>PITA01001221.1:192342-208303 GCA_004023965.1 Spilogale gracilis | reverse complement strand
CCGGCTGGAGTGGTGTAGGGAGAGGGTCTGGTCCTGGTCGTGGCCCTATCAGCTGGGAGCTTTGGTCTAGGCCTGCTCAGGGGACCCAGCAGGGGCCTCTGGGAGGGCAGAGGGGAGACGGGGCCAGACATGGGGAGTGGAATTGAGCAGAGGCACCCCTGGGCCTGGGAAGATGGGAAAAACTCCCCAGTGTTTCTGGTGACCCCATCTGCTCCTGTAACTGCTTTTTTTTTTTTTTTAAGATTTTATTTATTTATTTGACAGAGAGAGAGATCACAAGTAGGCAGAGAGGCAGGCAGAGAGAGAGGAGGAAGCAGGCTCCCTGCCGAGCAGAGAGCCCAATGTGGGCCTGGATCCCAGGACCCTGAGATCATGACCTGAGCCGAAGGCAGAGGCTTTAACCCACTGAGCCACCCAGGCGCCCCCATAATTGCTTTTCCCCCCAAACTCTGCTGGGACATGGGGGAATGAGTCCAGAGACCACATTGAATCACCGGAGGTCACACAGTAGTGGTGGCAGAGCTGGGGGTAGACTGGACCAGGGCTCCTGCTGACTCCTTGGCCCCCCACCCCTGGGACTGCCCACACCTGCCCCCCTCTCAGACACTCCCTATCTTGAGGCCGCGGGTTGGTAAGAGGAGGGACAGAAGAACTGGGTCTTTCAAGCCCCTCTCCGGGAAATCCCCAGACTGGAGGGAGGGAAGGGGCAGCTCCCCCACACCCCGTCACATCTGGCGCCCCTGAACAAGTGAACAAGGAAGTGTGCGGAGTCAGGCAGACCTGGCATTGAAGCCCAGCTCCATCGCCCTTATCCCCCATGACCTTGACTGGGTCTCTGTCCCCCTGGGAACGTCTCTTAGCTCCAAAGGGATGTGCTTGGCTTTTCCCTTTGGTTGCCCTGTCTTCTGTCAGAGCCCGCCCCAGCTCTACCTGGGCTGCAAGGTGGGAGGAGACCAGACCTGGGCCAGGGAGGAGGGGGTACATGACCCTGAGGGACTGACCCCATTTTACTGACGGGGAGACTGAGGCCTTGAGGAGGGAGTTTGCCCAACCTTGATCTGGCAGCAGACTTGGCACCAGCTTTTCTGGCCTCTGGGACTCCCCCCTCCACACCAGCGAGGTCTCTCCCCCTACTCGCCCCCTGCAGCTCCCCTCCCAATCTCAGCCTCTACGCCAAACACCCACTGTAGGCCTGAGAAGAAGTCCAAGCCCTCTGCTCTGTGACAGTTAAGGTGCTGTTCAGCCCAGGGGACGGCTGGAATGGGGGCCAGCGATTTGGAAACTCCATGGGACCCTCTGGGGGAGGCGACAGGCACAGAGCTGGAGGTGGCCTGGTCGTGGGCAGCAAGGTGGGAGACGACAGAGGGGCCTCAGTCACTCTGACACAGGGGCGTCAGAGAGAGGGAGCTCACCATCTCCTGGGGCAGCCCACTGTGTCGCGAAGGTTCTGCTAATGGATACCTGCTTCCCACGTTGGCTTTTGCTCTTCATGAAGGCTCAGCCCATGAGGGGAGGGCGCTACCTTCCCCTTGTTTCTCCAAGGCTTCTCTCAAGTCCCGGCTCAGCCCTATGGAGGGGAAACAGCTCTGGGTTCAAGTCCAGCTTCACCCCTGAGAGGCTGTGTGGCCTCGGGCAGCAGATTCACCTCTCTGAGCCTCCATCCCCTGACCTATGGGGTGGGCTTGTGCCCTTCCATCTGTGGGTTGCTGGGAAGACCCATGAGGTTTGAGTGCAACACAGCCCATTGGTGACGGGAGCTGCAGTGGGGCCTGAGCAGTCAGGGGCGACTCTGGCTGCTTGCCAGGTGCCAGCCCCTGCGGGTGCGCTTCTTCAGGTGTCCTGGACGTCAGCACCCAAACTCTCTGCCAAAGCCTCCAGACCTGCTTGGGTGGGGGCAGGGCTGGCAGAGCCCCAGCACCAGGCTGTGCAGCTGCAAATCCTCAGGCCACCTGACCTTGGAAAGAGCCTCTCTGGCTAGGATTCAGAGCCATCCCCCAGACACTGGGCAACAGGGAGGAGAAGGAGCCACGTGGGGCAGAGTGCGGGCACGGCCTCATGCTGGAGCTGGCCTGGGTCCCTGGGGTGATCGGCCAGGAGAGAGGAGAACAGACAGACAGCCAGTCATGGGAGGAAGATATGGATACTAGCTGCATGAATAGCACGGCAGAGCCTCACTCCCGCCACTCTAGCGGGCTGCCTAAAAAGGGGGTGAGCTCTCTGTCATGGGAGGTGTGCAAGTAGATGCTGGATGATGTCTGTTAGAGGGACAGCAGCAGGTTCTAACACAGGGCCAGAGAAAGGGATCAGACCCAGAACCCAGACTCCTTATTAACTGGACCATGGGATGGAGGTCTTGTGATCCTACGGGCCTAATAGACTGTTCCAAGTATCCCCTCATGACTTCCAACAACTGTCCCCACAGTTATGCCCTCCAAAAGCCCATGGTCCTAGCATGGGCAGTCAGTCGCAGCTTCAAGACAGGCCCTAGAGGCTTGTGCCCCACCCCCACCCTAGGGACACTGGAAAAAAAATAGACAAACCCTAGATCTTCCTCTCAGCCAGTTCGGGGTCCTGAGCACAGGGCAGGGCAGTGTTCCTCAGGGTACGAGCAGGTCCTTATCCATTAGTGGCTGTGAAATTAATTGATTGAGCTCGCTACTTATTTTTTAATAAAATAAAAAAAATGTGAAGTGCTTTGTATGTAGTGAGGGTATAATTTTACAATGCTCTTGTTGCGATTTTTAAAATATATATGTTGTATAATGAGTAGCAACGTACAGTGTGTTTCTTTTTCATCTGGGTCTTGGTCAGAAAGTTTAAAAACTCCCGCCCTGTCTAGAAATCCTGGAGTCAGCAGTGACAGAGGCTGGGGTGTACGGATCCCCTTTTTTCCAGATTGCTCAGTTCCCAAGAATATAAGCGCCAGAAATGCCAAGAATGCCACTCTCCTGTTCTCAGATCTCCCTTCCTGGGCCCAGCAGCCCACTTCACTCAGGGCTGTCAAGCCCCACAGTCAGCCGCCCCACCCCAGGTCCAGGGGCCCACTCTCTGCCCAGCCCAGCCCTGCTTCTTCTCATTTCCTGCTCACCCCATATCTTCCTGGGGACCTCTGTCTTGATGCTCTGGCCTCGGAGACCCTTCGCCTCCTGTCCTCACATGTTAACACGGAGCTCAGCAAAGCAGGGCTGTATCCGACTCCCTTCTCTTCCCCCAGCACATGGTAGGTGCTCAATAAACCGTCCTTCATTCCACAGGGAGGCACAGAGCTTCCCCCGAGGAAGGCACCGCGCTATGGTGTGGACACACGGGCAGGGGGCTGAGGCCACTCCAGCTCAGCACAGGCTTAGGGTGATGAATGAATGAATGAATGAATAAGTGAATGAATGAATGGAGTCTGAGAGTCTCTAGCCTTAGGAGCCAGCGGGGCAGAAGGCCAGGATGGTAAGCACGTAGCACTCTGCCTGGTGTAGTCGGCCTCCCCATGGGGACAGTCACTCCTGCCAGGGGCCGAGCGTTCCTACCCCTGTCTCTGGCCCTTCGGAGACCTGTCTGCCTGCCTCAGCCTCCTTGCCCTCCCCCTCCAGTCCTGGAGCTTCTCTTGTGGGCCTAGAGCCCTGGCTGTGAATCAGGGACGCCCTGGTCACGCCCCTGGGGGACCCCTGGGGACATCTGCGCAGAAGCCGGGCTCCATGGGAGAGGGAGGCAAAGGCCTGAGGCCTCGTCAGGCACTCACTCTAGTGCCACCGAGGCTCTCCTTCTTGGCCTCCACTCAGAGACCACCTCCGCGGCGGGGAGGTTCTCCGTGACTGCGGTGACAAAAATAGTGCCTCCCTGGTCACATTCTGTCATATCCTCGGCTGAGGTCCCTCACAGGAATGATGACAAGCAGAAATTATCTTGTTTCTTCGTCAGTCATCAGATGTTTGATGAGTGTCTACCATGTCCCGGGCGCTGGGGTCCCAGGGTGAAGGAGAGGTTCGAGATCACTGCGCTTAATGGAGATTGTACATGAAATTGGTTTGGATTGGAGAAATGCCATGAGGATGAGGATGCAGACAGCACCCGGGGGGCCTCTTGGAGGAGGCAGCCTCTGACTCAGACCCGAACAGTAGCAAGGTGTGAGCAGTGGCGTCTGGGAGGATTTCAACCAGAAGGAACAGTCGGTGTAAAGACCAGAGATAGGAATAAACTTGCTGTGTTCAAGAAACAAGAGGAAAGGCCTGAGCGGCGGAGGGGTGGGGTGGGGAACAGGGGCCAGAGCCGCGTGGTAGGAAGTCCCGAGACCTCTAAGTGGAGGGGCCACGGGGGTCCCCAGCCTGTGTGGAGAGGGCACTGCAGGGGGAGAGGTGGCGGGGGTGGCTCGGGAAGAGTTGTGTGGTCGTGACATGGCCTGGAGCAGGGAGCGCGCTGCCAGCTGGCATGTGGGACCGTCATCCAGGCTCCAGCCCCACAGTTCACCTTCTTGGGAAAGCTCCGGAAGCCCAGTGAGAATGAGTGACAGCACCCATTTCCAGGGAGAGGATCAAAGTTGTGGCCAGGGCTTGGCCCACAGTGGACGCTCAGTGCTAGTTATTCTACCCTTATTAGGATGGTAGGCTGAGGAGAGGATGGGAGGTAACGCTCAGTCAGTCCCTTCAAGAAGGGCTCCCGCACTTTACAGTTTATAAACGTTTACCGTCCACCGCTGCGGTTCGTCTTCACAGCATGCCTATGAAGTGGGTGTTATTCTTCTCCATCTTATGGATGTGACTCAGAGAAGTCAAGGCATTTTCCTATGGCTGCACAGCACTGAAGTAAAGCATTCTCAGGCTTCCTGGGATCGCAGGCCCTTTTGAGGACCTTATGAATGCTCTAAGCCTTTTCAGAAAAATACACATATGTATGCACTAATTTTAAAACCTCTATGTGTCTTTTTGTTTCTGTAGGTAATACATTCATATGGCTCTAAAATTATAAAGACACAAACAGGAATACAGTGAGAATTCTTCCTCCCACCCATCCCCAGCCACCTGCTTCCCCTCCCCGGAGGCAGCCGTGTCACCAGCTTCCTGGGGCTCCATCCACAGACAAGCCCAGACAAGCAAATATGTGTGTCTATAAATTTCGTTCTCTCCTTTTTTTCCACAAATGGTAGATACTATACTCAATGTTCATCACTGTTGCCTTTTTTTTTTTTTTTTTTTTTTTGCTAAAAGACACATCTTGAAGACCCACATGTCTCCTTTCAAGGCTCCCCTCTCCTTTTTCGCCGGCTGCGGGATGTGCCATTCTCAGATGGCATTGGGCAGACAAGGGGCCCGGCTCCTCTCCAGTGTGACCATCTGCAGGCTGGGGTCCCAGGGGTGAACCTAAGTGTCCCAGGCAGTCCTGTAGCTCTCGAAAGCCACCCAGGGCCACGTAGGGCAAGGCAGGACGTCAGCCTGGGACTTGGCTCCGACTCCGACTCCTGCCCCTCCGGGCTTCTCACACCTCTCGTTAGGCCCATCAGAGAATACAGGGAACCCTGCGCCGGAGTGGGTGACAGGCGTCGGCCCGCATGCCCTCCCCTCCTTGGCTCCGGGAGACCCCTCCCCATTAGCCCCAGCTCCTTTGGGTGGCCTGGGCTGGTCAGTGCCCACCAGGCAGCTCTGCTGGAACCCCTCTTTTCCTGGCTTTTGGGGCCCTGCTTTCCAGGCACCCCTGTGCCGGGTCGTTGGCCGCGTGCAGGGGATGCCCAGCGGCTCTGGGGCCCTCTGCTCTTCCGCTCCGCATTCCTGCCCTGGGCAGCTGCAGCCGCCTGCACAACCTCCGACACCGCCACAGGTGGTCAGCATCAGCGTGTCCCCCCCGACCTCGGGGCCTGACATCCTGTGGGCTTTGTACCTGCACATCCCAGAGCCACTGGGAAACCCTCACTCCTTAAACCGGGTCCTGTTTCAGAGTCCCATTGGTGCCTGTTCCCAATACCCCTCTTCCCAGCCACCCTGTGCAACCCGCCACTGCACCCTACAGGCCACCGCAGGAGCCCACTCGAGAGCCTTCTTGCCTGCACAGGACCTCACACAGGGCCCCAGCACCCTTCCCCCGTGGGTGCCCCAGGCCCAGGCGGTGGAGACCTCTGAGGCCAGACCAGGCTTGGGGGGGTGGGCACAGGAGCCACAGGAGGAGGGTTGGATTTTTTTTTTTCTTTCCTTTTTTTTAAGTCAGCTCCCTGCCCAGCATGGGGCCCAGCACGGGGCTCCAACTCACGCCCGGAGATCAAGACCTGAGCTGATGACAAGAGTCAGATGCTTAACCTACTGAGTCTCCCTGGAACCCTGAGATTTTCTTTCTTTCTTTCTTTTTTTTTTAAAGATTTTACTTATTTGACAGAGAGAAATACAGCCAGAGAAGGAACACAAGCAGGGGGAGTGAGAGAGGGAGAAGCAGGCCTCCCGTTGAGCAGGGAGCCCGATGTGGGACTTGATCCCAGGTCTCTGGGATCATGACCTGAGCCGAAGGCAGTCGCTTAACCAACTGAGCCACCCAGGCGCCCCTGAGATTTTATTTCTTAAGCCTGGTGGGGGATACACAATGGTTTATTGTATTACTCTTTATTCCTATTTGTCTTAAAGATTTCATGTGAAACTTGGAAAGATCCAACCAGGCAAAACCCAACGGTCTGCCCACCTGTTTCCTGTGGCCACCAGGGTGAAATCCGTAACCCTTCCCACCCCTACCTCTGGGGCCTCATCCTGGGCAAGTTTGTTCTCGATCCTCTTGCTCACCTCACCCCCGCCAAGTGGACTTGCTGCAGATCCTCGACACGCCAACCCCCTTCTGGAATGTTCTACGTCCCACCTTTCACACAGACATACAATTCTTCTCACCAACTTGACTCCACGTAACCACTCGGGGCTCACTTTCAATGTCACTTTCTCAAAGAGGCCTTAGGGGACCCCCACCAAACCAGAGCCCCTGTCCTCTCTCACATTGAGCTGCACTCTTCCTTCAAGCAGCTTACCACAGTTTCTGAGCGCTCAGCTGTCTGGATGCTAGAGTGTGTGCAGCCTCTCTCCCCGGCTGAGTCGTAAGCTGGGTGGGTCCACCCCGGGGTCTGACCCACAGCAAGGCTGTAACTAAATAGTTATTGACCGGGTCACTTTGGAGGAAGAACTCGCAGCAGACCAGGCCCGAGAAGCCACAGTGAGGCCACTGGGGGTGGGGGGTGTTGAATCCCACCACCAGTGAGAGAGCTGAGGTTGTTCTAGAGAAGAGGAGCCTCCCAGGCTCTGTTCTGACCTTGCAATGCCTGTATAGGAGAAGGGCACAGGTGTCTGGGGACAGTCCTTTTGGTGGGACAGTCAGGCCAATCAAGGTGGCTCCGTGGGGCTGGTAAGATCTCCATCAGGGCAGGGGCCAGGAGCTGGGTGGGCAGGTTGGAGCCGTGACCCGTGGCTCCCATGACCACCAGCTCCTGCCATCTGGCTGTGACCAGGAGGCCTCTCTGGACATTCGGGGGAACTTACTTTCTGAGCCTGTTCACCTGCTGGCTGAGTGGCTGGGCAGGAAAGCTGGGAGTTGGCATGCAGAGCTGGAAGAATGAACCAGTTCACCCCGCATTACTCAGAGCCCCTCTGGGAGCCCAGAGCCTCCCATGTGTCTGGCTCTACAATCTGGGACCAGGTCCTGGCTCCACCTTGCCCTGTGACCAAGTGTCTCCTCTCCCAAAAGGACTGACTTAATAGAGCCTGGCACATAGTAGGACTTGATAAATGCTGCTGAGAGTAGCTGTGTGTCCTTGGGCCAGGAGAGTCAAGTGTCTACCGAACACGCTCTGGCCTCCGCTGCCTGGATCCAAATCCTGGCTCCGCCGCTAATGGGCTATGTGACCTTGGACCTGGACCTCTCTCTGCCTTTGTTTTCTTCCTTCTAAAGTAGGGATCAGATGGTAACTTCCTCTGAGGTCACGGTGAGCAGGGCAGGAACCGAACAGCATAAAGCACTCAGAAGAGGGCCGCCACAGAGGAAGTGCGCGCTCAGGGCTCCGCGTGGGGTTTGCAATGTCACGCCGGTGGCCGGTGGGGGAGGGCCTCCGTGTGCAGTGGGGTGTCGGGGCACGGAGAGTGTGAGGGAGGACCAGCGTTCGCTGAGCCCCCCCGCTCTGTAGCCTGCACCCCCGGGACAGGGGGCAGTCCCCATCTGGCCCTCAAGGCCACCCTGCAAGGTAGGCAGTACCACGTTCCTTTGTGAATAATGGAGACGCTCAGGCTCGCAGAGGTGGAGGGACCCGCAGGAGCCAGGCGGGCCTGCTCCCACTTCCGGCCCACCCCACCCCCACCAGGAGAATGGGGCCGCTGTCCTTGCTCGGCTGCCCCCTGGGCTGCCTTGGTAAGACAAACAGGACCATGTGATGGGTGCTGAGCAGGTTCTGGCGAGCGGCAGTTCAAATTCAGGGGGAGGAGGACAAGGGAAGGACTGGTCAGCCCGGGGAGTGATTTTCCCACTTAGCAACTACGGAGGCTGTGCTGGGCACGTGATGTCCACAATCCCATTTATTCCTCGTTATAGTTTTATGAGGCAAGCGCTATTGTTAGCCCCACCTAGAGATAGAGGATGAGTGCTTGGACCAGAGAGGCTAAGTAATCTGCCCAAGGTCACCTAGGCAGAAAGTGGAACAGAGAGTCCACTTTGGAATTGAGTCGAAGCCAGGGCTGGGGGGAGATGTGGGCTCTTGAGACTCACGAAGATGAGGTAGCCAGACCTCCTGGTGTCTGAGGAGCAGGACAGGGGCCTCCAGAGGGCCGTGGGCAGAGGGGACACACTGCCACAATTCCTCCCGTGGCTAGATCCAGCTCCAGCTCTCTTTTACTCTTTGAGGAGCACAGCTCAGCTGCCAGGTCTGGAGCCTTTTCCCACCCTTCCATACCCCCCGGGGACATCTTCCCACCTTCTAGAACCTGATCTGGGTGCACTGAGTTAGCCTCTCTCCCCCCACCTCGCCTCTATGGCCCTGTGCCCGCTCCCTCTGGTAGAAGAAGAGTCAGCCTCCCCATCTAAGCCCCAGAGGGGTTCAGGGATGAATAGGGCTGACAGGACTCTGGAACGCCTACCAGCTCCCCTGTCTTATTTCAGATTCTGTTCTGGGCACCTTGTTTCATTACATCGCCCCACTCTCCTGCCAGGGAGCAAATACAGTCTCCCATTTCACAGATGGAGAGAAGGAGCACCTGGCTGGAGCCGTTAGCGAAGCCAGGACCTGACGTTGGGATTCCCGGCCTCCAGTCCCCTGCCCCGTGTCACCGTCTCCATCATCACTGTCATCACCACCATCACGGGCCACCACCACCAGCATCATTTGCATATTCCATGCATCCCACCTGCAGAGCCCTGTGGAGCCCCCAGCCCGCCTTTCTGCTCCCAGCGGTTCTCACACTTGCCTCCACGGGGCCTGGTGAGGTGCATACTAGCGCCATCACGTCCACTCTGCAGATGAAGAAACCGAGGTCCAAAGAGGACACACTAGGAGGTGTTAGAGCTGAGACTAAGAGCCAGGTCTTACCTCCCGAACACAAGGGCTTAGCCAGCACATTCTTTTCCTAAAGTTGAGAAGGAGCTGAATGGAGCAGACAGGCCGTGAGAGCCAAGGGGCTGAGGAGGCAGGGCTGCAGTGGCGGGGCAGTCAGGGAAGATTAGACACCAGAGGGGCTGGGGGCTGTGGAGAGACACAAGTGGGGGGAGGGGGCTGGGGGCCAGGGGATCCAGGGAGCTGGTGCCAGCCAGAACTGAGTGGGGATCCCAGCTCTGCCACTTCTGCTGGGCGACCCCCCTTCTCGTCCCTACTCCCCCCACCCCCAGCCTGTGATTTTTCAGCTGGGAAGAGAAATGATAACCCTCCCTGTTGCTGCGGTTGGTGCTTAATAAATACTTGTTAAATAAACAAAGGCTTGCAGTGACGCGTCGAGGGAGATAGACCAGGCAGGGAGCTGATGCTTCCAGAAGGTTCCTTCCCTGAGAGCAGCCTCCAAGAAGAGAAGGCTGGCAGGTTCAGTTGGGCCCCAGGGCTGAGCAGTGTGACCTTGGGCAAATCACTTTACCTCCCCTATTGTCCCATCCACGAACAATGACCTGTATTAAGGCCCTGCAGGCTGGTGTCCCTTTCCTCCTGTCCCCTAAAGAGCCTGGCTGGCCCAGACTCAGGAGGGGCTGCTGTCGGGGCCTGGGGGCTGAGGTGACATGCCCCCCGCAGCCACCAGCGAGTCTCCTGTGTGCGGGGTGGTGTACACGGAGAACTCTGTCCTCACAGTCGCCCGGGCTTGCCGGAGTCCCCTCTGGGGCCCCTGTCACTTTATCAGCTTTTCTTTGGCAAAGGGAGCCGTGGGCAAGGAAGGGGCATTCGGTGTCATAAAATCAGATGAAAAACCCTAGTGACAGGCATGGGGTCTTCATCCTGCCTCCTCTGGACTCGTGGCAGGCAGGGCATCCGGCCTCCCCTGGAAGGAGCAGGCTAGGGATGGTGCCCGCAAGCTGGCAACTCTGCCAAGCACCTTCACTATCTCCCTGAGGCTTTAATGGCCTTGGCTAGGCGCTGCCTCCCCGCGCCACTGCCCTGCTCCTGGCCTCGGTTTCTCTAGTTGTCCAGGGAAGGGCTCCAGATTTGGGACGTTGATCGCCCTGTAAAATTAAAGGAAAAAGAAAAGTTTGATAACTGAAACAGCATCACGATCCTTCACTTTGCCAAGAAAGGACGTTAAGTTGGGTTTTTTTAAAGATTTTATTTAGTTGAGTGAGAGAGCATGAGAGGGGGAAAGGTCAGAGGGAGAAGCAGCCTCCCCGTGGAGCTGGGAGCCTGATGAGGGACTTGATCCCAGGACTCTGGGATTGTGACCCAAGCAGGAGGCAGTTGCTCAACCAACTGAGCCACCCAGGCGCCCTAGGACACTATGTTTTTAAGAGCAGCCAGCATCTCCCATCCCTATCATTTCCCCAAAGAAAGAATGTTGACCATGAAAGGAGTCTCAGGATGCACTCAGGATCAAGGGTAGTGACTGGCCCAGGAAGCTGGCCCGGAAGGAGAAGGACTTGTCCAAGATCACCCTGCGAGGCAGTGAGGGGGGCCCAGCCGCCTGGAGCCTCCACTGTGGGAAATGTGTTGAAACCAAGTTCTCCCAGGTGTGTTCATTTCCTGGCACACCTGTTGGAAGAGAATGAAGACCAGCTCCTTGCCTTCTGGAAAAGTATGGTTTCATGATTTGGGGATGCAGTCTTTCTATGAGAACATTTGTGTTCAGAGGAGGGTGATCCCCAGTGGTCAATGCCTCTTGCCCCTCTTCGGCCATCTATGCCCCTTCTCCTCTGCACTTTCCCCTTGGGCCTTCGCCAGGAAGCCCCGTGCGACAGACAAGGGACAGAAAACCTGGTCGTCTCCCAGGGCTGTCACATGAGAGCATGACCTCAAGCTTCATAGCTTCCACGTTTCTGTTGGCCATTGCATGGGACAGCGCACACGCGGCCAGGTGAGCCTCTCATTCCTGCGACAGGAAGCACCCAGGACAGGAGCGCTCAGTTATTTGAACGGGTCCCTTCAGACAGGGCACTTCCCAACTGGGGGTCTTGTGGAGGCGGGGTGGGAGGGAGAGGCGGCACACAGGCTCTTCTGTGGCGGAGGGCAATGGGTCTGGGGGCAGGTTTCCCATCGGCCCAGGAGCAGACATTTCTGAGCTTGGCTGAGCATGGTGGAGCAGAGCCGTGGGCACGGGGCCTGGAATTCCATGGCAGGGGCTGGAGAATACTGCTGTGACCAGCAAAGAAGACACCGGGGTGCAGGACCAGCTGCGCTCCCATTGGGCTGAGATGTGAGGCTGGTGGGGATGGGGTGATGGACAGGCAGGGGCGGGGGTGAGGGTTGAAGCTAGGGGTGGGGGAGTATTGGGTGGGGCCGTGCAGAGCCTCAGGGCCGTACCTGGAGCCTGGGGTCGTGCTGATCCTACTGGCTCAGGACCGGAGAAAGGGGACAGTGCTGGTGAGCGGGGACCAGCCACCTACAGCATGCGGGGACCATCTCCCTTGCCCTCAGCCCTGGGCCCTCCTAGAGTGGGAGACCCATAAAGAGCCTTCTCCCGCAGCAAGCCCTAACCCCAAGCATGCCAGGGAGGAGGCTTCTCTTTCCAGGAGCACCTTCATCTCCCAGGAGCTCTGGAGCCGCAATGAGGAGCCCCAGCTCAGGGCTGGTCCCCTCTGCCTCGCTCTGGGACCCTTAGCTAGTCCATCCCAGGTCTGCGCTTCCTGGGGCTCTGATATAAATTAAGGGTCTTGAAAGAAGTGCTTTCTGGTTCCTTCTTTGATGCTACTGGAGGCATTGAAGCCAGCAGGACAGAGCAGAGAGGGAGATGTTCCGTGAAGGAAGACCTCCTTATAAAGTAGACGGTGCCCCCCGGCCTCCAATTTTTTGCAGGGCTCCCACTTGGAACCCTGACGGTTAGGCCTCTGAGGGAGGTGGCGGACAGGGTCTGGGACTCCCAGCCAAAGTTACGACCTCTTAAGGGCCGGCCTTGCACACCCACATTGTCTGTTAGATCTTCAGACTGATGGGTCTCCCTCGTCCTATTTTCCAGATGAAGAAACTGAGGCTCAGTGCAGCCAAGCGACTTGCCCCCACGTCATGTGGTGGTGGAAGGACTTCAGTGCCTTCAGTGCGGCACTGTGGGACCCAGGGAGCAATGGAGGGGAAGAAGGGAGAAGAACCCAGAGTGGGGGGTGCTGGCGGGGGAGGTGGGGGGCAGGGCTCCCCCCAGGCCTGGCCGAGGGCGGGAGTTGCTCAGGGGAAGCAGCAAGCACCAGGTTGTTGATCTCTAAATTACAGCGTTGGCGCGCACCCGTTGCTGCGGCAACCGAGTTGTCCTGACCGGGGAAGTGTATAAACATTGCCACAGATGCACAATTAGATCAGGAAGAAGAATAGAACAGAAAATAGAAACTTCCAGCCTTATGTAATTCTGGGCCAAAACGTTACCGGGAGCCCAAGCCCGGGCCCAGCCCTGACAGCGGCCTGGGCCCTGGGCAGCACCCTCTCTCTCTCCCAGTGGGGGCCCCGTGGAGGGGAGGGCTGGAGGGAGGTCTGCCCTCTGGGGGCCCAGCCGGTGGTGCTGCTGCCACCCCTGAGGGCTGAGGGCCGCCTCCACAGAGACACAGCTGAGGAGGCTGACAGGCAAAGCCTGCCTCTCGCCAGCTTCCTCCTGCTCTGGAGAGGCGGGAAGGAGGGCAGGAGGGTGGCTGGCTTTGGCAAGCCCCCCCTCCCCCCCCCCCGGTCTCCCTGGGTCCTGTGAGGGAGGCTTTTGATCCCCATTTTACAGGTGAGGGGAGATGAGTTTTCTGAGGTGTCACATGAGGCAGGGGCTATGTTTGCCTCCCTGCCTCCGGACCCCTGAGCTCTTGGATGTTGGCAGCCCCCAGGGGCTGAAGGTTAGACACACCTGAGTTTGGATTTATTCAACAGCTGTGTGGCCTTGGGCAGGTCGCTTGCCCTCTCTGAGCCCTGCTCCCTCACTTGTGACATAGGAATTGCAATTCCTACAGAGGAGCCAAAGCTTGGGGCTCCCCCTTCCTCCATCTTGACCACCACTCTTGGTGTCTTCACCCACTTCTGTTCCCAACAGGTCTGGGGACAGGACAGGAACCGACATGGGGCCACAGGTCCCAGCACAGTCCAGTAGAACTTTCTGCCGTGATGCAAATGTTCTCTGTCAACTCCGTCTGGTCATGGCAGCCATTAGCCACAGGTGGCTACTGAATGAGCACTTGTAATGTGGGGAATGGAAGTTAAGACTGTATTTAATCTTAAGTACACGTACAAAGCCAGAGGTGGCCATTGGGGGAGGGGGACGTCCCGCCCGGGACAGAGCCAAGCGGGCAGGGGCTGAACCCCGAGGTGAGCAGGGGCTTACAGCTCCCTCTGCTCGGGGCTAGAGGGGACGATGGTGAAGCCAAGAAGGAAGCTCCCAGACACGTGAGGGCCAGGGAGGGCTGGAGGGGGCAGCATGAGGGCCGTCCTTGTGACATCAGCTTCTGCTCCTTGGAGGCACTCCCTCACACTCCCTCTCTGTCATCAGGAGCACCTTACCCGCCACATTCTGCCCGTGCGGCTGGAGGAGGTCCTGGGTCCCAGGCCAGGCTCTCCCGCTTCTGAGTGTCTAGGCGGGGCGCAGGTGGGGTGGTTCTCCAGCCGCCAGCATCTCACCTGTCGGGCTTCTCCTCCCCAGGCCCTGCATCTTCCCAGGTGACCACGCCGGCTTCAGGACATGCACGGGCACAGCCGCAACGGGCAGGCCCACGTGCCCCGGCGGAAGCGCCGCAACCGCTTCGTCAAGAAGAACGGCCAATGCAACGTCTACTTTGCCAACCTGAGCAACAAGTCGCAGCGCTACATGGCGGACATCTTCACCACCTGCGTGGACACGCGCTGGCGCTACATGCTCATGATCTTCTCCGCGGCCTTCCTCGTCTCCTGGCTCTTCTTCGGCCTCCTCTTCTGGTGTATCGCCTTCTTCCACGGCGACCTGGAGGCTGGCCCAGCGGCGGCAGCGGCAGCGGCGGCAGCGGCGGCAGCAGGGGGGGCCCCGGCGGGCGGGAGCGCGGCGGCTCCCACGCCCCCCAAGCCCTGCATCATGCACGTGAATGGCTTCCTGGGGGCCTTTCTGTTCTCAGTGGAGACACAGACGACCATCGGCTACGGGTTCCGGTGCGTGACGGAGGAGTGCCCGCTGGCGGTCATCGCCGTGGTGGTCCAGTCCATCGTGGGCTGCGTCATCGACTCCTTCATGATTGGCACCATCATGGCCAAGATGGCTCGGCCCAAGAAGCGGGCGCAGACGCTGCTGTTCAGCCACCACGCGGTCATCTCCGTGCGCGACGGCAAGCTCTGTCTCATGTGGCGTGTGGGCAACCTGCGTAAGAGCCACATCGTGGAGGCCCACGTGCGGGCCCAACTCATCAAGCCCTACATGACCCAAGAGGGCGAATACCTGCCACTCGACCAGCGGGACCTCAACGTGGGCTATGACATCGGCCTGGACCGCATCTTCCTGGTGTCGCCCATCATCATCGTGCACGAGATCGACGAGGACAGCCCACTCTATGGCATGGGCAAGGAGGAGCTGGAGTCAGAGGACTTCGAGATCGTGGTCATCCTCGAGGGCATGGTGGAGGCCACGGCCATGACCACCCAGGCCCGCAGCTCCTACCTGGCTAGCGAGATCCTGTGGGGCCACCGTTTTGAGCCCGTGGTCTTCGAGGAGAAGAGCCACTACAAGGTGGACTACTCACGCTTCCACAAGACCTACGAGGTGGCCGGCACGCCCTGCTGCTCCGCCCGGGAGCTGCAGGAGAGCAAGATCACGGTGCTGCCCGCCCCACCGCCCCCGCCCAGTGCCTTCTGCTACGAGAACGAGCTGGCCCTCATGAGCCAGGAGGAAGAGGAGATGGAGGAGGAGGCGGCCGCCGCTGCTGCCGTGGCCGCGGGCCTGGGCCTGGAGGCGGGCTCCAAGGAGGAGGCGGGCATCATCCGCATGCTGGAGTTTGGCAGCCACCTGGATCTGGAGCGTATGCAAGCCACCCTCCCACTGGACAACATTTCCTACCGCAGGGAGTCCGCCATCTGACCTCCAGGCCCCGCCCTCACACTTCCCACAAGAGCCTCTGCGGGGGTGGGATGCCAGGACACCCCCTCCACACTCAGGACAGAGCTGACCCTGGCTCCGTGGACCTTCTGCAGGGAGGTGGGGGCTTCAAAGACTGGGGAACCCCTTCCTATTGACTCCAGAGCCTACGACTGGGAAGGACCCAGGATACCGTCTGCCCCATCAGCCTCCCCACTGGCCTCTCGGGGACCCCAGACCCACCACCCTTTTCCAACTGACACTTCAAGGACGTGCCCCCTTTACTCTCAGAACCTTGGGGAAGGCGGCTGGACTGCTGGGGGGTGGGCATCGTGGAGTTCTGGGGTGGG
>PITA01001221.1:171646-192242 GCA_004023965.1 Spilogale gracilis | reverse complement strand
TTGGTTCTCAAAGCCAGCCATCTTGGCCCCTGGATGTTGGGTTTGGGTGCAGAGGTGGGACTCCGAGGGGCAGGACGAGGACCATCCCTCCCAGTGGTCCCTCCAGATCCCCGGGGTCTGGCCCAGCTTGACAATGGAGTTTGTAACTATATATTTTTAATAAAGTATATGGTCCATTAGGGGTAGGCTGGTTGAAGATGGAAAGCAGGGAAGAACAGATAGAGAGAGAGACCACGAAGTGAGTGTGTCTGTGTGTGGTATGTATGTGGCCCTTTCCAAGACACTGAGCCCTGGAGGAGGCTTTACCACCTGCCATCCTCCTTCCTGGGAGCCAGTGGGAGAGATCCTGAGCCAGCTTCGGAGGACCCGGGCTTGAGCAGGAGCTTTGCCACTTCACCAACGTGTGGCTGTCAGCAAGTGGCCCATCTGCTCTTGGCCTCAGTTTCATCATCTGTAGAATGGGCTGAATCACCCCTCCCTCCCAAGAGCTCATAAGCAGGAGAGCCCCATGTGGATGGGAGCTAAGCCTCTGTAATGTAGGGGAGGTGGGAGGGGCCTGGCCTGGTTAGGTTTACATATAGGCACACCCAGGCACACCTGCTAGGCTGGGCCACTGAATTTGGCCTCAGGATGCTGGTGGGAAGGGCTCTCCGGGGCAGCTGGGAAACCTGGTCCTAGTCGGACTTGGTCTCTGTCTCACTGTGGGTGGGACCTTGGGTAAGACCCTTCCTTTCTCTGGGCTTCTGTTCGCCTGTGCTCTGTAACAAACCACCCCAAAACCCAGACGACAGTGCTATATTCTTTCTCAAGGTTCTGTGGGTGGGCTGAGTGCGCCCTTGCCCAGGTTTCTGGGGCTCCTTCCAGCAGCTGGGGAATGTTTGCTCAGCTGTGGGTCCAAGATGGCCTTGCCCACCCGGCAGGTAGTCAGTCTGGCTATTGGCCGGGGCCTCTCTTCCTCCAAATTCCTTCATGGCATCTCAGGGCAGCAACCGAAGAGGGTGAAGGCAGAAGCTACAAGATCTCTTGAGCGTAGCCTTGAACTTGGAGAACATCATTTCCATCACAATCTCTTGGCCAATGAGGTCACGAGGCCAGCCCAGATTCAAAGGACGGGAAATCAGACTCCAGCTTCTGGGAGCCTGGTAAGAGTCACATGGCAAAATGGCAAAAGGTGTCCTCACTGTGGTGGCGCTGTGGCCCTTTGTGGTAGTCGGTGGCAGAGCCTTTCAGTCTGAGATCGCCTTCCAGCTCTACCTCTCGCCTCCATGCCCACTGTGTGCCCAGCAGTCGAGGTGCAAGGAAGCCGCGGGAACCCTTGCTGCTCCCGGGAATCTTCTAGATAAAAAGGGCCAGGACCTCAGGAAACACAGGGAAGTGGCGGGCGAGCTCACCCAGTGCGAGGTGCTGGGAGCTGCTTCGGGAACGATCACATTTCACCAGCACCGGCAACGCGGTTGCCATGTGGGTAAAACGTGGCGTATCCGACATGCTTTCACAGTTTAACAAGAACCCGAGGCCTCTGCCCTGGAGAAAGAAGCTAGACTGGGATCCAGGACCCCTCAACAAACAACTTTCCCAATGCCTCCCTTCACATGATGCCCTTCCCATGCCTTCATTCCCTGAACTCTGACCGAATCTCAAGAGACAGGTAGACGAGATGGGTCTCAATCCTTGCGGAGGCCCAGGAACTAAGGGCTGGTGTGAACCCAGGTGAGCATGGACAGAGACCAGGAAGCCCGCTTCCCTTTCACTCCCTCCCTCTCAGGCAGGGGCTGCCCTCTCTGGATTCCGCAGAGTGCTCCTGTGACCTGTAGGGGGCCCCCTGGGGAGACCACTCAGCAAGATAAGAGTGCAGGTGCCCACGGTCACAGAGGGGCCTTCGGTGCCCCTCTGCCAGGGTCTCACCTCCCACACGACTCATCAGAGCTGTCCCACCGTCCAGCCCGGCACACCCCCGGGAGGGCCTCCCCAGTCTCACCCTCTTCAGTCGACTTCATTCCCAGGGATGCTTTGGAGCCTGGGTAGCCAGCGGTCGCTAAGGCGGACCTGAGTCTCAGGCACCCCTTGGACTCAGAATCTTTGACCCAGAGCATATCTTAGAAGTTAACATAAGAGCACAACCTGGAAGACACAAAAGGGGTGAGTTCTGACAAGGGCTGGCAAAGCAAGGGCTCTCTGGGCACTGGGGGCGGGCCGTGGAGAAGGGCCGGGCGCCTGAGAGAGCCGAGAGCGCGGGGAGGCAGCAGCGCCCAAGCTGGAGCTGTGGAAAGGCTCTGAGGCCACGCAGGGTGCCTGCCTGCAAAGTCTGCTGGCTGTGCTCTGCTGACTCACCTTCCCTCTCCCACCTGTTCCCCTTTCTCAGCCCTCCCACCTGCCTTTCCCCCTGCTCGCTGGCAGACAGCTCCTCTGAGCTGGGGCTCCTGGTGACACTGAAATGGGGGGGGGGGTCGCTGTATCTGGGGTGGAGGGACCCCAGGTATGGCAGAGCCCACAATCTGACGGGGCGGACGGGAGCTGCCAGCCCTTCCTCACTGTACCCCATCTCCCCGGGTGCACCGCCCCTCCCCTGCCAGCGAGGGCCCTCCCCCTTCCCCCCTTCAGTCACAGCCTGGGGGAGTGGTGGGCGGCTGGGAGGGAAGGAAGGAAGGGATATCAGGTGGGAGAAAGAGAGGAAGAGAAGTGGGGGCGGGGGAGGGGGGAGTTTAGAGGGTGTGGTCTAATGAAGCTGAAAACCTCCCCCTCATCTTGCCTCAAATCCCAACCTTCAGGCATAATTCCTGTAGGTTCATCTTTGTTTCCTTCCTGCCAGCTTCTGGAAAATCTATTCCTTACAGATTTAACTCATCTGTTTCACCTGGTCAAGCTCCCGCCTTACCCTTGCTGGTCCTCAGTTAGATCACCTGCTGGGGTGGGGGAGGTCTTCTTCCTGTGTCTGGCTTTTCTCACCACAATTTTGTATGGGGTCTGACTTTTCTTGGTATTGATGGAGTCTACATATTTTCCATTTTTAATGACTACATACTGTTCATAAAATCCCAGACCTCCGGGGGTGCTTGGGTGGCTCAGTCAGTTAAGCATCCCCCTCTTGGTTTTCGGCTCAGGTCTTGATCTCAGGGTCCTGGAATCGAGCCCTGAGCCCCGTGATGGGCTCCATGCTCCGCACAGAGTTGCTTGTCCCTCTCCCTCCCCCTCTGCACCTCCCCTGCGTGCACAACCTCTCTCACTAAAATAAATAAAATCTTAAAAAAAAATCCTAGAGTTCAGCAGGACAACCCTTCACAGGTAGGCCTAGAGGGGAGTAACCTTGAACCCCACTATCCTGGACCCCAGCCCAGTGCCCCTCCCAATCCTACCCACAGGACCAGCTACATTGTTTGGGGAGAGCCACTGTAAAATGAAAATATGTATCCCTTGTTCCAAAGTCAGGGAAACAGTGCCATCAAAGTCACCCACAGTATAAAGCCCTTTCCTTTCTCCAGATTACCTTCTCTGCGCTCTGTGCGTCCCATAGCATCCTGGACTTCACTTACAGAACACAAGTTCAAAGAGAAAATGAAGAACGTTAAGACAGAGCCTACGGAGCATTAAACCCAGCTTCAGTCCGTCCCGTGACGCCAGCACTATGATGAGCGCTGCTGGCCTCCCCTCCACCTGCAGGACCGTAGTGAATGCTGGCTCTTCTTTGTCCAGTTGTGTAGTTGTGCTTGTTCTTCTGGCGGCTGATGGCTCCGACGGAGGATAACAGAATTCTGGGCTATGTCTGCGAGACCGGCTCAAAATGCAACCCCAGCGTCGGAATCTTTCCACAAGGACGAGATAAAGCTGAGTTCTAAGGATGGCAAAGGGGAGAAGTTTCAAAACCGAGTTCGACCTCCACGGCTTCTCAGGTGGCTGCCTACTTGGAAAGTGAGTGGCAACAAGCAGCAGTGCCAGCCAGAGGGGACAGCCATGGCACCGGGGCAGCGGCCAAGGGCAGAGAGAGTGTGCATGTGCATATGTCTAGAGAGGAGAGAGCATGGGTGTGAGAGGCAGACGTCTCACCCTTGAATTCTGCCTCTCCCACCTACAAGCTCTGTAACTTTGGGCAAGTTGATTCTGTCTCTGAACCTGCGTCCTCATCTGTAAAATAGGGCTGTTCATATCTCTCTCACAATGTTATGTGGACTAAATGAGATCTCATATGTGACCAGGCACACCGTGATGTGGGATACATCAATGGGCCCAAAGAAATGTGAGCTCCCTTCCAGAAAGGGTTTTGATGGGCTCGCCATATGAGACACGGTTTGAAAACTGACCTCTGAGCTTCCTGGCAGTCATGCAAAAAGGGAAATCAGATCACTTAGGGCTAAGTAAATGAAAAGTGGGAGGCTAGAGAAAGAGCACAGGTTCTGATTTACTGTGTAATCCTGGGCCATCTCTTCCCTTCTCTGAACCTCATTTTCCCCATCTTCAAAGTTAGGGGGTTGGACCTCCTGACCTCCAGGGTCCTGACATGTCTGACATCCTAGGATTCTGTTCTTGTGTCCTTCACTAGACAGCGGGAGGTCTTGGGAAAATGGGAGGACACAACTGGTACTTGGCAAAACTGGATGAGCCAATCTTCATCCCCTCCCGCCCACACTGGCAACATCAAGGATCCGCCCCCAACTCCATCCACCGGCTGCCTCATATCTGCTAGAAAAGCCCCTGCACCTGACCCAGTGGGAACTCCCCCAGCAGAGGCACCTGCCTGCACCCTGGCCATCAGCTCAAATATCAGCATCGCTCCTACAGATTTCAAAGGGCTTCTGTGTCATTCATTCATTCATTCATTCATTCAACCATGTGACCATGGGCCATCTCTGCCCCTCCTCACTTAGGGTTGGGACCCCGAGCAGCAACCCCTGGTTTCAGTGGCCATAACTGTCCACTGGGGCCATAGGTGCCAGGCCAGCAGGGCAGGTCAGCCAGAGCCCCTGCTGGACACAGGCCACCGTCAACCCTCCCGGCGCCCACAGTGGGAGGGAGGCCAAGAGGGAACCCCTGGGTACCTCATGGACCAGGGAAAGGCAGGGTCAAGGAAACATCACACAGGGGGCAGGTACAGAGCCCCATCCAGAACCAAGCTCCTGACCCCCCCCCACACTGCTCCCCAGGGTCACCTCCCCAGGAAGCAGCCTCTTAGAATGAGGGTCTGGAGGCCAGCACCTGCCCCCTTACACTTCTGGAACCTTCCCTGCCAAGCAGAGCAGAGGCTCAGCTAACTGCCCTCTCTTCTCAGCTCCAGGACCTTTCCCAGCCTGTCTGAGCCACCTGCTCCCTCCCCTCCTCCTGAGCCTCCTGGTCAACACCTGGTCCAGGGCCTAAGGGTGAGTCCACAGAGGTGGGAGAGGGTTCGGGGATTCTGCCCAGGCTGTGAGGGATGGAGGGCATGACCCCTGAGCCACAGCACCAGCTGACTGACAGGGGACTGGGGCTGGCAAGGGGGTAGGTAGAGGGGCAGACAGCTGCCTGGAGAGGAGGTGAAGATCCACAGGCAGTGGGGAGCCCTGGGTGGTCTTGGAGCAGGGGAGTGAGTGATGGAGGACGCAGTCAGGAAGCTGCGTGTGGCGGCCGTGTAGGCTGGAGTGGGACGTGGGCAGGGGCAGAAGCTGGGGGCAAGGCAGCCCCAAGTGGGGTCTGGCCTCCGAGTCTCCTCAGGGGGTCCTCTGGAGGATGCAAGCTGGGCCAGCAGGAACCGGGGAGGGAGGTTTCGGGGCTCAGAAGTGAGACAGGCAGTGCTGGGATGCTGCCAAAGGAGCCCCAGCGGGGCTGGGCGGCAGGACAAGTTAATGATGGGGAAACACACGGGGTGGAATGACACCCATCTCTTCCATGACAGGTGAGGGGAAGGAGGACATGGGCAATTGAGCACGGTGAGTGCAAAGGTGGAAACTTATGGAGAGGATGGACAAAGCTCTTTACGGCCCAGTCCCTGCCTGAAAGGGGTGGGGGAGAAGGAGGCCGCAGATGACCTCTCCGACCCCTGGAAGCTGAGAACCCAGGCTCAGGGGAAAAGAAATCAGGCTTTGGCTCAGGAAGGCCCAGGCTGACCACATTGCCTCAGGAAGGAGACAGCGGAAAGAAAGGATGGGCTTCTTGAGCCAACAGCCAACCCTGCTCTCTGCTGCATCCTGCGCAATGCACTGCCCCTCGCCCAGGCTTGCTCTGGGAGGACAATGGGATAACCTCCGCAGCTCCATGAGGGTGAGGGCTTGAGGGCGTGCCTTCCCTCTTGTCCCTCAGGGGTGGGTGGGCCTCAGTTGCAGACCTTGAGAATGGGTTTGCAGGAGGCAGGGCAGGGAAGGCAGGTCTGGGACACTCCCTTTCCCTCCCCACCCAGAGGCCTCTGTCATTGTCCCAGAGACAGGTCTTGGACTGGCTGGGCAGGCTCTCTGAGACCTGATCCCATCTCTCTTCTTTTTCTTTTCTTTTCTTTTTTTATGTTTAATTTATTGAGAGAGAGAATGAGAGGGAGAGAGCATGAGAGGGGAGAGGTCAGAGGGAGAAGCAGACCCCCTGCCAAGCAAGGATCCTGATGCGGGACTCGATCGATCGGGGCACTCCAGGATCCTGACCTGAGCTGAAGGCAGTCGCTTAACCAACCCAGGCGCCCCTTGATCCCATATCTTTGAATTACAGATGGGGAGACAGAAGCCCAGAAGGAAAAGGGACAGGCCTGTGGGTGTGTGCTAACTTGGATGGCCAGCAGAGGTAGGAACATGCCAGACCTGAGCCCTCTTGGCCTCTGGCTTGTCTGTGAAATGGGGGTGATGGTGGCTTCCTGCCTCTGGGGCCTGGGCCCCCGGAGCTGACCCCGGGAGGGGGCCCCACACACAGCAGGTCAGGGATTGGCTGAGCCTTCTGCTCAGGGAGGTCATGCTGGAGGACACAGCTGTGGTTCGGAGGGCAGTCTCTCGCATCATGCCCTCCCAGGCTGAATTCCTGGCTCTGAGGTTGCTGCTGAGTGACCTTGGAAGGGTGATCTGGTGTCTCTGAGCCTGGTCTGTTCTATAACCAGGGGAAGCCCCGGCTCCTGCCACAGGGCTGCTGGGGGCATGGAGGGAGGACATGAACGGGCCATCAGGCCACTGCCCCCCTCAGCAGCTATCGTCCTCAAGCGCTTGGCAGGCTGTGCCCCTCTGCCCCCCACCTTGTCGGGGTCCCCACTTCGCCACTCCCGCATGGGGACAGCCTGGCCTGGAAGACACAGAGCAACCTCTCCCGCCTGGCAGGGACGTGACTCCAGCTCGCCTCAGGCCCCCAAAATAGAGTCCTATTTTAGCTTCCAGCTTCTGCACGGAGGGGCCAGAGGGCGGTGAGAGGGTGTCTGCAAGCAGAGGGCCTGCACCGGCACCCCATCCCTGCCAACCCCTGCCACACTGTGCCATGGAGCCTCTCCTGTCTCCTGATAACTGCCTCCCAAGGCCCCCCACCAACGCTGCGCTGCCCGCTCCTCCTGGCTCTGGTCAAATCCCAATGGAGGGGCTCCATTCCCCTTGGCTGCTGTCTCTCCCATAGAGCCCAGGACCATCATGTTTATCAGGGGCCCCAAATTCTACACTGCCTTATTCAGATGAGGCCCCCTGCATGTTTCCACACTCCATCCCAGAGAGAACACAAGTTCTCCCTGGGACAGAAGGAAGAACCCAGGACTGCTAGATAGGAGTGAAGCCGTGCACCTTATTCATCCAGCCCACAGAACCTTCTCCCTAGCGCGAGGCACCTGTCCTTCCTTCTCCACTTCCCGCTGGGACTGGAAACCGGGCTGCCTGCATCCGTGCTCCAGACCACTTGGTGGTCACTCTGGAAGGAAATCCAAGCAGAGGGATGGCATGTGCATGGCATAGCCTTAGGAAAGAGGGCTCAGCTCTCACCGGGCAGAAGGTTCTTGATCTCTGGAGACACTAGGGGACTTCCCCCTGGTTTCACAGAGAAGAAGCAGGCAGGGAAAAGCACAGTAACTCATAAGGTTGTACATTAGGGAGCGAAGAACCTGGGTTCGGAGCCCTTGGGGGAGAGCCCACACCTCTCACCCTCACAACGGGTCTCCTGGGCAGGGGCTGGGGAGACCTTTGCTAAGTGAGGACATGAAAGAGGCTATTGATGGGCTTCTAGCCTGGGCCCACTGCTCACTGTGCATCTTTGGGCAAATGACCTTGCAGTGCCCCCCCCACACACACACCTTTCAAAGTGCAGTTGAGAACTTCTTTCCTGGCAGAGGCAGGGAGTTGGGAGAGACCCCATCTTGGGGTCCTTGAATCCCCAGATCTGGTGAGTGGGCAGCGGAGATGGGTGGGAGGCAGACCACGTGGGCAGGGGGCAGGCTGAGCTCCCTGAGCACCCCATTCCTTAGCCCCAGGAGGTCAGTCAGCTCCTCCCAGTTGGAGGTGAAGGCAGAGGCTCAAACAAGATCCACAGAACCCCTCCACGCCCACCCGGGCTCCACGCTCACAACTGCTCAGCTTCTAGGCAGGAAGGAGAATGTCTCAACAGTTCCGTCAGAGTCTCAGAATCTTGCCTCCTTGGCCAGGCCTGAGTCACTTGCCCACCCTGAGCCCACTGCTGTGGCCGTGGACTCCTCTGATGGCCAGGCATGAGTTACAGAAGGAGGGAAGGAAGGAGGGAAGGAAGGAAGGAAGGAAGGAAGAAGGAAGGAAGAAAGGGGCAAACGTCTTATTGGGGGAAAAGACCCCTGAGGGTGGGGAGGGGTGGTTAATGGGGATGAGAAAAAAGAAAAGGGGAGGACAGAAGCCAGGAACCAGGAATGGGAGAGGGAAGCCAGGCAACTTGTAGTCAGACGGAAGCACAGATTCCGGGTGTCAGGGGACAGGTGTACCTGGGCTGTGTGACCCAAGGCAAGCCACACCAAGTCCTGAGCTTCGGCTTTCTGATTTGTAAAGTGGGGGCAATAGTGGCCCCAGCCTGGGTGGGGGGAGAGTTAGGGGAGCGCCAGGGAGATTAAGCTGGCAGCTAATGACTGTTATTTTTATCCTCATCCTTCAGAGTTCACCTTTAGTCCCTGCGCACGGCCGACCCTGGCTCACCACCAGACAGTTGGCCAAACCCTTCATGCCATCATGCCCAGAGCTCCCAGTCCCTGGGAGGCACTGGTAACCTCGTTTTCCAGTTGAGAAAACGGACTCCCAGCTGGTCAAAGCCGGAGTTCCTTCCACCACAGCAGCTGTTCGTGGAGTTGGATAAAGATGGGGGAGGGAATAGTTCCTTGCCTCAGTTTCCCCTCCTGCCACGCAGAAGAAACCAGAAGGATCCATTAGTCATTCTCACCTCGGCACCCCCTCCTCTTGCTCAGGGGAACCTGTACTTCGCTGGGGTCCCCGCGCCTTTCGCGGGGTCCCTGTCCCACACCGCCGCCGCGTGGCGGCCTCAGGGACTGCAGGCGGCGGGCGTCCAGCCGCACGGAGCACGGATACCCCAACCCGGTAGGGAGCCCAGGCCGTCAGGCCGTCCGCCCGCTAGGTCTCCAAGGCTTGAGTCCTGCGTAGTCCTCTCTGCGCCCCCAAACCGTCTCACACCTGTCACGCCTTCCTGCCTCAACATCCAGCGGGCGGCTGTACACGGTCTCAGGGGCCCCTCCACTACGGCAGGGGCAGAACTCATCCGCCCATTGGACGGTTGTGCTCGGAGATCCGAGATCCGGGCTCATAAAGTGGAGGCATTTCCATGCTCACGCAGCCAGGACTGGGCAGATGGGACGGAGGAGAGATTGGAGCCCAGGTGACTTCGTCCCCATATTTTGTGTGGGGTTCTAGAGTTTGCAAAGTGCTTTTCACAGAAAATAAGCAGTCCAGCGTAGCTCCCGCTATGGCCCTGGGGCCATCGGGATCAGACTCCCGGCCTGCGCTGTCCAGTGACAGTGCCAGGACCCACAGGGAGCCCTTGACTGGTGGCTTGTCTGAGTTGAGCGGGCTGTCGCTGTAACACACACCGGGTTCCGAGGGCTCAGTACAGATACAAAGCATGCAAAGGGCGCCAGGCGGGCCCAGTAGGTAGAGCGGTTGGGTGACTCTTTATCTCGGAGTCTTGAATTCAAGACCCACTTTGGGTGTAGGGCTTACTTTAAAAATAAATAAATAAATAAATAAATAAATAAATAAATAAATAAATAAATAAATAACAAGGGTCTTGGAAAGGGTCTCATTCTTTTATTTTTTTTAATATTTTTATTTATTTGACAGAGAGAGATATTACAACTACGCAGAGAGGCAGGCAGAGAGAGAGAAGGAAGCAGGCTCCTGGATCCCAGGACCCTGAGACCATGACCTCAGCCGAAGGCAGAGGCTTAACCCACTGAGCCACCCAGGAGCCTTGGTCTCATTCTTTTAAAAAAATGTGAAATATCTCTGATAATTTTCATTTTTGATTACATGTTAAAAATGATGTTTGGATATATTAGTTTAAATAAGGTATGTATTTAAAATATTTTAATTAGTATGTTAATACATGTATTAAATATATTTTAATGTTATAGATTATAGAATTAAAATTTTCTGTAAGGTAAGTGTCATTTGCTTCTCTTTAACTTTTTATGTAATCACTAGAAAACTTAACATTTTAAAATTTTAAATTTAAATTGCCTGATAACATAACCTCAAAACATACAAAACAAGGAGAAATTAATAAATCCAGCATCACAGTGACTGATTTTAGCACAACTCTTTTTTTTTTCTTTTTAAAGATTTTATCTATTTGACAGAGAGAAACACAGCAAGAGAGGGAACACAAGCAGGGGGAGTGAGAGAAGGAGAAGCAGGCTTCCCGCCAAGCAGAGAGCCCGATGCGGGGCTCGATCCCGGGTCTACCAGGATCATGACCTGAGCCGAAGGCAGTCGCTTAACCAACTGAGCCACCCAGGCATCCCAGCACAACTCTTTCAATGATTGCTATATCAAGAAGATAAAAGAATCATTAATGATCTAGAAGATATAGAAAAGACATATTCTATACCATTAGTAACCAGGGAAATATAAATTAAAGCCACACTGAGTTGGAATTTAATTTCCACTAGCTTGGCAAAAATTACAATGTTTCATATTCGGCAAAGATATGGCTCAGTGAGGACTCTCATCAGCTTTGGGTAGGAGTAAAAATTGGTTCAATCTCCTCCAAAAATAGCTTAGCTTTGCCTCATAAAGTTGACCACATCACACACAGGATGACCTAGCATTCCTCATCCTAAATTTATTATTTAAGAATACATATATATGTGGTCAGTCTGTAAGGAGGATCAGAGGAGGAGGGGCTGCAGGTGCAGAGGGACACAAGGATGGAGTTCTGAGAAGTGTTGACTACTTTTATGGGCGTCTATATTGTTCTTTAAATTGTTTCTCTGTTGCATGTATGCCTTACGATAAAAATGCTATGCCTATATATTTGTATATATCACATCTGTATGTAAAGGTATAAGAGGTTGGAAGAAGATCCCAGATCACTCGCAGTGGCTCTGCCTAGAGAGTGTTATGGGGGGAAGAGGGCAAGGAGAGAATTCATATTATATTCATATATTTCTGGATTGTTTGCATATTTTTACAGTAAGTAATTTTAAAGACCCAATTAAAGCATACAAAGCAAAACAAAGCCCAGATAACATTAATACATCAGTCGGGAGAAAATGCCACAAGGGAATTTAGGAAGTTGGTGGGATGGAAAAACCTGACACCATCTGGTGAATCACGTGATTTCCTGAAGGCTCAGTTTTCTTATCTGTAAAATGGGCCCCATGGGGTCTGGTCTCATGGGGTCTCTGGGTGAGGTCAGATGGGTGGAGAGCCTGGCTCGGCCCTGGGTGCACAGTGGGTCAGTATAGAAAAGGCTCCTAAGTGGGGCAAGAGCATCTGGGACTCCAGCGGAAGGGATGGAGAGCAGGACTGGGAGCTGACTTTCACCTGGGAAGGGCAGAGGCTCCTGGGGGAGGTGATGTGTGTGTGCCAGGCCCCAGGGAACCAGGAGAATGTGGAGATGGGGGTAGAATGGCTGACTACGTGGTTGGAGGATGAGGGGGTGAGGAGGGAGCGGCTTATACAGACTGGTCTAGGAGTGCTAAGGAGGGGCTGGGGAGGGGAGAAGCTTTCCTAAGGACCAGGCTGAAAGGAGGACAAGCGCTAAGGGAGGCTTCCTTCGGAAGCAGAGAAATCATGCAAAAATATGCAAAAGACCATGCAAATGAGTCTGGCTGGTGGCTGGTGGGAAGAGGACCCAGGTGGTGATTTTGTTCCCAAAGTGTGTCCAGGGCCACCTGTGACAGGATCACCTGGGGAACTCATCCTGGTCTCCTGCCACCCCCAGACCTACTACTTCCATCCTCTGGGGCTGCAGCCCAGGAAGCCACATGTTTTAGGAGCTCCCCAGGTGATTATTTACTTCTGTGCTGGCTTATTGAGTAGGCACATGGTAATACATTATAATTATAGCACATTAGAATGCATGCACCTTGTGGTATGGTAATATAAACATTCAAACAGAAAAGTAAGTCTCTTTCTTTTCTAGTTCTCTACCCCATGCCCAGTACCATTTCTGTGTGTCCTTCTAGAAGCTACTCCCAGGGGATTCCCTCTGACCGATCAGGTCTACAGCATCTTAGACCCTTAGGGTGATGTCTCTTAGTCACCCACTGATCAAACTGTCACTCACCTGTGTCTTTGTTCACTTCACTCACTCAGAGCCTGCCGATGCCAGGAGCATGTCCCCAGAAGCTTATAGAAAGAGGAGCCATTTGGACAAGACGCCCCGGCCCTGTGGTTAGTGCCCGGCTGTGCAGTCAGGGCACCATCCAGCCCCAGGACCCCCAGCACCTGGGCTGGAAGTCCGAGCTCTCCCCCGCAGTCACCCTTCCTCTCCCCCCCACCCCCAAGTCACAGTGCCTCCCAGCCAAGTGCTCAGCTGGCTTCTGCTCCCCCAAAGCTTCGAGCTCTCCAAGGGTGCGCCTACCTCAATGTCTTAGTTTGGGCTGGAGAACCAGAATACCACAGACCTGGCTGCTTCAACATCAAACATTATTCCTCACAGTTCCCCGGAGGCTGGCTGTTCAAGATCGAGTTGCCGGACAGACTGGGGATCTGGTGAAGCCGGCTTCCAGGTTCATAGATGGCCATCTTCTTGCTGGGTCCTCACACAGCAAAAGGGATGAGGGAGCTCTCTAGGGTGTCCTTTAAAAGGACACTAATCGTGTTCATGAAGGTTCCACCCTCATGACCTAATCACCTCCCCAAGCCCCCTCCTCCAATACCACCACTGGGGTTTCAACATCCAGGTTCGGGAGGACACAAACATCCAACCCATGAGTCAGCTCAGTTCCGGTAACATCAACCGCAGAACAGGTGAAGTCCCAACAGCAGGTGCTGACAAGACTGTCCTGGTCTATCTGGGTCGCACAGGGGTCTTAGATCTCTTCAAACTGGGGACAAGTTGCTGGTGAAGCAGAACTATGGCTAGGACCCCCATCGCACATGCTCAAAGTATCCCCCTCCCAGATCCTGGGGACCCTGGGCTGAGGGATCCTCTCCCTACCTGCCCAGGAGCCCCAGGAGCCAAGCCCTACACCACCCCAGTTCATCCTCAAGACAGGTGGGAGAGGTGTATGGGGGCCAGTCTCTCCCAGAGCCAGAGGAGGCACGGGGAGGGTGAGGGGCAGGTGCCCAGCTCCCTCATCAGGTCCCACAGCCTCGCTGCGTCGGGCCAGCACCTAATGCAGCCCTGCGCGCCGCTCACCCACCCGCAGGGGCAGGACCACCTGCTGGGGGGACACCGAGACCTAGAAGTGTCCCGGGTTTTCCTATTGTAAGCGAACCCGTTCAGGGCACTTCTGGGGTCGCAGGCTCAGGCTCGAGGGTTTCAGGCGGCTACGGCCGGTCGTCTTTCAGTGCGTGGTCCTCGCGGCTTGGCACCCAGGGGTGCACACCTTCCCCGCCCAACCCCGCTGCTTGACCTGCGAGGAGGCACCGAGGCGTCCCAACTGCAGCGCCTGCAGTGGCCACACGGGGGCAGCAGGCGAGCGCCCTCCACGCCGCCGGCCGCCTGAGTTCTAACCCCTGGACGCCAGGGGGGAAAAGCCTCAGACGGACCGGGAGTACGAGGAACTTGGGCCTGGGTCTGGCTTTTCGCTGGCTCTGAGCTGGGACCTTGGGCAGGTCGCCTCATTCTGGGTACCTCAGTTTCCCCCATCTATCAAATGGACTAGGCTGTCTGCAAGGACATTTTTGACCCAGGTAATCCTCGAGTAAGATTTAGTAACAGGCGAAGAGGGGCTTTTGTGCCTTGGTGTCCCTGCTCATATATAATAGGGTCCCTGGTCAAAGGAACGAGACGGATACAAAAGCGAAGGTCAAGCAAAGCTTTATTTCGCGCCAAGCATCAGAATCTTACTGGCTCCCTGGCTAGTCAGGGTCTCTTCTCTACGGCGTTTGAGAAAAGGACCCCGGCTGACTGCTCAGGCCAGCTTTTATAGGCTTCCCTCCAAATCACAAGCTGACTAGGGTCACGTCTGCACGGAGCTGACCCACTCACGTGGCTTGCCTGAGTTAATTTGCACTTCCCTGGGCCCCGGACTCCAGAGGTGGGGGCACCTGGGCATTCCCATCCGACCCCAAGTACTGGTATCCTGCCCGCCATTCTTAGTTTGTATCTAAATACCTCCCAGACACTCCCTGGATGGGAAATTAAGGGCTTACTGATTGCGCATCTCTCCCAACCTGGCTGCCTTTGTCTTCCAGCGGCCATCTATCCATAACACCTGGAGCTGTTTTTATGAGTAAACAGGATGGCGGCTTGGATTCTAAAACTGGACCTTACAATAGAGTGGGGTCCTGCCTCTGTCTGAAAGACACCTCTCATCCCCCCGGGGGGGGGGTAGCTGGGAGAGAGAAGTGAGTCCCCTGAGGTCACACCTGACTCAAGTACAGCAAGCAGGGGCCTGTGGAGAACCCCATGTGGATGGGGAGTCTGAGCCCCGAAAGAGGAAGGGATTAGCAGCTTTTGCACGAGGACAGGGCCGAGGGACACCCCTGTCTCTGACCACTTCTCTCTCCCACTGCCTCCCTGCACATTTAAGGACTTCGTGACATCAGCCCCTTACCTTTATTTGGAAAATTACACAGAATAAGAATTGGTGGTCGGTTCTGCAGAGGCCCCATGGGAGGTCCTGGACTCCCATGGGGGAACAGCCCCCTTCCGACCTCTGGAGTGTCTCCCACAGCAGGGCCTGGCCCTGCTGCCGAGGACCTGCCTCCCACCTGGTCCCCTTCCAACACTCTCCTCATATGCAGCCTAACACAAACCCCTCCCATCACCCCAAGAGGGAGGACGAAGCTGGGGGTGGCCTTCGTAGCCCCTGAGCCTGGCGCCTCTCCCATGCACCGCACAGCAGCTGCTACGGGGGGCCGGTGAAGACACTGAGGTTCAGAGTAGCTCAGAGGCGGGCCAGGACTGGCACTTCCCTCTCTCCAGGCCCATCTGCACCCCCGAGCCGTCATCCCCTTCATAGCTCAGGGCAGGAAAGAAAGACACAGGGGCCATTTGCTGAGCCTGCACCACAGCCGGCCCTGACGTGGGGGCTTGCTTACTGGGTGCCCCAGCGCCATCACCCGCCCCGCTGACAGATGAAGGTGAGCCACGGCTGCTATGAGTGAGGTGGCCTGGCTCCCACCCCTGGTGCTGAGCCTGTGCTCTGCCCGACCCCCTGGGCAGGGGCCCTGCCGGCTGCTTCTCCCTGTGGCCTCAGAGCCTAGACAGCAGCAGGGAGCAGGTTTCTAGAGTGGCCTGGGCAAGTCAGACCCCCTGCCCGTGCCTCAGGTTCCCGGAACCCACCCATTGACAATGCAAAAAAAGTCCTGAAGAGCGCCTTCCAGCTGATGAGGGTAGCATGTCCCGGACTGGGCCAGTGGGGGGGGGGGGGCATCAAGGACCAGCCTTCGAGGACCGCCCTCTGCCTGGGGGAGGACACAGATGGGACAACTGCGGCCACCAGGACACCATCAAAGGCCATGGGGAGGGGTGCAGAGGATGAGGGGCTGGTGTCATTGTGAGAGCAGAGCTGCGGTGTCGTGTGTCCCCCCCCCCCCCCCGGGCCATGCCTAGCCTTGGCGGAAAGTGGTAAAGACACCCTCCTGTCTTCACTCTGACCCAGGGACTGCCCTGGAAAGGGAAGCGTGTCAGCGGAAAGGCCAGAGATTCCTCCCCCGCTTCTTCATCCTCCTCCTCATCACAGACTTCCAGTAAGTTCAAAGAATTTCCTCCCGTGGCCCCAGGGAAGGCCACTCTATGGAAGCCGGAGGCTGGGTGAGAAGCCCTGTGGGCCCCCTACTGGGGTTTGTGGATCGGGCTGGAAGCTGGGGGCTTACTGCATACATTCTCTGCCTGGGAGTCAGGGAGACTTCTCAGAGGAGGTGGCTTGTCCTCTGAGCTTTCAGAAATGGGTCATCTGGTTCCTCTTACATGGGCTCCCTGGAGGAGTCAAATATTCACAGAGCCAGAAAGAAGGCCGGCTGCCTCTGGCTGTGGGGAGGGGGTTGGTGCTCAGTGGGCACCGGTGTGGGTCCTGGTTGCACCACCCAGCGAAGGAACATGTTTGGGGCCACTTAAAAATGGCTACTGTGGGGGCGCCCGGGTGGCTCAGTTGGTGAAGCGACTGCCTTCCGCTCAGGCCATGATCCTGGAGACCCGGGATCGAGTCCCACATCGGGCTCCCTGCTTGGCGGGGAGCCTGCTTCTCCCTCTCTCACTCCTCCTGCTGTGTTCCCTCTCTAGCTGTGTTTCTCTCTCTCAAATAAATAAATAAAATCTTAAAAAAAAAAATGGCTACTGTGGTAACTTTCAACTCACGTGTATTTTACCACCACTTAAAAAAATAAATACACAAGGGCGCCTGGGTGGCTCAGTGGGTTTAAAGCCTCTGCCTTCGGCTCAGGTCATGATCTCAGGGTCCTGGGATGGAGGCGCATGGGGCACTCTGCCCAGCAGAGAGCCTGCTTCCTCCTCTCTCTGTCTGTCTCTCTGCCTACTTGTGATCTCTCTCTGTGTCAAATAAATAAATAAAATCTTAAAAAAAACAACAACAAATAAATAAAAGAGCTAAAATGGGTGGCTCAGTGGATTGAGCATCTGCCTTTGGCTCAGTTCATGATCCTGGGGTCCTGGGACCAAGCCCCGCATTGGGCTCCTTGCTGAGTGGGGAGCCTGCTTCTCCCCAATAGTGCATGCGTATGAGTGCTTTCCGTCAAATAAATAAAAAAAGAAAATCCTTTTAAAAAGAGCTAAAATGGGGCACCTGGGTGGCTCAGTGGGTTAAAGCCTCTGCCTTCAGCTCAGGTCATGATCCCAGGGTCCTGGGATCGAGGCCCGCGTCGGGCTCTCTGCTCAGCAGGGAGCCTGCTTCCTCCTCTCTCTCTGCCTGCCTCTCTGCCTACTTGTGATCTCTCTCTGTGTCAAATAAATAAATAAATCTTTAAATACATACACACACACATACATGAGCAGCAATGGGGCTGGCAGAGCAGGGGAAAGGGGGGTTCCCAAAGTGGTGAAACAGGAGGGAGAGGGTGTCCCCAAGAGACAAAGTCACCAGAGTGGGAGCCCTGAGTACGAAAGGGGAAGGAAGTAGGGCCCTGGTGGGGACCATCAAGCAGGGCAATGGCCAGCACACTCACGGCTCCTTGGTCACAGTCATCCGGTGTCCCCACACCGCCTCCCACCCCGCCTGAGACCCCAACCTCCTCACACAGTCACCCTGGGCAAGACACTCCATGCTCCTGAGACCTCTCGGTCACTGTAGCCGGGGAGTCTTAGAGTCCTCCCGTCCCCACCCCGTATGTCACATGCACCCTTGCCCTCTGAGAAGACACCCCACCCCCACCCCACCAGCTCTGTCCTCTGCTGAAAAACTCCTGGGACCCTATGGCCAGTAAGTTATGACCCAGAAGATTTGGTCTGGCATTTAAAGCTCCTGGCCCCTGGCCTCAGCTGAACTCTCCCATTCCTCCTTCAGGGTGGCCAAGCCCCACCACGCACAGGACCCTAAAATCACCCCCTGGGCACCCATGCCTCCCAGGAGCCCACACCCTGCCCGGTCCTTCCCTGCCCCCTTCGCTTTTATTCTCCCTTCCTCTAGGAATGCCCCTTCCCAACCTCCAGGCTTGACCTTGGCCCCTCTTCTAGGCGTGTCCTTCATCATCCCCAGGACCCTGTGACCTTCCAGGGGCCAGGACTGAGTCTCCACAAACTGGTACCAACACACAGTAGGGGCTCAGGCAGAATCTGCTGAGAGGCTTGGTGACGGCAGGCCCCCTGTCCACCTCCCTGGAACCCAGCAGGGTCAAGTGGGGCTGGTAGAAAGTTAAATGTCTGGAGCCCTGGGGCCTGCCCTGTCCAGCTTTGCTGTGTGACCTCAAGCAAGTTATCTTCCTTCTCTGGGCTTTGGTTACAACCTTCTAGGAAATGTGGCTTCCTGGGCAGTCAGTCCCACGGAACAGGCTCCGACGGAGAGTGGTAAAGGTGGGGCAGAGGGAGTCATCAAAGCCGTGATCTAAGGGTGGGGCCCAGATGGTAAGCGGGTCAAGGTCACTACTGCCACAGGGGAGCTTTCTGGGTGCTCATCCCCACACCCACCCCAGAGCTATGCTCGGCACTTAGCTGGGGCTGCCTTGGGCTGCTGGAATGTCAGGGAGGGCCCAGAGCTCGGTCACCGCCACCAGCCCCACCATCATCCTCTTTATCACCACGTCATCAACCCCGTCCCCATCATCATCAAGAAGTTCAAAGAATTTCCTTCTCTGGAGGGCACCTCCGGCCAGAGACAAGCCAGCTGTCTGTATACATAGTTGGCCAGACAAGAAGGCCTTCCTCTGTTCCTGGAAGGGGGGCTGGAGGGAAGCCCCTGTGTCCTTGACATCTCAGGGGTGCAATGGAAGGAAGGGACCCCACTCTACTGAGCAGGTACTGGGCCTTCTCTCGATACGCTTTCTCCATTCTTGGCCCATCTGTAAGATGGGCCAAGGGAAGCTCAGACAGGGCAAGCTTGCACAGTTATGAGTACAGGAGGCGGGGCTCGAACCCAAGTCCTCTGCCTTCTGTTTGCTCATTCCTGTTTCTCTGGGCACCTGGCAAAAAGCAAAGAAGATCTGCCTCTGAGAGTGACCCCTTTCCGAGCCCCAAGTATCTGCTCCCCCTGCCCGGGATCTCTGCTCTGTGAGGCCGCTGGCGGGGAGCAGCTAAGAGCCGGGCTCTGGAAGCTTCCTGCCCAGGTTCGAGCCCAGCTCCGCCTCTCAGCGCCCATATGAGCTTGAGCCCCAGCCCCTAGGTTGGCAGCAGGGCCGAGGGAGTCAGTATGTGGAGAGAGGGCTATCAGAATAGCGTCAAGTACACAGCAGGTCCCCAAGAAGCACCGGCTAGCCCGATTCTCACTTTCGTGCCAGGCAAATGCCTCCTCCTCCTTCAGTTCCTTCCTGACCACCCTCCCGGGCCCTGGGCCCCCTCTAGAGCCTTTCCATTCCAGCGATGGGAGGGCCAGTAAGCCCCTGCACCTCCTCATTCATTCCAGAGCGCCCTCCTGAGCAGCGGCTGGAGTGCCCTAGGGGCCCCTCCCTGCATCGGGCAGACCCAGGGCTAGCCCCTGCATGCCCTCAGGCCTGCTGATGATCCACTGGTCCGGTCACATCCATTTCCTCCACCCACTACTGCTGGCCACCTCCTCCTCTCCCAGGACTTCGTAGAACCTTCCCTGACCTTCTGCTGACCCGTCTCCCAGCTCAGGCCTCAGGCTCTATGAACCTGGACTTCCCCCAGCCTCATCCCTCCACAAGGATGAGGTTTCAAGCCCAGGAAGAAGCTTCTCCTAGAATCTCTCCACCACCCTGCACGTCTCCTGGCCTCCAGCCAGCTCTCCAGGAGCCTGGAGTCCTGACATCCCCTACCCACTGGCTCTGTGATGTTGAGCAAGACCCCGACTCTCTCTGCGCCCTGGGAAAGTCAGCTGTAGCAGGGGGAGGGGAAACCACCCCTCCGAGGATTGCTCCCAGTATCAGAGAGGGTGGGGAAGTCTGTACACTGGAGAGGGCTGGTGCACTTTGGACATCTGTACTCGTGGGTGCCAGATGCTGGCCGGAATGGGAGTGGAGTGGTGGGGCGTGTTGGGCTATAACACGACCAAACCCCCTCCTCCCTCTCAGACTAAGCGGAACTTCCCAGCTAAGTGGGAGGGAGGCTTGTGCCCTGTGGCCTGGGAATCAGAAGGCCTGGGGCAGATTCATTCCTCCCGGGGCCTGTGCTCCTGCTCTGGGCCAAAACCTGTGCCAAGCACTGAGACCAGGTAAATCCAGTCTCTGCCCCATGAGAGCTGAGAGCTTTATAGGGAAACAGTTCTGGAAACCCTCCACTACCACCCAGTGTGAACCAGGAAGTCAGGCCAGGGAGGCATGCCCGCTGTGGGAGGCAGAGAAGCAGGTATATGGGGGCTTCCTAGAGGGCTTCCCGGAAGAAGTGGCCCCAGGACTGGACTAGGAGGGAAGCCACTACTGCACAGAGAGGACCTGAGAGGCAGGAGCCTCCACTCCCCCCCCCCCCCCCCCGC
>PITA01001221.1:139842-171546 GCA_004023965.1 Spilogale gracilis | reverse complement strand
AACTCCCCAATAATCCAATGAATGGGCCAGTTGAGTCAAGACTCGGGTAAATCTAGCCCAGAGTCATTCCAGTCCTATGACTGCTCATTCAATCGGCTTATCTTTTTTTTTCTTTTCTTTTTAATAAAGTGTAATTCGGGCCAATAATACTCTTCGGTCAAATAACCAGAAAGTTCAGGATGAAGAATGGCCGGCGCCAGTTAAATGAGAAATCCGTCATGCCTGCTGGCCCGCTGGGGGGTGCGACCTGAGGGTTTGGACCACGCATGCCGACAGGACGCTGGCTCCCCGCTGCACCCCAGACTCCTAAGCTCAGGAGTCATTCTCCAGTTCTGAGCCTCAGTGTCCACATCCAAAAAATGGGGAGCCTGCTGTGAGGTTTGTTTGTTTATTTATTTATTTATTAAGACTTTATTTATTTATTTGACAGAGACAGTGAGAGAGGGAACACAAGCAGGGGGAGTGAGAGAGGGAGAAGCAGCCCTCCCCCCACCCCACCCCACCCCCACCAAGCAGGGAGCCTGATGTGGGGCTCGATCCCCGGTCTCCAGGATCAAGACCTGAGCTGAAGGCAGTCGCTTAACCAACTGAGTCACCCAGGTGCCCCTAAAATGGACCTTTAAACTTTTTTTTTTTTAAGATTTTATTTATTTATTTGACAGAGAGAAACACAGCCAGAGAGGGAACACAAGCAGGGGGACTGAAAAAGGGAGAAGCAGGCTTCCCACTGAGCAGGAAGCCCTATGTGGGGCTCGATCCCGGGTCTCCAGGATCATGATCTGAGCCGAAAGCAGTCGCTTAACCAACTGAGCCACCCAGGTGCCCTGGACCTTTAAACTTTTAATTTCACATAACGTTTGGAATGGAAAACGTTTTCACGTGGATCAAAATTCGAAAGTTAACACAGGGTGTACAGTAAAGGTCTCCCTCCAGCGCCTCGCCCCAGCCTCCTATTTCCTTTTGCTGGAGGAGATTCGGCGCCTCACCGGCTTCTTACCCAGCTGGCCAGACGTCCGCATATAACATAAACAGAAGAAAACGCGTGCACCATCTTTCTCCTCCCTGCCTTTTTCCATAAAGATACACTGATAAAACACAATACTTGTGTACACCTTTCCCCGTTGGTACATAAAGAGCTTCTTCATTTATATGACTTCAGTATGGTCTCTTGGATGGACCTTCTATGATTTATTTTGTCAGCCCTTTACCGATGGACAGAAGGTATTTTAAACACACACAGACACACTCACACACACACACCCACGCACTGCTATGAATAAGCCCATTTCCTGCCTACGCACTTATACCTGTAAGAGAAATACCTGGGTTTGGAATTCCGAGGGCAAAGGAAATGAGCAGTTGTCAGTCTGACGAGTGTCCTTGTTGCTGTCCTTAGGGGCTTTACTTATTTACCCTCTCACAATGAAGGTGCCTTGTCCCCCCAGAGATGTGCTGGCGGCGTGTTCACAAAATGTAATTTTCCTCACCCAATGGGTGAGTGTGGAACCTCAGTGTAATTTTATTTTGCATTTTTTTTCTTTTGAATAATGAGGCTTCAAGGGCACCTGGGTGCTTCAGTTGGTTAAGCGTCTGCCTTTGGCTCAGGTCATGATCTCTGGGTCCTGGGATCAAGCCCTGCATTGGACTTTCTGCTCAGCAGGGTGTCAGCTTCTCTCTCTCTCTCTCTCTCTCTCTCTGCCCCTCCCCACTGCTCATTCTCTCTCTCTCTCAAATAAGTAAAATCTTAAAAAAAAAAAATGAATGAGGCTGCAGTCTTGACCTGAATTTCAGAGACCTTTGTATTTCCTTTTTTGTGGAGTTTGCTTGTATTCGTATTTTCTTATTGATTTCTAGTTGTTCTTTTTATATTCAGGAAAACATGATTTGCATTTTTTTTCTTCCTGGATCCTTCCAGAGATACTCTATGCACATAAAACCAAATACATATATAGTACAATGGGCATTTTGAATTATAGTTTGCTGGAGGTTCTTTTCACCCAGTGGTCCAGGTATGTGAGGGTGATTCCTCCTCCCTCCAGTCAGACTATCAAGCTGGAGCTGAAGACCGGGACTGGGGGAGCTTTCCCTTCTCTAGGGCAGAAGCTAATGATGCCCATGGCTATTTCCCTCCATTTTTCTTAGGCACTTGAGGGCAGGGACCATACCTGGGTAGAGCGTCTAGGCCTCACGGCCCACTGAAGACTCATCTCCAGACTCTTGGTCCAGTGTTCTTTGCACTCCTCCCTCTGCAGTGAGTCTGTTTAGTCTAAGTATGTGATGGGCCAAACCGTAACCTCTCTCTTCCTCTTTCCCAAGGGCAGACATTTGTGAGCCTATGTCCATGGGGAGGAATGGAGTCTGTGACCAGAGCTCAAATCACCAACTCAGGCCTTTTTCTATATGGTGGGCCCATTCCTCTGCCTATACTCCCCATGGCGAACTCTTACACAGAGCTGAAAGCCCAGCTCCAGTGGTGCTTCCTCGGGGGAGACCTCCATGACTCCCATCTCCTTCTCTCTTAGAGTTCTGTTCACCTTGCCTGTGTCTATATTTAGCAGAGAAAGAATGGTGTTTTCCCATTTCTCTGTCATCTGGAGCCTCATGACATGAATGACCAAATGACTCATCAAAGAAAGGCAGGTTTCTTTGCCATTTTGGGCCTCAGTTTCCTCATTTGAAAAGGAAGAGCAAAACAGAGAGCCCACCACAGAGATGTTGAAAGGATTGAACGTGTCAGTTCACGTAAAGTGTTTCGCACAGCGCCACGGGTAGAACCTGTTCATTGATTATTACTAACCCTGTGACCTTGGGCAAATCACTTCTCTTAGCCTCAGGTTCTGTTTCCATAAACTGTAGAGTAAAAGAGCAGACTGAGGCCATGATCATCAACAGATGCTAACATCCCCAGATCAAATGTTGACAGTAACTTTGTAACATCCAAAGTCGCTCATCAACCTACCCTCACTAAAAGGTGGGACAGCCTCACACACACACACACACACACACACACACACACACACACACCACAGCTCCTGCTCTGAAAGCACCGGGAAGAACACAGCATGGTCTGCGGAATAGTCTCAATAAAATCACTGGGTCCAGGGTCCAAATAGAATCAAGCCTCCAGCCTCCGGCGTCTGCTTTCAATTAGCAGTTCATAGGAACTATGGGGGAGAGTGGAACATGTTTGAGACACCACATGGATGCAGTCAACTGACTCCAGACCTTGGGAAACTCAAGCCTGGAATATTACCCAGCCACAAAAAGGAACGAAGTACCCACACCTGCCGCAGAGTTGTTGAACCTTGAAAACATTATGCAAAGGGAAGCCAGGTCACAGACTATTTGATCACATTTATATGAACTATCTCTGGTAGGGAAAGACAAAGGTAGATGAATTGTCCCCAAGGGCTAGGGCAAGCCAGGAATGGGGAGTGACTGCGAATGCACATGGGGTTTCTTTTTCTGGTGATAAGAAAGTTAGAGAAGTAAGTGGTGGTAATGGTTGCAAACCTTCTGAATCTACAAAAAGCCGCTGAACTGTATACTTCAAAAGGGTTAATGCTGGGCTGCCTGTGTGGCTCAGTTGCTTTAGTCTCCAACTCTTTTTTTTTTTGAGAGCGAGAGAGTGCATGAGTGGGGTGGGGAGTAGAAGAGCAGGGAGAGGGAAAAGCAGACCCCCAGAGGAGTAGGGAGCCTGACACAGGGCTCCATCCTAGGACTCCAAGACCATGACCTGAGCCAAAGGCAAATACTTAACCAACTGAGCCACCCAGGCACCTCAAGCCTCAGGTCATGCTCTCACGGTCCTGGGATTGAGCCCTGTGTCAGGCTCCACACTCAGCTGGGAGGGAGTCTACCTGGGATTCTCTCTTTCCCTCTCCCTCTGCCTCTCCCCTCCCCACTTGTGGCACGTGTTCATGTGCGCTCTCTCTCTCTCTCTCTAATAATAAATGAGTTTTTCTAAAAAAAAAAAAAAAGGTTAATTTCATGGAATGTAAATTATATCTCAATGAAAGAGATGGAGGGTGCCTGGGTGGCTCAGTTGATTGAGCGACTGTCTTCGGCTCAGGTCATGATCCCGGAGACCCGGGATCAAGTCCCACATCGGGCTCCCTGCTTGGTGGGAGGCCTGCTTCTCCCTCTCTCTCTCCTCCTGCTTGTGTTCCCTCCCTGGCTGTGTCTCTCTCTGTCAAATAAATAAAATCTTTAAAAAAAAAAAAAAAGAAAGAGATGGAGACAGAAAAACATTTAAGAGATTTATCAACCAGATATGATAGGTGGGCCTTCTGTGGATCCTGATTCAAACCAACTGGAAAAAGACATTTTGGAGACAAAGCAAGGAAATTTGAACACGGATTGCCTATTAAAAAAATCTAATGAGGGCGTCTGGGTGGCTCAGTTGATTCAATGACTGCCTTCGGCTCGGGTCATGATCCCAGAGACCCGGGATCGAGTCCCACATCGGGGCGGGAAGCCTGCTTCTCCCTCTCTCACGCTCCCTACTTGTGTTCCCTCTCTAGCTGTGTTTCTCTCTGTCAAGTAAATAAAATCTTTAAAAAAAAAATCTAATGAAAAAAATGGTGTCACTATTGCAGGGTTTATTAACGGTATTATGGGTGTGTGTTTGATTTACAAAGTCTTTATCTGTGAGAGATAATTACTGAAGTATTTATAGGTGAAATAACATGATATCTGGAATTTTCTTTAATAAAATGTAGGTGGGAGATGGATGAAACAAGAATGGAAAAAGTTGATGTTTGTTGAAGATTAGTGATGGGTATATGGGTTCATTGTACCAGATTCCCTCTACTTTTTAGTATTCTTTAAAATATCCAGGGGTGGGGCGCCTGGGTGGCTTGGTTAGTTAAGGGACTGCCTTCAGCTCAGGTCATGATCCTGGAGACCCGGGATCGAGCCCCACATCGGGCTTCCTGCTCGGCGGGAAACCTGCTTCTCCTTCTCTCAGTCCCTCTGCTTGTGTTCCCTCTCTAGCTGTGTTTCTCTCTGTCAAATAAATAAATAAAATCTTTTAAAAAATAAAATAAAATAAGATAAAATATCCAGAGGTGCCTGGCAGGCTCTGTCGGTGGAGCAGGAGACTCTCGATCTCAGTGGCATGAATTTGAGCTCCCACATTGAGCGTAGAGATGACTTAAAAATAAATCAATAAATAAACTGTAATAAAATTAAATAGCTATAATAAAAGGTAAAGCAATAAAGGGATTGACTTCTGTTTTCTTCTTTATGTTTTATCGACCTCTCTAATTTTCTATAAATTTTCTGTAAATATAGATCGCTTTTCTAACCAGAAAAATATATTAAGGCTACAAAACTAACTGACAAAGTTAAGCTAGCTGACATCTGAACCTTGGATCTTGGTCTCTGGGAAGCTCTCCTCCCCGGGTCCAGGACCCACCAATGCCAAGCCAACCTCCAAGCCTTCCTGGCAGGAGGAAAAAGCTCACCCACAGGAAGGAGGGCCGACTGAGAGTCTGTGACTGCCTTGCACACTACCCCTCCTCTTGAAGCCCGAGGGTGGACAGACCCTCTCCCTGGGTCCCTTTAGCCCGGTTGAAGCTAGTGGCCCTTTCAGCCTAGTGGCTAGTGGGGAGGGTGTTTAAAAGCCCTCCCACCACAGCCTTGAAAGAGAGAAAGGGTCTTTGACCTTTTCTTATTTATTTATTTATTTATTTGACAGAGAGAAACACGGCTAGAGAGGGAACACAAGCAGGGGGAGTGGGAGAGGGGGAAGCAGGCTTCCAGCTGAGCAGGGAGCCCGATGTGGGGCTCGATCCCGGGCCTCCAGGATCATGACCTGAGCCGAAGGCAGTCGCCCAACCAACTCAGCCACCCAGGTGCCACCTGGTCTTTGACCTTTTCTGTTCATGTGTCCTGGGGAAACAACCTCTCAGACTTGGTTTCCTCATCTGTAACCTGAGGATAATAATTCCTACCTCAGGGCTATTGCAAGGATTACATGAAAGGGGCTTATCCTTGATTATAGTAAGTGCTCAATTAATGAGAACATTTTTCTGAAATAAAGGAGCTTTATAAAAGTGATATAAGCCCATTAGGAGAAAATGCAAGAAAACAGAGGGATTTAAAAAAAAAACAAAAACAAGCCTCCGAGTGCCCCCACCTAGAAAGAACCACAGTGAGCATTTTCTTTCCAGGCTCTTTCCTGCATATGAAGGTATATTCTGCTTTTAAGCACAACTGTAGTGTTGCTGTCAACATACATTTACATCCTGCTTTTCTTCTTGTAATATTGTAACACGTTTCCTCATATTATTAGAAGCTGTTTGTAAACATAACTTTTAATGGTTGTATAATATTCCACTGCGTGTTTGTGCTGGTCACCTCTGACCGGGGTGTTGGACACCCAGACTAGTTCCAATTTTCACCATTATAAAGAATGCTACACACACACACACACACAGCCAGAAAAATGCCACAATGACTTCCTTGGTAGAGTTCCAGAAATGGCATCGCTGGGTCCAAGGGCGAGCATGAATTTAAATCTTTTGGATAGGTGAAGCCTGATGCTTTTTAAAAGAAGTGGAGCCCTTTCTTTTTGCCACCGCGAGAAGGCTGGCGTTTCCAACACAGAACTTTGCCAAAAATAAGCAATCTCAGATGATATAAAGTAGGTGAAAACAGTTTCTGACCACAGGCGTCAGATGCCAGATTACCTCCCCCGCCCCCCAAGGGCTGGAATCACACTTCTTGGTCCCTCAGCCCCCACCGCCTAATTCCTGGTCGGAGGAAGGGTCCCAGGACGTCATTCCTTACCCTAGGTGACTGTCCCAACAGTTCTCCGTAAACCAGGGGTGGAGGTGGAGAGGTGGGGTTAAGGGGCAGATCCCAGCTCCTTCCAGGCTTCTCGTAGGGATCCCGGCTGTGGAAGGGTGGTACCTCGCCTTCCAGCCTGCCCACCCCCCCGAGGGCACACTTGGAGGTTCCCTTGGCAGGTGCTGCTGTTTGCTGGGGGTCCGCCCACGGGGGCGTGGGAGGGGGTGTGCGGGTCGGGAGGAGTGTCCCCAGCGGCTCACCCGGCAAGCACGACAATCCCGAGCGCCTGGGGGCCGGGAAGCCGGGGCGTGGCCGGGATCCGGGGGCGGGGCTGGAAGGGTGGCGTCACGGCTCCGCCCCCCCGCCGGCTCCCTCCCTCCTGAGCCGGGCGCCCAGGCCGAGTCCTTCACCTGAAGGGACAGGTGTGCTCATCTCGCATCTCCGAGGCCGGCGCGCGAGGGTCAGGTGAGCCTTGGCAGCAGCTCCGGCGGGGGGGCTGGGAGGAGGGTCCGGGGTGGGGGTCCTCACTGGACGCGGAGGGACAGTCTGCAGGCTGCTCAGAGAGGCGGAGCTGGGCGTGCGTCTGTGGGGGTGCCGGTTGCTCCCCAAACTCCTGCCATGTCTCTTGGTTATAGTCACGTTGTACTGAAAACCGAGTCTTTGGAGGGATTTGAAGGAGAGGAAGTTGAAGAGGAAACAGCAGGTTTCCAAATATTTCAACCACAAATCTATCATTTTTTGGTACATGATATCTTTTCTTCGTTGTAAAAGTAATGTGCATGGGTTGACAGTTTGGCAAATGGGAAAGAGTAGGAAAGAAATCCCCCGTGGTACTAACACACAAAACAACTGCGGGTGTTCAGGCGTGTTTTCTTTCCCGTCTGGTCTCTGTGCACAATCATGTTAATCTCATTTTATCATACTGTATTTACAATTTTTGTGTCTTGCTTTTCTCCTCTTAACAATGTGTGGTAAGCATTTTCTCTGTTGTTATTAGTCATCGGTGTACGTGTGATCATTATTTTTAATGGCTGCATAATGTTACATTTGAGGGAGGGGCCATAGTTGGGTGCCATTCTGAACACTTGGAGGAAGGATTTGAGGGGTGTCATGGGAAGACATGGGCTCTGGGTCAGACAGGCCAAGACCTCCAAATCCAACACCGGGATTCAAGTAGGGTCTTTATGTCAGTTTCCACGTCAGGGATATGGATCCATTCTCCAGTACGTTGTGAGGATTAAGTGAGCTAATTTATGTAGAAAGCCTCCTCTACCACCGTCATGGTTTTGGCAGAGAAAGGGTCCCTATTTGTGAGTTTGGAGGGGGGGATTTGGGCCATCCAAAGCTGCTTAGGGTGTAGAGGAAGAGCTGGGGACAGGAGGACAGGCTCCCCAGAATGGAGATGTCTCTGGGCTGGAGCAGATGGGCTCACATTCACTCTGTGTGGGCCAGGGCCAGACAGGTCCCTAAGGCTGTGACCTCCAGGCCCCTAGAAAGGTTTAACCCTTGGGATAAGCTTCTAGAAGGGCTTTGGAAGTGAGAGAATTGGAAGAAAAGTAGGGGGAGAGGGTGAAGGTGGAGCTTAGTAAGCAACCTCTTGTACAGGTAAGGAAACTGAGGTTCAGAGAACAGGAGATTTATTCAGGATGTGCGCAGGGAGCAGTAAGAGAGTAGGTTTAGACCCCAGGATCCCTAAGTCCTGCAGGGATCTCATTGCCAGAGACGCCTTGATGCTAGGGGAAGGAGGAGGTCAAGGCTGAGTCATCAGCTGTACTTGTTGCAGGCTAAAGTAAGCTGAGAGAAAACAGGTGTCTCTGTTTTTTGAGCCTCCATTTCCTCATCTGTGAAATGGGATAATAACTCCCCACCTACCTACTTAGTACCCACAGCCAAGCCTGTCCATTGCCAGGTAGCCAGGGCCTCTTCCATTCTTAGGGCCTATTCAGTCTCTACTCATACACCCCTACCATGGCCCTTCAATTTCATGGCCCCCGGACATATTCGGGTGGGGAGGGGGTCCAGGTACCTGTTGGCCTCTCTCAGTTAGGATGGGAAATTCCATACTACCCTGAGCCATTGGCTTCCCGACCAGAGAGATTTTGTTCTGTGTTTTTAATCTGGCCTTCCTCTAATGTGCCCCTACAGCACCTACAGCTGAATGAGAAAGGGCTTCGTGCCCTCGGGGGAGTTCTTAAATGCTAAAATCACCTTTTTTTTTTTTTTTTTTAGGATTTTATTTATTTATTTGACAGAGAGAAACACAGCTAGAGAGGAAACACAAGCAGGGGGAGTGAGAGAGGGAGAAGCAGGCTTCCGGCCGAGCAGGGAGCCCGATGCGGGGCTTGATCCTGGGACTCCAGGATCATGACCTGAGCCGAAGGCAGTCGCTTAACCAACTGAGCCACCCAGGTGCTCCAATGCTAAAATCATCTTGTAGTGAGGGTCTGCGACCCTCTGAGGCCACCTCTTTCTGTCTGGCCTGTCACACTGGGACAGTAATAAGGATGTCATAGCCTCCCCTAGCCATTTTAGCGATGTCTGGGTTAGCGCTGATCACTTATTCTGGGTCCTGGGCCTCCTACAGTATATGCGGTCCCCGAGGGCTTGGCCTACCATAAGGCCAGCTCTGCTCCCTGTGACTCCGGGAATAGTAACTGTGTCTATCATTCAGGTACCAGACTCTGGGCTACAGGCTTTCTGGGCAGCATCTCTTTTTTAATCCACTTGAGGTGGGTGCTGTGGCCACCCCCATTCTGACCTGAGGGAACTGAAGTTCGAGAAAGTTCTGAAAACCCACCCAGCCACATAGCCCAGAAATAGCTGATGAAGGATCTGAACTCAGCTGGTGGAAGCCGGGTCTCCTCCACCACTACCTCTCAAGGGAGAGCTCATTGCTGGGGTCTTCCAAGGCTAATGTAAACTACGTGCGTACCCCTTCTGTGAGGATATTTTTGAGCATGCCTTTTATATACAAATGTATATATATTTGTTTAAAACTTGGGTATCTATGTTCTGCTGGGCTAACGTGTGCGTTATAAAAGGTACACTGAGATAGAACATTTAGAAAGCCAAGATTAAAAACTGGATAGGGATGCAAATCCTGGTCTTTCTTCCTACACTCCAGTGGATTGCTTAGTGAATTTCTTGGGGTGCCGGCATTTACTTTGGTCACAGCTATGTTAGTGGTCACCAGAATCCCCCCGGAAGAGCAAGGGGGGCCCATTCAGTGGGAGCCTCAGATACAGGGACATGCTCCTGTCCGCGTGCGCTGAGGGAGACAAAGGCGGATTGGGGTGCAGGCTGTGAGGCAGGGTGAGGCCCCTGGGTGGGTCTGGAAGAGTAAATTGGAGTCCTTCGTAACCTTTATGAACATTAGATCATGTTCTGGTAAACTCTGTCAGCCTCAGGTTCCTACCCGTAAAACAGGTGGGGTGATCTCCCCTCATGGGATTGCTGTAGAGAATTCAACAAGAGCCCGTGAGAGGTGCCCTTCCGGGTCCAGCAAAGGTGCCTCTTGCTCATTCTCTCCCTCTTCTTCCCTCCACATGCAAAACGCCAAGCTGTTCTGAACAAAACCAGTGGATAAATCCCATAGTTAGCGGCTTGGGATTCAAGACTCCGTCCGTCTCCACCTTCTTCATCGGCCTTCTCCCCCACCCCTCAGGGAGAGGGATCCTGGGTGCCATTGACCTGTCTCCCCACACGGAGACGTCCCCCCGCCTTTCAAATGTCTGAGGTTCCTACCACAGCATTGGCTCCGGCTGTTCCTCTCCATCCCCCACCTTCAAGCCCCTCCTCCTTCTGCCATCCCCAGGGGCAACTCCCCACTCTTTCCATGGAAGGGGCTTAGTGGGCAGAAGGGGACTCAAGGACTCCTCTGGGCACTGTATCCTTATAGCTCTTGGCCTGAAGTCAAGAACTCCCCAGTGGTGCATTTCACAGGCCATCCTGGGTGGAGCATGAGGGGCAGCTCAGCGCCCCCTTGGTGTCCCCGCTGATGCCAGGCCACATGAACCTGTTCTGTGGTGCTCACCATCTAGCAGATTCTCTCTGTGATCCTGAGTCCATCTTTTTTCCTTGTGCTCACCCAGCTGTCCCAGGCAGATTGTCAGCTCGAGGTGACCAGGGCTCAATGTGGCTCACTCAGGCCCTGTGAGGAGTAGGCTTCAGGAAATGTTTGTGGACAGACATGTGATGGGGTGAGATGATGAATCGCACCAGCAATGCTGACTTGAGGAGTGTTGCAGTGGGAATTGGGATTATTAGCCGTGGCAATCATCATAATTCCGTGGCCCAGTTAATGAGTGGCTGTGTGTCTTGGAGATGGGATTCCTTGGATTCCCAGAGGATGGAAGGAGCGCATTTTGGAGAGAATTGGCAGGGAGAGGATTGGCAGCGGCTCAAACAGTGAGGTTGTGTTGAGCCAAGGGGCAGCGAGGTGACGGGCCAAGCCGAAGGAAGGACGCAGATGGGTGGGAGGGTGCAAGGTGAGCAGAGGTGAAAGGTGGGGTGATGGTGGGGTGTTGCAGAGCCTTAAAAGACAGGTGCTCCCAGCTCCTCTGGGAGTTGAGTCCACAGTGAAGACCAGCAGCATAAGGAATACCCAGAGGGGGTTTGCCCCGGTAGAGGGGAGAGGGTCAAGAGCCCACCATAAGGGGTGGATGGGGTGGGGAGAACCACAGGATAAGTAAGTCCTGTCGCTGAGAGAAGGCTATCAGGCACCATCTGGCCCAGAGATGGAAAGTACCAGGCCTTTGCCTCCACCCCTACGACCACACACCCACAGCAGAATTTGCTCATTGCACAAGTATTTATGGGGCACCCATTACCAACTGGACACCCACAGGAGCACCTATAAGAGGATTTCTCTCTCTTGGAGCTTATGTTGAAGGGCATTAAAAATAAACAAGTTAATGTTTTCAGCCTGTAGTAACTGCCATAAAGAAAATAAGTCAGGGGGCGCCTGGGTGACTCAGTCGTTAAGTGTCTGCCTTCAGCTCAGGTCATGATCCCAGCGTCCGGGGATGGAGCCCCGCATCGGGCTCCCTGCTTGGCAAGAAGCCTGCTTCTCCCTCCCCCACTCCCCCTGCTTGTGTTCCCTCTCTCACTGTGTCCCTCTCTCTGTGTGTCAAATAAATAAATAAAATCTTAAAAAGAGAAAAGAAAAAAGGTAGTTCGAGACGAGGTCTGAGAGGCAGGTAAGGGCCAGATCATAACAGGCCTGGGAAAGATGTGGATTTCACACTAAGGATAGAGGGAGCACTTGGTGTATTTTCAGTATCAAGAGAAGGGATCTCACAGATGCCAAACTGCTACCGTAGCTACGTGAAGGATACACGTGGTGAGAGGTCGCTGGGGTCAGAGTATAGCTGGGAGGTGGAGCGGATGGGATGTGTACTATGTTTTGAATATGGGCGAGGGTAGCCAGGGAGAAAACCCTTTCCCACTGATCCCAGATGTGTGTGACCTCAGGGTCCTTCCCCCCCAGGTGTGGAGTGTAGAGGACCTTCCCCATCCAGTCTAGCCCTTAGTTTATAGGAGACTGAAGAAAGGGCCTTAGAGGTCTCCTTGTCTGGCACCCCAGGGATGGGCTGTGAATTCTCCCACTTACTGCTGAAATTCAACAGCTGAGCTGGGACTCAAATGTGGGCTTCCCAGCCCCTGGTCCAGTCTTCTTGCTACCCCACCGTGCTGCGTCTCCGCCGAAGATGGAGGAGGGAGGAAGCACTGCCAGAGAATGGCCAGGCGTGGCGGTGTGGTGAGGTCACCAGGAGAAGCGTCTCCAGGCAGTGGAGTCTGGAGAGGCCCTGACTGGAGACAGGGCACTGCCCTGCGAGTGTTCAGAGGTGGCTGGAACATCATGGAAGGGTCCGGGGGCAAGTTGCCAAGGGCTTGCTGGGCGAGAAGAAGGCACCAGGGCAGCGCTTCAGGCTGGCAGGCTTGAGGAGAACATCTTGGAGCAGAGCCTGTGGTGATCCATCAACCCTCAGGGGTCTTGGGAGAGACATGAGTAGCTGCTATTCCAAGAAACTTCCTGCAGGGGCATCCTAGAGCCAAGGCCAGGGGTGAAGACAGAGGGTGGGCCAGCGACACTGGGTTTGCCTACCTCCACCTAGAAGCAGAAGGGGAAGGGGAACGCAAGGAGAGAAGCAGCTAGAGACCCAGCTGGAGGTGCTAGAAGTCCAAGGCAAGGGGCCTGGATTCCACTCTCTGCCTGCTCCTCAGAAACTTGTCATCATCTTCCTCTTCCTCAGGGCTGCTTCTGGGCTAAGTTGTTTTTGTGCATGATTATCTGTATCATCCCCATTTGACAAATGAGGCTCAGAGAGTTTAAGGAACTTTCCTAGGGCCACACAGCTAAAAACTGGCAAAGTCAGCATTTGAAGCCCACTGCTCAACCTAGTGGGATCCTGTCTTGGGTTCCCTTGATGACTCTGAACAGGGTTCCCTGGGTCTCAGTCTCCACTGTAAAATGATGGAGCCACATAAATGAGCCCCTCAGGTCCCTATGATTCTTGGTGGGGGGCCCAAAATTGCTCATGTAGGATTGGGGCTCAGGAGACTGAAGGAGAGGTGGTGGGCTCGTTTTGGAACTGAGTTCTAAATGGTTAGGGGTGCAGGCTCTGCCAGGCCATGCCCTCTCTGCTTCCTCTGCTGAGGGTGGTGTGAGGGCTGGATGAGTCAGTGCAGATACCCTGTCTTGTAGAGAGCCTGGTGCACAGTAGGTGCTCAATAAATGTAGCTCTTGATGTTTTGTCAGAGAGAGTGACCCCAGTGTCCCCAAAATAGCAGTAACTCCCTGCCTTCATGTCGCTTGTAATCTAGTAGGGGCCTCAGAGAGAAACACACACACACACACAAAATTCAGATAAGTACCATGCGGAATATGCTATATATAGATAAATGCCAGGAAAAAAATGAAGCAGCAGGAGTGGAAGGGTGGGGACGGGAGGCAGCGCCCTAGCGGGATTACATCTTAAATCAAGAAGACCAGAAGGCCTCCCTGCAAAGGGGATGAGAGCCAAGTCCTCAGGGAGGTGAGGGAATGAGCCTTGTGGATATCTGAGGGAAAAGCATCCCAGGCAGCAGGAACTGCCAGGGCTAAGGTCTGTGTAGGGCCATTTGAAGGACCATCCTGATGTTTAGTAAACCCAGGATGGGCTGCCCACGGGCAAGACTCAGACTGCAGATCCCTTTGGGAGGACTGAAAGCTTCCTCCCCATCTCTGATTTCTTCTACAGGAGCATCATTAATTTGAGATCCCCAGCCAAGTGCTCCAGGGGCTGGGGTTGGGTGGGGAGGGTGGGTAGGTTGTGTGCCAAGGACAGGAGTCCAAAGTGCCAGATTGGAAGCCTGCCGGGCAGTCTCTCCTCCCGCAGAGCAGCCTGACTGCGGGGTGGGACCCATGTAAGCTGGGACTGCCCTGACACCTATTGTTTGGGGCTGATTGCATCTTCTGGGTGACTGAGTGGGTGTGCAGGGAGCGGAACTGAGATGAACTCAAGCTGGCCACACCCTTGGGCCTTAAAGTTGGGAGTTAAGTCCTAGGGAGGAATCATTGAGAACCTAGAATGAAGAGAAAAGTCAGGCCCAGAGGCTGCTAGAACTCCGGGAGATTTCTTTCCCTTTGGAATCATCTCTAGTCCTCTGCTGGGTTTTGTGGCATCTCTCAGTTTCTCCTTAGAGCTGGGCTGGGAAGCTTTTTAGAAGTACCCGTGGGCTGGTCTAGCGGAGTAAGAGGGAGAACTCAGGCCCACAACACAGGTAATCAGGACCCAGGTATGGGGAGCATTCTTCCAAGGGAGACCGAGGGTAGAGACAGCAGGAGAGAGCCTGGGAGCAGACCTTAGGGGACCAGGAGGTGTTAAGACTGGTTGGCCCAGGGGATGCCTGGGTGGCTCAGTCGGTTGGTAAGCGTCTGCCTTCGGCTCAGGTCATGATCCTGGAGTCCCAGGATTGAGCCCCGGGAGGTCTGCTTCTCCCTCTCTCACTCCCCTTGCTTGTGTTCCCTCTTTGGCTGTGTTTCTCTCTGTCAAATAAATAAAGAAAATATTAAAAAAAAAAAAAGAAAAGAAAAGAAAAAAGACTGGGTGCCCCAGGGAACTGACCAGGAGTGGGGAAGTGACAAGATTGGGCAGGGGAGCTGGGACTTGTGGTGGTGAATACATGTCCTTAGGCAGGCACTGTTAAGAGCCTCAGATGCCCTCTCTGTAAACCAGGGAAAGAATGGAGTAGGACTTAATCTGCTGTTGTTCCAGAGGTTAACCACCTTCCCCCAGGGCCAGGTGCTTAGTAGATGCCAGAGCTGAGCGGTGCTAGGCCCTTCATGGAGAGGGAGGCCATCACTAGGCAGCCGGGCTCAGGTGGGAGGCTTGGGTGATGAGGATAGAGGACACAGGGGTACATTCCGCGCCTGCTCAGTAGGCCTAGGCCTGGGAACCTTTTGTCATTTTGGGAGAACGCGCGGCACACGGAGGGCCAACGTCCCTGGATGCTGGAAGCAGAGCCTCCGGGTGCCGGGGTGGGGAGATGGGGAAAAAGGGCTGGGCATTGGTGGTGGCTGGCTTCTAGGACAGGGTCATACTTGGGGACTTCAGGGGATGAAGGAAGTCATAACAATGGGTACAAGCTCATGTGAGGACCGAGGTAGGTGGCTGCTGCCCAGGCCAGCTGAGGGTGGCCAGAGCCTGGTGTGAGAGGGCTACCCATTCTTCCAGGGCTTCAAGAGAAGTAGGGAGTACGGATCTGTAATATGAAATCAGCCCATTTAAAACATTGGTTATCAACTAACAAAGCAATATAAATAACAGAAAAACACCATGCTGGTCAAGCAAAGTCCACCGCCTTGGCTGGTAACCCCCTGCTCTGGTGAAGGTGGCACTGAGGCCAGGTATCTATCTTGCTGTGCTGTGTGGTCCTGCGCAAACCCCTCCCCTCTCTGGGCCCGTTTCCTGGTCTGGATGAGAAGAGGAGCCTAATCTGCAGGGTCCCACCAGTTTGGACAGTGTGTGACTAAGTCCCTCAGGCTCGAGGGAAGATGTAATTATTATGGAAGTGACTCTTCCCAGGAACCATGCTTCCGGGATTGGCAGCTTGCTCTGGTATTTTGTGGGTCCACCATTACAGCTGTGTGTGTGAATGGATATGTGTCATAATTTGGAGCTTTGCATGGCACCTTAATAACTTTGCCCTGGAGCTTTCATTGGCTACCCTGGAAACTGGTGAGAAGCCTTAATTAATTCTCCCAGTGACCTGGGGAGCTAGGGGTCTCCTTCCTGATTTGCAGATATGGAAAGCCAAGCCCAGAGTTGGGAGGTACCTTAGCTAACCCTGCACCACTGGGGACCCTGACTCCCTGTCCACTCACGGGCATGGATCGTGCTGCCTTCCTCATTAAACCAACAAGACCAGGATCAGGAGTTGGTGCCCATTCCAGTCTGAGCTGCCTTTAGAGCTGGGAGAGTCCCTTCTATGGGGTGAGGGGTGTGCAGGGTGGTGAGGGTAGTTGAGCCCTGGCGACTTCCCTAGGTCTTTTGTCAAGCCGTCACTCTCTTATTACCTGCTATCCTGTCAAATCATTGACCCCTGAATCAATCTGGCCTGTGTTCTCTGCAGTACGCAGAGCCCCCAACTTCTCCAAACATTTTTTTTTTCAGTGGCCTTCCCAAGGGGCCACTGCTTTGGTTTGAGAGGAGAGAGAAGCCGGGGAAGGGGAGGCTTTGGGTCTAGAAAACCTAGAAAACCCCAGCTTTTTGTGCACCAGCCTCCTTCCGATCCCCACCCAGCTTTTTCCACCTGTGCTCCTGACCGCATCAGGGTGTGTGTGTTCCTCTGCCCCACACGTAAGACCACCGAACGCGGTCCTCACGGGGTGCAGGGGCGCGTAAATAGTGTTTCTCGGCTAAGCCTCCCTCCCGCCCCCCTCCCCCGCCAGCGTCCCCGGGAGTCGAGAGCGCGGGCCCTTTAAATCCTCCGGGGCGGCGGCGGAGGGCCGGGGATGACATCAGCGGTCGGGCCCGGGGCTCAATGGGAGCCGACGGGCGCGCGCCGCGCGGGAGCGCGCGAGCTGGCGGCGGGGGTGGGCGGGCAGGAGGGCCCCGAGGAGGGAGGTGGCGGCGTCTGCGGCGGCGGCGGCGGCGGCGGCGGCGAAAACCCAGAGGCAGAGCCCGAGCCGGGCCGGGGCCGAGCGGAGCGGAGCGGAGCGCGGCGGCAGTGGTGGCGGCGGCAGCTGGGCCGGGAGAGGCTGGCGCGCTGGGCGGCTCCGCGAATCCTCCGGCATCCGCCCCGGCGGGCCGCCCCCGCCCGCGGTAGCCCCCAGAGCAGCGGCCCGGCACCGGAGCCTTCCCGGCGGGGTAAATATTGGGGGCCCGCGGGCCCGCGGAGGGGCGCAAACCCGGGGGGAAACGGGGCTCCCTCCGCCTCTTTGTTTTTGCGCGAGAGGGAGGGGAGGGCGGACACACGCGCGTTCCCACTCGGTTACGGGGCGGGGGGAGGGGGGCAGCCTGGGCGCCGCCCGCTCGGCCCGGCGAGGACAAAGGCGCGGCTGGGGCCGAGGAGGAGGAGGGTGACTATTATTTTGCAGGCTTCACCGGGGGAGGCCCCCCGAGTCCGGCCCGCCTCCCCCTCCCCCAGCTGGACCCTTCAAGGCCCCAGTCGGCCGACAGCCCCCCCCCCGGGGGCTGTAACTGGGGGATCCAGCGGAAGCGGGGGTCCGGGACCGGGGCGCTAGGGGCACCCGAGACTGTTGGTACTGTTGACTCGGGCTTCTCGGCCAGACCCTGGGCTTGTGTGTGTTTCGCCGGACAATCAGCCGCGCCTCCCCCCTTCTGTCCTGGCTCGGGGCTCGAGACCCGGGGGTCAGCAAGGCTGCTCCCGCACGGTGGATGGGGGCGCTCGGGGGCGCGTAGGGGCCCCCCGAGGTGATGGGGTGTGTGGTCACCCAGCCACCGATTCTGTTTTCCTTTGTGGAGAGGAAGAAAGGGATGGGGGTTATTTATCAGCTCGGATTCTCCCATTTCTGCCCGTGAGAAATCCGTGTTTTGCGAGTCTCTGGAACATGAAACTATGTTTGTGTCCGGGTTAGCTCTAGGGAGAGGATTCCCGAGCTCCTCTTCACGCCCAAACTCAAAGTGGGGTGAGCCCCCTCCCCAGCTTTGCCCTGAGTTCTCCTGCATTTGCTCTTCTTGGCACAGCCTTCCTCGGAGAGAAGGATTTGGAGAGAAGGGAAGGGGATCCAGAGTGTCTGAAGTGGCACCCATCGAATGCCTTGGGCTTGGGGCTCCTTTGCCTTCCTGTCTAGAATGTCCCTCCAATTTCTCTTTCAATGGCCCAGTGACAAGGGCCCTGGCTGGGGGTGAGGGGGTGTCAGAGAGTAAGAAAACTGCCCATGTGCTCTGCTGCTTGGTAGTTTGTGTAATTTGTTTAAACCAGCTGAAACTCCAGGTTTGTGTCTGCAGGCTTTTCTTTTCTTTTTTTTTTTTTTAACTTCGTTTATTCCACTCGACCCCCCCCCCATGGGGGGAAGCGCAAAGAACTGGAAAGCTTCTCCTTTTTCCGACCAGATCCTTTCTCCTCTCCTTTGGGAGGCTTTTTAGGGGACAGTGCTGGGACAGTGTAGGCTCTCCCTGGGGGCCTGGCCCCCGGGTCTGGGAGGCTTGCGCCCAGTGGTTTCCGGCAGGGCTGGTTGTTTGCACCCTCTCTTCTCCCCTACTCTGCCCACAGGCCGGTGAGTGGGGAGGGGCTGGGGGGGTCATGTGCAGTGTATTTATGTAAGGCACCCAGACGGAGGGCGCGGGTATTTATATAACCCTGCGTGGGTATTTATGTAATATAGGATGCGGGTATATTTATGTTCCTTTCCTAACCTGCGGCTTTCCCCGGCTGCCATGTGTGGTCTCTGAATTGGCGTTGGCGGAAAACGGGGGAGGGGGGCAGGGGGGGAGTGTTTGTGTATGTACACACCCGTGAGCCCCCCCCTTCCTTCCCCCCTCCCACCCTGGGCTTGGTGGTGTGCGCCTGCTTTTCTTTCTTCCTTTGGAGTATACGCACAGGTCGCTGTGTATGTGAAATGTGTGGCATGTGAGTTTTCTGCAAATGTGGAGTATGTTCCCCTGGCAGCCAGGGCACCTCAGCCGGGACCGGCCAGGCATGTGGGCAGAGGCCCTTGGTTGAGAGCCCAGAGTGTGGCTGGCCTGGGGTGGAGGCTACTTCCTTGTGGTCCTCACTGAAGGGCTAGTGGCAGCTCCACTGGGAGTTAGGTGCTGGGGCGAGATGTCTCCTGTCGGTAGGAGCGGTTGGCTTCCTGCCTTGCTGGGGGCAGAGAGCTCCAGCCTGGCCATCTTTGGATTAAATCTCTCCTATCTCCTCTCCCAGGTGGGTCTGGCTTTGGGGATGGCACTGGGCATGGGGAAGGGGCCCAGCTGCTCTGCCTAGTACAGCTGCTCCTCCATCTTCCTGCTTTGCTTCCCAGCCCTAGCAGGAAAGAAATCCTGTTTGTGTCAGGTGGGGGCAGGGTGAACCCTGTCTGGGTCCTAGGTGAGGAGACTCTGCCACCATCTTGCTGCGGGGGGGTGGGGGGGGAATGATGTGGTCTCCCTAGGCCTGAGTTCCCTGCCTGTAGAGGGAGGCCCCTCTTCTAGACGCTCTGGGATCTTAGGGATCCCCCTCTTTCTCCTTGTTCCATAGTCCACCGTCCCCTGTCCCCTAACTGTAGAAACCTTCTCCTGGCCTTCGTGTTTTCCTTTCTGCTGCCCAGGACCTCAGAGGGCAAAGGGTCTCTCCCAGGGTGGCCCCTGATGTTGCAAGAGCTTGGGCACCCAGGATGGGGTACGGGAAGGAGGGGAGACGCCCAAATCAGCATCCCTCCCTCAGACCTCTCCTCTCATCCCAGAGCCTGGTGGCTAAAAACCTGGCTTTGGTCCCCTCCGTTGATCTGTGGGGCTCTCTAAGGAGACCGTCCTTCTAGTCTTGAAGGAAGCCAGCCCCAAACCAGCCTCTGTGAGGTGCTGGTGTCCTGAGTTTGAGAGAGGGAGACTGGCTGTTGTGAGGGCCCCCTTTTTTGCCTGCCCTCTTGAGTTGGAGAGGAGGCCTCTCTCCTGCAGGGCACACCGCAAACCGGCAGCTTCTGGTCTCTGGACAGACTGGGCCAGGCTCTGGAGGCCTCGTGTCTAATACTTGCTGCTAGAAGCATGGGGCTTGGGGGTGGGGCAGGGGACCCTGTCATTTCTAAGTTCTGAAGGGGCTGAGGAACTGCTTTGGGACCTTCCCATCCCTGAAGGTTAGAACTTGCTGCGGGTTGCTATGGTGGCACCCCCAGAATGATCAGCTTCTGGTTTCCACCCCCATCACCTCCTTTTTCTTTGATATTTTCCTTTTAGGGTCTTGGCCCATTGGGACTAGCCTGCCCCTGAAAGGCTCCTGTTGGAGGGTCCTGAAATGAGTGTCTCCTGAGGAGATGCCTGCTTGGCTCTTTCCTTTGGGGTTTTATCTCCCCTTCTCCCTTTTGCCGGGCTACCCTGACACCTGTCTTCAGCCTGCCTCGGGTCCTTCACAGGTGGTGGCTCTCGGCCCACCTGACACCTGGTAGCCCTCAGGCACACCCGCCCAGCTCTCTTCTTGTACAGTGTGGGGGGATGTCGTGCCAAGTTCCTTGTGTCTTTCCCTGGCCTTTGCGGGGGAGGAGGGAGCAGCAGGGTCCAGCTGGCGAGGCTCCCTTCCCGACTCCCCACCTCCCTGACCCCTGTGTCTCTTCTTCCCTCTGCAGTGAGAGTGAGTCATGGAGCTGCGTGTGGGGAACAAGTACCGCCTGGGACGGAAGATCGGGAGTGGGTCCTTTGGAGACATCTACCTGGGTAAGTGTCCCCGACTCCAGCTTGGTGGTTCTGGGGCCCCTGGGATGGTGCTGGGGACAAGTAGGAGGAGATATGCCAGGACTTTGGGCTGTCCAGCCAGAACTTGGCTCCGGACCTTCAGTGGCACATGTTGGGTCATCTTGTTCCCGGGGCCATGCCAGGTAGGGAGAGAAGCAGCAGGTTGGGGGTGAGGCAGGCCAGGCGGGTGGGGTCACACAGTCAGGGTGGGGTGGGGTTCCTACTTGCTGCAGGCTGAGCAGGAGGGTGTTTTTAGCTCTCTTTTCCAGCTGCAGATCACCTGGGTCTCCAGCTGGGCGTGGGAAGGCTCAGGCGGGGAGAGCACCCTTGTTTCTTGCCTCCTGGGGGAAGGATGCTGGTAGACAGAAGAGGCCTGGGCTATCACTCAGCTCCCAGCTGCCCCCCCCCCCACTCTGGCCCCTGGAATTCAGCCCAGGCAGGCTCTGGAATGACAGTGACGGAGCCTCTCCCAGTAACCTCTGGGTAGTGGTGGGGGTAGGGGTCTGGTCAGAGTGTTCAGGATTGTTCTCTGCGGATGTGCTTCCTGTTGAAAGTCTGAGTTTGCGCTCATGTAGTCATTTTAAACAAATTGCTGACATCTCGACCCCGTTCCTCTACCTGGCAGAAGAGAGGCTCCTGCCTTCAGATGCTGCCTTCCCAGCTGCCCACACCCACGCGTGCTCGGGAGTCACGGCCCTTCCCCTGCAGTTGTTGGTCTGGGGAGGAGAGCCTGTGGTGGTAATTATGAGCAGTAGTTGGTAGAGCAGAGTGCCCAGCCCCCGGGGTTTGCCCTCATTCTTGTCTCTTGGCCTCTCCTTCCCCACTTGGAAAAGGAAAGTAAATAATTTCTGTCCTGAACAGAGAAAAACAAGGCCATGTGCTGTCCTCCCCGGTGCTGAACTTGGGGAGCAGGGGGATGGTCTCTTACCCAGCGGCCTGGGTCTCTTCTCTCTTGGGGTATGTGCCCTGCTTCTCTGTGTGCTGCCCCCTTCCCCATCAGAGGGGACAGGGAGGGGACATGGTCTGAGCACGTAGTTGGCGCTGGGTAGGGTTCTCTCTGCGTGTGGTCGCCCCACGCAGCAGCCGGTCAAGACGGAGCCCTCCTGCTCGTCTGCACACGTCAAGAAGCAGGTGCTGTACGGTCAGGCTGGCTGCCCAGCATTTGTCTTGCACACGAGAAAAGGCAGCCCTTATACCCACATGATTGTGAGAGTGTGACAGAACATGGGAGGGAGACGTCAGACAGACCCGGGTTCCAGACCTGGCTTTGTGCGGCTGCTCTGTGCCTCGGTGTCCCCATATGGAAAGTTCATATGATGATGAGGCGACTGACAAAGGGCCAAAAGGCATAGAGCAGCAGCTTTCGGCACAGAGGCACCTCTCCTAGGAAACATCCAGTCCAGGGCCTGAGAGGGGAGGAGCAGACCAAGGTCGTTTGGAAATCTAGTGACCCTGGTCCGTGTGGGGGGACCTCCCTGGGGGCAGGACTTCCTGTTTATCTAGTTCATTTTAAAAACCCAGTCTAGCTTTACTTCTCTTTGTACAGGCTCTGAAGTAAATTCCACCGGGGCTAGGGTGCTGGCTCTTTTTGCATTAGCTGTGTGCCCTCAAATGCCGGTCTTGGCTTCCCATTGGTAAAATGGGGTCATGAGGCCTGCAAGGTGGTGAGCAGTAGTGAGACCCCAGTGTGCCCAACACCTGCGCGTGCTCAGCCCAGCTGCAGCGCCTTTATGCTGTGTCCTCTGTCAACGCGCAGGCTCTTTTTGGGATTTGCTATTGTCAGAGGATTTGGGTCCTCTTGGGGCTGAGTGGGGGTGGGGCGCCAGTTCTGTCCTGAGAGCAGTTCCCGTGCCCAGCCTCTGCTGGGCGCTCAGGCCCACAGGGCCCTGGCCTGACGCTGTGTCCTGCCTCCTCCTTCCTGGAAGCTTGGTCTTGCTGCTGTGGCGACAGTGGTGACTGTAGGGCCTCCCCGGCTGGCCTCGCTGGCTCCCTTTGTTCAAAGCCCTGGCCACATTCTTGTCACTGGTGCCAGTGCCGGGGCCCAACTCCAGATGGCCTCTGCAGGTGGGGCTGGGCGTGGCCTCCAGGCCCTGCTTTCCAGGATCAGCCAAAGGCGAGCACTTGGTGGATGTGGACCTTAGGGCCTGCAGCCACGCCTGAGGGTCTCGGGGCAGCTGCACAGGGTCCAGAAGTAGCCAAGACTGTGTCCCCTGTACCACCAATGGCTTTGCACCCTCAAGAGCTCCCTGGACTGTGCCCTTGGTCTCTGTTCCTCAGTTCTGAATGGTGGGGGATCCGTGCCCCCCAGCAAGTGCTTATGAGGGTGCTTTGTTCTGCATCTCTAACCCAGCCAGGTCCCTGGTCATGTGGGTCTGTGTTGGTATCTGAGTGAGCCCCCGTGTGAGATCGGTCACCCCTTCTACCTACCCAGGGCTTCCCTAGGCTCCAGATCCTAGGGCTGGCCAGCTCCAGGCCAAACTCTGTGTCCAAGTGTGTTTTCCAGACTGGCCCATCCCCCCACTGGGTCACTCTCCCTAATTGCGGGGTCACCTCTGCTGCCCCTGCCCCTGCCCCAGCATTTTACACTTAGTCAGAGTTCCCCTTTGTTGCTCCCACAGAGGGTGAGCTGAGCTCATCCAGAGCAGGGCTGCCTCAGCTGGTTCAGGCCTCAGTATGTGTCTGTTGATGGAATGAATGAGATGAGTTGGAATAGAGAAAAAAGCAGGGTTTGGGGGGACTCGCATTCAAAGCCTAGCTCTGCTCCAACAAGTCCTGTGACTTTGGGCCAGTTTCTTAACCTTTCTGAGCCTCTGCAGTGAAAATTAAGGGAGATCAGAGAGAAGGCTGGTGGCTTCCCAACAGAACTTTACAGAACTCAGAAGCAGCCAAGGGGCCTCACTGTGGTGGGAGCCTGGGGGGTGGGGCAGCCCGCTGTGGCCATTTTCCAGTACTCTCCAGCACTCTCCAGGAACCCAAAGGCTTTACCTGAGAATGAGCTCCCTGTCCTGGGGAAGTTAGTGTGGTGTTTGATCTCTTGACATTTACTGTTTCAGTTTCTGTATGTGTCAACTAGAGATACAAACAGTAGTCCTTGCAGGATGGCGGGGGAGTTGGAGGGGATAAAGGGCTCCTCCCACCTGCCCCTCCCCATCTCGGGAAAGGGTGTTCTCCCCAGCACCTCTCCTCTCTGCATCTGTCTGCCGAATCATAGTGCTAGAGGCCCTACTTTCAGAGTGTCTAGGACTCTGCCTCCTGCCGGGCTGGGGTCACCATCAGCTCTTGTCTGGGTCTCCCTTGCCCCTCAAGTCCTCTCCAGTCTTTTCTAATATGCCAGTGGGTCTGAACGGGGTGGGGGTGGGAGGCAGATTTGTCCCACAGTTCTGGGGACATTTTTGATCATTGGAAGTCAGCGAGGAGAAGGTACCACCGGCAGCTAGTAGGTAGAGGTCAGGGATGCTGCCAACCATTCTGCAATGTACAGGCCAGGCCCCAAGACAAAGAATTGCCGGACCTCAGGCTTCAGTAATGCGGAGGCTGAGAATCCCTCTACTAAGGCATCCATACCTGGCCCGCATAGTCTCAGGCTCAAGGCCAAGATCTTACCTTGGCATTTGAGATCCTTCTGATCTCTCCCTCGCTCACCTCTTCCAAGTCTCCTTCAGCTGCCTCGAGCTCTAGCTGCAGCAAACTACTCAGCTCATTGCACCCCACTCCCGTCGGACCTTTGCACGTGCCGTGACCTCCTGTGCCGCCTTTCCTCCCACTGGCCTGCCCGTGGTTAGGACACGGGGCTCATGTCTGAAACCCAGGGGCCCGTACTTGCCAAACCCGACTTCCCCTGAGCACTTACTATCTGCCAGGCACTCTCCTAAGGCTGTTGACCCCTCAGAGCAACCTCTCCCACGCCACGCCCTCACTGCCCTCAAGAAACGTGCATGGCCCTCCCCAGGGACAGGTGCTGTCGTGCCAGAAGCAGTTTATAGTTTGCAAAGTACTTTTTCTCCAGTTACTCACTGGATTGAGTAATCCCGTTTTTCCTTCTTTTTTTTCTTTTTCTTTTTTTAAATAAAGATTTTATTTATCTGACAGAGACACAGCGAGAGAGGGAACATAGACGGGAGTGGGAGAGGGAGAGGCAGGCTTCCCACTAAGCAGGGAGCCAGATGCAGGGCTCCATCCCAGGACCCTGGGATCATGACCTGAGCCAAAGGCAGACTCTTAATGACTGAGCCCCTCAGGCTCCCTGGTAATCTGTTTTCTTATTAATTTTAATTTTATTTTATGGGGTTCATAAATGAAAACACACAAAACCAAGAACCAACAAAAAACATGCCAAGTGAAAGAAGCCAGTCACAAAAGATCACATATGGTAGGATTCCATTTAAAAGAAATGTCCCGGGGCACCTGGCTGGCTCAGTTATTAAGTATCTGCCTTCGGCTCAGGTCATGATCCCAGAGTCCTGGGATCGAACCCCTCATCAGGCTCCCTGCTTGGTGGGAAGCCTTCTTCTCCCTCCCTCACTCCCCCTGCTTGCATTCCCTCTCTAGCTGTGCCTTTCTCTGTCAAATAAAAAAAAGAAAGAAAGAAATGTCCAGAATAGGCAAACCCATAGAGACAAAGTAGATGAGTGATAGCCTGGAGCTGGGTTTTGGGTGAGATGAGCGAATACTGAAGGGTCCTGGGCTTTGGAGATGGTGAAATATTCAAAAGTTGATTGTGGCGTGGGTTGCACAGCCTTGCAAATATCTTGAAAACCACTGAACTGTACACTTTAAAGAAGTAATTGTCTAGTGTGTGGATTATATCCCAGCAGAGGTGCTGGGAAGAGCCGCAGCCCGTAACTAGAATTCAGTGCGATGTTGTCCCCTTTCGGGCGAGGGGTCCACAGAGCCCTGCCTGGCCCTCACTGGTTTCTCATGCTTCTTTCCAGTGTTTTCTTATGTAGATACAAGCGAACACAGATCTGTATTATTTCCCCTATCTTTTTATTTTTTTAAACTGGAAAGAGCACAGAATACATACTGTTCTGTACTTTGCTTTTTCACTTCCTGTATCTTTGAGATCTTTCCACTTTTGCACAGAGAGAGCTTCCTCATTCTCTTTCCATTGTTTCCGTGTTATTGATGGGCCATTCTTTATTTATCCAGGCCCGAGAATGATGGACATCTGGGCCGTGTCCAGGTTTTGCTCTTGCAAACAGCCCACAGCGGATCGCCTCTTCCAGGCCCTTTCTGCACTCGCTAGGGTGTTGAGTGCCCTCCTGAACCCGAGGCGAGGCTCGGTTTCTCTCTTCACACCTGGGCCACTTGAGGCGAGGTCCCCACTCCCCCACAGCCCTGCCCCTGACCGCTCAGGTGGGAGTGCTCTTTGAGGACCATTTGCGTTTCTCTCACAAGGAGGTTGAGCATCTTTTCATTCAAGTATGCAGTTTTTATAGTAATGATTTCTTTCTCTTGAAGCATGTATTTAGTACCCTGTTTCCTCTGAGCCTTTGGTCTTTTTCCTGCTGAGGCATAGGAGCTCCTTAAGGTATTAGTGCCATCAGCCCCTTGCCGCTGGTAAGTTACAGGTATATTTCTTTTAGGACTTTGTTGCTGATGTTTTTGCCAAGGAGAAGGGATTCCCTTTTTGTATGGGATAGAGCCTTTTTTTTTTTTTAATGGCCCTTGGATTTTAAGTCAGGGATAAAAAGCCTCAAGCTATAAGGCAGTTGTCTTTTCTTTTTTTCTCACGTCTCGTTGTTTTCTTTTTATTAAGTGTGAGTAGATACAAAAGAAGACATATAGCAAATATGCATGCTGTTAGGCTCCCTTCCCGCCCCTCACCTCAGAGGAGAACATGCCTGTCACCCTGTAGGCCCCTGCCACCCCATCATGTCCCCTCCTCTGCTTTCCCCTCACAGAGGGAACCACCCTCTGACGGTTGAAATTATTCCCTTGTGTTAAAGAGTTTGGTTATGTTTGTATCCCCAGGGTTGGACCTAAACTCCTTTAGCATTATGTGTTTTCAGCCATGCCTGCATTCTTCTGCCTCTTCTGCTCTTGGAATGGATGTGAAATTCACATAACAAAGTTAGCTTTTTAAAATACTCAGTTCAATGGCATTTGGTACATTCCCAATGTTATGCAGTACTGTTCCTATCTAGTTCCCCCAAACATTTTCATCACCCCAAAAGAAAACCCCATACCCATTAGGTAGGCATGCCCTCTCTCAACCACCAGTCTACTTTCAGACGCTACTGATTTACCTATTCTGGACATTTCCTGTGATGGAATCCTGCGACATTTGTGCTTTGGGATCTGACTTGTTCATGCAGCACGTGTGTAAGGTCCATCGATGCCGTAGCACATGTGGGTCCTTCATCCCTTCCTGTGGCTGAGTCGCGCCCCACAGCATGGACAGAGGCATTTGGTTTGTCCATACAGCCCGCTGCTGGGGCACTGGCTTGTCCTCACCTTGGGTTCTCATGAATGGTGCAGCTCCTCACTCTCGGACTGAGCGTTAAAAATGCTGGGAGCCGAAATGCCTGGGTGGCTCAGTTGGCTGAGCATCTGCCCTCAGCTTGAGTCAGGATCCCAGGGTCCTGGGATTGAGTCCCACATTGGGCTCCTTGTTCAGCAGAAGCCTGCTTCTCCCTCTGCCTGCTGCTCCCCCTGCTTGAAAGTGCACTTTTTCTTTCCGATAAATAAATAAAATTAAATTTAAAAAAATGCTGGGAACCACCCACCAGCTGCCTAGAGCCAGTGTCCATTCCTTTGCCCTGCCCTGTGGCCCTCTTGTCTCTGACTGCATTGCAACTTAGCCATGCTTCTGATGTTGGACATTCGGGTGATTGAGAGTTGTGTACGTTCTTGTCCTCCTGGAGCTCACGTGTTTCTGAAGGGCACATACTGTGGAGTGGACTTGCTTGGGAAAGGGTTTGTGTACATTCGGCTCTACTGGGTAAATGCCAACCTGGTTTTCAAAGTGCCTGTGCTGGGGTGCCTAGCGGCTCAGTCCATGGAGCGTGCAACTCTTGATCTCAAGGTTGTGAGTTCGAGCCCCACATTGGGTGTAGAGATTACTTAACAACAACAACAAAGAGACAAAGCAGCTATGCTAACTTATACCCCACCTTTTTCTTTTTCTTTTTCCACACAAACTTTCGCTTCACTTGGGATTTCTCCTGGTGTATGTGGGGTGAACTATGGTTAGTCTTTTCTCAGACAGCCAGCCAGTTATTCCAGGGGTGCCTTGGCAGAGCCTCATCTTGTCCCCTGACTTGAGACGCAGGCTTTCTCCCATTCTGCATTCTTCTGGGCTGATGTCCCCTGAATCTTCTGCTCTGTGTGTGTGCTGAGGTCCCACGCTTTCAGTTACTGCCGCCACAGTGACGCCTGGCCTCCGGCCCTCAGTTTGGCCCCCCCGGCCTCTAACTCAGCCAACTCAGAGCTGGGGAAACTGAGGCAAGGCAAAGTTTTGGATTTGGGTCTTTCTTGGGACGTCTTGAGACAGCCTTGCCCCACTCCCTTCTGTCCTTCTCAGCCTGACATCCCACTGGCTTCACTCCTCTCCAGCTTAGTGACTCCCACTCTCCAGCCCATCTCGCCTCCCTTCGCATCTGACATTCTTGCTGCCCAGCCTGTGGCTCTGTGAGATGTCCACAGTTCGTCCTGGCCTTCCTCCCCCACATGCTGCTCTTCCCCTTCTCTTGTCCCACGCAAGCTGGGCCGGGGGTCAGCTCTGCGCCCACAGCCCCTCCGCTTCCCTAGGATGCAGTGCTGGGCCCTCTGCCACTTTTCTGCCCTCCCCCCAGGGGGTGCTGACACCCGAGTTGGCCCTGACCTGAGGCCACCTGCCTGGCTGAACATGACCCAGGTCCCTTGTGTCCTCCTCCACCCCTGGCAGGTGCCAATATTGCCTCTGGTGAAGAAGTTGCCATCAAGCTCGAGTGTGTGAAAACGAAGCACCCACAGTTGCACATCGAGAGCAAGTTCTACAAGATGATGCAGGGAGGAGGTGAGGGCTGGGCGGGCCCGGGGGGCGGGGCCTGAGGCGCTGTGGGCGGTGTGTGTCTGTGCAGGGAGGGCAGTCCCACCCTGACAGCTGCCTCTCCTGCCCTCAGTGGGAATCCCATCCATCAAGTGGTGCGGAGCCGAGGGGGACTACAACGTGATGGTCATGGAGCTGCTAGGGCCCAGCCTCGAGGACCTCTTCAACTTCTGCTCCCGCAAGTTCAGCCTCAAGACGGTGCTGCTCCTGGCCGACCAGATGGTGAGTCATCCTCCCCACCCCCCCTCCCCCAGCCAGGGACGTGGGCCCCGCTGGGCTTGTGGCTTCTCGTCCAATCTGTTTCCCCAACCAGACACAGGGTGCCAGCCCTGCTGCCTGCCTCTGGAGGATGCCACAGCAGGAGGCCATGACGGGGACATAGGGCAGGCTTGGTTCCTGGAGGGACCAGAGGACCTTGACCACTGACTATAGAATGGGGAAGGGGGTGAAATGCAGATCTCCAGGCCTCCTGGGTTGGGCCTCTGGGGTAGGACCTTGGACTCTGCCCCGGAGTGATTGTAAAGCTAGTGATCACACAGACCTGGGTCACCCCGACGTGCTTACTCTGGGTGACCGCTAAGTCTCTGTGAGTGTCTGTCATCTCAGATGAGAGCCCGCCCCCCCCCCTCCCCGGCTGCCATGGGATCAAGGGGGACACCAGCCTGGACCAGAGCAGATGCATGCCTACTGATAAGCAACCTTTAGATCCTAAAGTCCTTTATAAACTCAGGGCAGGAAACCTTTTTAAAAATAGAAAAGCATAGGATTTGGAACAGGGAGTGATAGTGATACTACACGGGCCTCCTGTTAGGCGGGAGCGGGGTCTGAGGCTGGCCCCCAGGAGGTCTGCAGACACCTGCAGTTTTGGGCTAAGTGTGCGTGTGTCGGGGAGTGTTCAGATTCTCCCAGGTGCCCCCAGATGTGACACTCAGTAGGAAATACTCAACCAAGCCACACGAAGCTGTTGATTCTCAGAAGCCTGAGACCCAGAGAAGGGACTGACTTGCCAGAGGACAGATTGTGTGCATATATGTTAATTTAAGTTTCTGACATAATTTTAAAGGAGGAGTTTGTGTGTCTGCTTGGCTTTGGTGTCCTTTGCAAGCTAGGGGACAAATCCTGTCTTTTGTCTTCCATCTCTGTCCACACCTCCCCCACCCTCCCTGGAGGCTTCATTGGTGCTCCTCCCTCTTCTCCCTTCCCCCACAACCTGATTGCCAGAACAACCTTTGAAATGCCTTCTCTAACTCTGGCTCCTCAAGTCCGATGAGGGTGTAGAGCCAGGCAGCAGAGGCTTCCTTGCGAGCCCAGATGCCTTTTCGGGCTTCATTTCTAGATCTTGCCATTAGCTTTCCTACCTTGCTCTCTCTCCCCCTCCTCTTTCAGAATTCCTGTCTATGTCACTTCCTCCAGGAAGCCTTCTCTGACCTACCCCTTGAAATCATCTCACATAGCTGCAGAGACAGATCTTTCTCCCTTACCCAGCGCAGGGACCACGGGTGTGTGTTTTCTCTCCCTGCCGCCCCAGCCCTCTGGCCCCAGTCCAGGGCCTGGTCCCGAGTCCTTGGTAGAAGCCCCTCCCCAGACCGCATGTGGAATGCCTTGCTGTCCTCTCCCCCAGATCAGCCGCATCGAGTACATCCACTCCAAGAACTTCATACACCGGGACGTCAAACCTGACAACTTCCTCATGGGGCTGGGGAAGAAGGGCAACCTGGTGTACATCATCGACTTCGGTCTGGCCAAGAAGTACCGGGATGCCCGCACGCACCAGCACATCCCCTACCGGGAAAACAAGAACTTGACTGGCACTGCCCGTTATGCCTCCATCAACACCCACCTGGGCATCGGTGAGTGTGCGAGGCCCGTGGGCTCGCAGCGGCCAGGGCGTTGGTTCTCTGCAGCTGGAGGTATTCTCCTCCGTTGTTGCCACAAAGTCAGGTCTTCCCCTTCCAAAGGAGAGCTGTGGCATGGCCGGCACCTTAAGGTGCCTGACTTCAGCCTCACTGGCCTGGTAGAGTTGGGTAGGTGTCCCCTTTCCATCGTGGGCGGGGGCACAGGCTCCCAGGGGCAACACACGTGCTTTAGGGTGTGCGGCTTAGCAGGTCCCAGAGTCCCATTTGACTGTGACCCGGTCTGAGGCTGCACTTGTGCCTTGTCCCCAGAGTGGACTGGCAAGGAGGCCCCGGGCTACATGCTCTATAGCTATTGAACCTGACCTGGAGAAACGAGGCCCAGATCGAGTAGGAAAAGCTCGGCCCCAGGCCTTTTTCTGTAACCTGTGCCTGTGCTGGAGATGCAGCCGGCCGGGTGGCGGGGTGAGGGGGTGCGGGTGGGCCCCTCAGTTGACATGTTCCCGAGGAGAGGGGCCAGACCCCTGTTGGCCGGGAGCCCCAGTGGACCCTGCCCCTCACCCTGTCCTCGACTCCGTGCAGAGCAAAGCCGTCGAGACGACCTGGAGAGTCTGGGCTACGTGCTCATGTACTTCAACCTGGGCTCCCTGCCCTGGCAGGGCCTCAAGGCCGCCACCAAGCGCCAGAAGTACGAGCGCATCAGTGAGAAGAAGATGTCGACACCCATCGAGGTCCTCTGCAAAGGCTACCCCTGTGAGTAGCCCCGTGGAGGGGGCAGCCAGCTGGGAACCCCAGAATGCCTCTGAGGGGAAGACAAGGCCACCTAGCCCGCACTGGAACTCTGCCCCAGCATCAGAGCGTTAGTCACGGGCTGGCTGTCACTGCTTAGGCCCCCCTCTCCTGCCTCATTTTGCGAGGGCTTCGATTAGGAAAAAGGTAGTTCTTCCTCATGCTATGAGCCTCCTTTACCCCCCCCACAGAACAGCCCCCTTCTGACACTTCTGCTCACCACACATGTGGGGGGCTCCCCTCGCCAAGCAAGTCTCTGTGATACCCGTTAGGTGTCCTCTAGCTTGACTCCATTTTGACACGATCTGCTGGAGACAGCAGGAGATCCTACAGGTTCGGGGCTTCATTCCACGAGACAACCCTCCTC
>PITA01001221.1:11610-139742 GCA_004023965.1 Spilogale gracilis | reverse complement strand
CTGAGCACAGGGCTTCAGTCCCCACGGAGCTGGGGCATGTCACCCTCCTGTATGGGGACGTGTTCAACCTGGAAGCTGTCTGAACCCCATACTGCTGGGATAGTAATGGAGGCTTCCTCGTGTAGACATGAGCGAGTACTCCGTCCCAGCTCCTCTCACTTCTAGAGGAGTGGCCGGGGGTGGGCACTGATGAGTCGAAGCTTGGTCTTTCTGGTGACCAGCACTCTTAGCATTTAGGGATTTACGAGGGTTTTAGGAACTCCCGTGCCAGGGATGGCGCAGAGACCAGCATATGCCCTCTGTTAGCTCACTCAGGCTCTCCCCATCTCTGCTTTCCAGAGGAGGAGATGGAAGTTTGCCTTCTGTGGCTTCGGTCATGTTGGGAGCGCCCCCTGGGCCCCCAACTGCCCTTCGGATTTTATGACAGCTCTTGACCTGCCATCTGCATGCCTGGTCCCCAGGGTGGCAAGAGCAGGTAGAGCTGTGGCCTGAGGCCCTGCGGTGCCCCTTACTGCAGGGAGGCGCTCGCTCCCAATTCCCTGCTCTCCGCGTCTAGCTGGCTCTTTTGTTTTTGTTTTTGTTTTTAAAGATTTTATTTATTTCGCAGAGAGATCATAAGTAGGCAGAGAGAGAGGACTAAGCAGGATCCTTGCTGAGCAGAGAGCCCGATGCGGGCCTCGATCCCAGGTCCCTGAGATCACGACCTGAGCTGAAGGCAGAGGCTTTAACCCACTGAGCCACCCAGGCGCCCTAGCTGAGTCTTTAAGGCTCTGCTCACTGGCACACGAGGCTTTTAGCACCATAAGGAGGACCGTCATTCTGCTCTGTCATCCTCTTGTCCCCTCTTAGACTGAAAGCCTTTGGAGGGACAGCGGGTGGGTAGGATGACCCAGGCTGTGGGGTTGGGGAAGCCTGGGGAGCCTGGGCCTCACCGCGGCCTTTTCTGTGACCCCCACTAGCTGAGTTCTCCACATACCTCAACTTCTGCCGCTCCCTGCGGTTCGACGACAAACCTGACTACTCGTACCTGCGCCAGCTCTTCCGCAACCTCTTCCACCGGCAGGGCTTCTCGTACGACTATGTCTTCGACTGGAACATGCTCAAATTCGTGAGTCACCTGGAGGCCAAGGCGGGCTTGGGGGACTGGACGGGGAAGGCCCCAACTCCTGAAGCCAAAGTGACCCTGTGGCGGGTGGGGCTCCCCAAAAGTGGGGTCTATGAGCTGGACAGTGCAAGCGACCTTGCTGGGCTCCCGGAGTCCCCGCGGTCCCCTCAGTTCAGCCTCATCTGTGCTGAGCGCACATGCTGCTATGGGCAGCGGGGCCCGGGCAGGGCACCGCCTCCCGCCAAGCCCAAGAGGACCTGGCCGGGCCTGGAGTCCCTCACAGGTGCCCTCGGTGGGGCTTGGATGGCGCTGGCGGGCCCCCCGGCTGTCCTGATTGTCGCCTATACCACCCTGCTCTTGTTCTGCACGTCCCAGGCAGCTGCCTTCACCGCCCCTCTGGCCAGTCTGGACCCATTCATTGTGGTTTCTTTCTTCCTGGTCATGGGACCCTGGGTCTTGCTAGGCGGTTGCTCTGTCTCCCTCTTTTAAGGGTCTTGGTGGGGTTGGGGGGCCGGGAGGAGAAGTGTCAGCGCGTCCGTGGTGCCCGGAGCTCCGGAATCTGTGAAATCGTGTGTCTTGTTTCACATCTCTTCTGGAAAAGGGGGCTTCCTCGAGCCAGGCTCAGCCCCATGACAACGAAGCTATTGCGCTGCCCTGCCCTTGCCCCTGTCCCTGTGCCGGGCCCACGTACTCACCCTCATACTGGTAAGGACCCTCCAAGGCCCAGCCTTTCCAAGCTTTACCACTTGGCTGGGCGAGCACAAGAGGTTGAGCCTCTGCTGTGCTCTCTGTCGCTTCCAGGTGCCCGGCGCCCCTGGGCACCCAGGGCCCTCCAGATAGGCCCATGGAGGAGGTGGAGGAGCTGCCCCCCCAAAACTACTGGCCTGTGGTTTGGACTCCGGGGCCCCAGTACTGACGTCACCAGGTGTGTCTGAGCCCATCGGGGCCAGGCCTGAGGAGGTGTCCCTTGGCGTGGTGGGGTGCAGTGGAGAGGGAGTGGTGAAGGTCCTGCCGTGAGATTCTTGGGGATCAATCAGCTGCCTGATGAACCAAGCCTGAAGAAGGGATGATGTTCACTGCCCTGGAGGGCCTGGTGGGAACGGGCACTGGGAGCAGCCTCAGCAAGACCCCGACGGTGGCCTCGCTACTGAACCTGAACTCATTAAACGTCCCCCACCTGTAACCGCGCCTCATGCTGGTGTGCTTCTCCTTCCGTAGCGGATGCCAGACACTCAGGATGGACGCGGGGCTCAGCGCCTGGCTTGTGCCCCTCTTCTCTCTGGGTCTCAGGCGGGACCCTGGTACTGTTCCCTAAGGAGTTCAACAGAGGTCAGGGAGAACCACGGTTCCATGGGCCAGGGGACTCGAGGGGTGGGGGTGGGCGATGGGCAGTGGGGCACTTTTCAGCCCAGACCTTCCAGCTGAAAGTGTGGCCGAGGGCCAGGGGCCTGGTCTTCTCGTCCAAAGGGCGTTTTGCTCAAGGCATCTGGACACCGGGCACTCCCCCATCTGTGTGGAGAGTCATCCCTGGGTCAGCTTCGGGCATGGGCGTGGCCCTTCCTCTCCGTGTAGCTCCAAGGATGGGTTTTACATTGGCTAGGGGCTTGTGCCGTTTAATACAGTAGCCACTGGCTACGTGTGGCTAATTTTTAATTAATTACAATTAACCAAAGCTGAAAACACAGCTCCTCAGTCGCATTTGCTACGTTTCAAGTTGTCTGGAGCCACACGTGGCTGGTTAGTGGCTCTCCTATCCAACAAGGCAGACGCGAGTATTTCCATCATCACAGAAAGTTCTGTGGGACTGTGCTACTCTGGATGGCTCCTCACAGAACCTCTCGTGGGACCATCTAGCTGACAAGATCTCAGGCCAGGCCAGGAGCACCCTCCCCGCCCACTGCTGGCACTTCAACCCCTTTCTGGGGTCCTCTTCGAGGCAGGCTCTTGTGTCAGGAGCTGAACAGAAGCACCCACAACCTTATTCTGTACCCATCTCTGACTTGAGGGCCTGGACTGGATCACCGGGCGCCTTTGACCCCATCACCACCACGGTGAACTCTGCCGCCTCCAGCTACCCCACGATGAACTCGCCATCTCCCACTGCCCATTGGCAGAAACATCTGCAGACATGCAATGGGGACCTTCCATGCCTTCGTCCCAAGGCCAGGCCCCCGGTGCCATTACCAGCACCTGCCCGCAGACTGGACACCATGCTGGGCACCAGGGGCTACGCGTGACTCCTGAGAAGGATCCCACCCCTGGCTGACTGCGTCTTTCTTTGAAGTGGCCACCCTGTTTAGCATCAGGGTCCCGGAATCCCTGGATGCCCGGAGCTTGGGATGTTGCCGTCACAGCGCACAGAGCCACTGTGTGCCAAGGTCCAACCAGCAGGCCAGGAGGAGACTCAGTGTAGCCAAGGACAGGGGTCGCACTACAGGGCTGGGTGGTTGTGTGACTTCGATGTTGACCTTTTGTGTTTCCTGTGGGCAAATAAAAGCTGAGAAACCTCCCCGGTGTGCAGTTCTTGAGGCGTCACTGGTTGGACAGAAACGTGGAGTGCAGCTCCTGCTGCTCTGGGGCTAGCCTTGACCCAAGCCTGCTGGGGTTACCAGGGGCAGGGTCTCCAGCCCTCTGCACAGTTGCTTGCCCCTGGGCTGTGCCCCTTGGCTTCACCAGCGTCCGTTGGCCCAAGCCAGGGATGAGCTCGTCCCCGCCCGGCCTGCGGGTTTCCTGAGCGGGGCTGCAGCTCTTTTTTTTTTTATTTTTATTTTTATTTTTTTTGGGGGGGGGGCTGCAGCTCTTAATCACAGGTCTGCTCTGCTTCTGGGGCTCAGGTGCTCTCTGCTGTCCTGTCACTGATGGGAGCCCGGGCCCGGGGGTGCTAGGTGGAAACTGGAGGCAGGAGCTAGAGCCCTGGTGGTTCCAGGCCTGCCTGGTCAGGCTTGTGGGTGGGAGGGCTGGGGATGTGTGTCCCTCCTAAGTCCTCTGGGGATACAGAGTAGGATCAGGTAGCAGAGGCCTGCACTCAAGTCCTGGCTGTACCCTGAGCTGCGTGATCCCTAGCCGCTGTCCCCTGGAGTCGCTTACAGGCAAGGCCGCCCCCAGCCCTCATTTCCCAAGGACAGCAGGGCCTTCTCGGCCGGGTCCCCGGGAGAGACACAGGGTTGCAGGAGCCTGCACTCCATGGCCCATGAATAGCTCCCCCACACTCAGCCTGTAGCTCTCTCCTCCACAGATGCGGCCCCCCTCATGCCAGCCCCCTGCCCTTCCCTGTGGACGACCCCAGGACCAACTAGGTAATGCGGCTGGTTGCCGCTCCCACGCCGTGCTCCTCTCTCTGAGCCTCTCTCCTTTCCTCCTGCGCTGGGGTGGCAGCGGCTGGGGGGCAGGCCCTGGGGGCTCACGGAACTCTTCTGCCCCAGCCTGCCTGTTGGGCCTCTTTTTCCTCCACGGGGGCATCTAGCCCATTCTTCCTTGATTTCCCCCTGAGCTCCTGTCTTATCCCGGGGCCAGCAGCATCTGTGTGAGTCCCAGGCCTCCCCAACGGCACGTGCCAGAAGTCCTTGTCGGGTCCAGGGACGGGTGAAGAACAGCCTTTGACAAGAACCCCTGGCTGGCTCAAACGCTGACCCTGCCTTTAGCTGGCCTTGTTCTTTTTCTTGGTCTCTGAACACCTACCTTGCTCGTTTGGAAACTGGGAAGGGCTGAGGGCTTCGGAACCCAGGAGAGGCCCAGGTTGGGAGGGCCAGGGAGTGCCCTTAGCTGTTCTGGGGCATCAGCCCTCCCAGCTCTGCCTCAGCCCCAGAGACCAGGGCAGAGTGACCTCGGCCCGCTTCTCAGACTCCGCTTCCTCCTTCCTCCGGGCGGTTGTGTGGCTTTGTTTCTCTGTTCTGTATGATGGAGGGTCATTTTCAGGCCTCTCTCCGGCTTCTTGCCTGGTGGGGAGGAGGTTGGACCAGAGGGTTTGTGAGCAACATCTTCCCCAGGTGCCCACCCGGCCGGCCTCTTTCCCCTTGCTCTGCCCAGCACCTCTCGGGCCTGACCAGGTCTCATCTCATCCCTGCAGGGTGCAGCCCGGAACCCCGAGGACGTAGACCGGGAGCGGCGAGAGCACGAGCGCGAGGAGAGGATGGGACAGCTCCGGGGCTCTGCGACCCGGGCCCTGCCCCCTGGCCCGCCCACGGGGGCCACCGCCAACCGGCTCCGCAGTGCGGCCGAGCCTGTGGCTTCTACCCCTGCCTCCCGTATCCAACAAGCTGGTGAGCGGGGACCTTGCGTGCTGGGCTGGGCCTAAGGGGGGCCTGAGCGGCCGGGGACCTGGACACTGAGGGGGTCCTCCCCCTGCCTCTCACTCTCTAGGCAATACTTCTCCCAGAGCGATCTCACGAGTCGACAGAGAGAGGAAGGTGAGCATGAGGCTACACAGGGGTGCGCCCGCCAACGTTTCATCCTCCGACCTCACTGGGCGGCAAGAGGTCTCCCGGATTTCAGCCTCACAGGTGAGCTGCCCGAGGCCCATGGCCTGCAAGGAATCCAGGCTCACGCTTCCATTCTCACCTCTCCAATGACCTCGATGACCTCAGAGCAGCCCCTTTTGTTGAGCAGGGACTTGGCTTCATTTCATCTCCTGGGGTTGGCGTAGGCCCAGTGAGCAAAGTAGAAACTGAGGCTCAGAGAAGTCGCTTGCCCCTGCAAGTGGTGGAGCTGGGATCCCGCCTTCAGGACCAGGGCTCATGCTCCCAGCCATCAGGAGGTCCCCCTGGGGTCCCGGTCAGCACAGGGTGGAGGGATGGTCAGGTTCTGCTGGTGACCTCACTTGGGACCACATTTGGACTAGGAAGGTTGGGAAGGGGTGTTCTATAGTTGCTCAGGGAGGGACCCTCGGCAGAGGCAGGCAGGAGACCTGCTCTGGTCCTTTTGCTTGTGGTAAGTGAGCTTCAGGCCAGGCCACGACCTGTGTGTGGCCCGGAGAAGCTGCTTTGTCTCTCTGGGCAGTGTTCTTGACAACGAAGCAGCTGTGTCCTAGGGTCATTGAGGTCACACACCCCCTTCCCTTGGCTCCAGGGGCGGTGGGGGTGGGGAGAGAATCGCCAGCCTGCCACAGTAGCAGCTCACCCCCTCTCCGCCTCTGTGCCTCTCCTCCCTAAGACAAGCGTGCCATTTGACCATCTCGGGAAGTGAGGAGGAGCCACCATCGGACCAGTATCTGCTTAGGTGAGTCCACGTTTACTACAGACCAGCCCAGCCAGGTCTGGAAACACCCATGGCCCTGGGGGATGGCGGGAGTGGCAGGGCACCCCCCCCCCCCAAATCAACAGCTCTTGAGAGAATTTACCTCAGAGCTACTTGACTCAGCCCTTAATTTCTGCTGGAAAAAGCCTTCCTCTGCCCTCAGGCTGGTCCTCCATTCTCTGCCCCCCTCTTTGTCTTTGCTGAGTTAGTTCTTAATGGAGACAGCCCCCCGCCCCACGCCCTGACCTCTTCCAGGCCTTTAGTCCTGCCTCAGCCCCTGTACAGGTGTCCCTCAAAGCGCTTAGACTAGGGTCATGTACTTGGGAGTTTATCTGTATAAAAGAAAGCCCCTGGTGGCCTCCATGAGCCCTCTGGCCAGCGTGAACCTGGGTGGGCCTTGGATGGGATGCCCAGGCCACATGCGGGCCTGAGGTGCTGTAAGCAGGTCTCTCCTCTGGGGCCTGGCTTGGGGAAGGCCCCCTGTCGGTGGCGGAGGGGAGGTTGGCGGGGGGAGGAGTCTGTGAGGGGGGCTCTGCCAGCTTGGCCTCGCACCAGGAGGTCCTGAACTGGTGAGGTGCTTTGCACAAATTTATTCCATGGATAGAGCTGGGATGTGAAACAGGGCTTGCCTTCGCCAGCTCTCAGGTCCCAGAACCAGCCCTTCCGTGGGGGGATGGGGCGGGTATGTGGCTGCTCACCCAGAGGACAGAGGAGGGAGAGAGATTTTGTTCTTGCCATGAAAATGGAGCATGTGCTATGTTCCTGGAGAGGGACCAGCCCAAAGCCTTGGGATAGTGTGGGACTGCAGGTGGTCTGGCGGGTGGGTGGCCAGAGGCAGACACGAACCTGATCCGTCTTCTCTCCTCCCTTCTAGTGTCTTCACTGTATTTTCTTTTAAAAAACAACAACAAAAAGATGGGGAAAAAAACCACTCAAAAGAACAAAAAGAAAACCCAGCATAAAACCGACGATGGATTTTCTTTTATTTCTTTATCCCACTCTTTCTTTCCCTTTCTTTTTTTTTTTTTTTCTTTTTTGCTGATGGCAAGAAGATGGGATGCCTTCAGCACAGAGGATTCTTGTCCCTACGCGTTTCCCACTGTCCACACCTTCAGGCTGCCAGGTGCTCCTACACTGGGCTGCAGGTGCCAGGCGCCACAGCCCCGCCCCTGCCAGCGCAGACACCAGGCCAGGAGGGGACTGTCTCTGTGCTGGAGACACAGCTGGTCCTCGCGTGCCATCAACAGGTGGCCTGAGGAGCCGGGGGACTGGTGAGGTTGGTTGGGGGCAGATCCCCCTGGGTACTCTCGAGCCTCGGGATCCCAGGCGACAGGCGCATCTCCTGCTGCCCCGAAGTGACTGTGGCCGAATTTCTGGGTCGGGCTTTTTCCGGTGTCCCCTGAACATCTGGGTCTCTTCTTTGCCTCTCCAAGAAGACGTTGAGGAACGGGTGGCGAGGTGGTGGGGGCTGAGGTTCCTTGTGTGCGTGTGTGTCTGTATGTGTAGTTCCCAGGACAGCAGGTTCCCACGCCACCTGCCAGGCCGACTGCCGGTTCTCATCTTCCTAATAAGGACACAGGGGTAGGCAGTGACTTCCATGGCCCTCAAGAAGGGCACAGAGGGTCCTTGCCACTAGCGATCCCTGAGACTGTCAGCAGTCTGTGGCAGCACCATCCCCTTTCTCTGCTCTTAGGGCAGAATCCATGGAGACTACTTCCAGAAAGCATCCGCCTCCTGGGTTATAAATTAATTCTCCGGACCTGCCGCACTCACCGGAGCCCCACCCTCCCCTGTCCTGCCTCTCTCCGGGAAGAGCCCGGGGTCAAGGCCGGGCGCTGAATTTATCCACCCCTCCTAGTTAACACCCATTTTTTACTTTATTTTTTGTTTGTTTCTCCGTGTGTGTATTTCCTAATTTATTTACCTATTTTTTCCCCTTTTTTTCTCTTTCTTTTTCTTTTTTTTTTTTTTAATTAAAGAGTAAAACTTTTTATTACTTTGTAATTTAAAAAACTGAAAAAAAAATACTGAAGAACTTTGGGGGGAATTTTGTACTTTTTTCCTGTGTAAATATTGGACTTTTTTGAGCTTTATTGTGGTTGTTAATTTGAAGTAATAAAGTAGAAAAGGATAAAGTGACATGGGCACCCTTGGTCCCCCTCTTTGCGCTGTAGGCTTCCCCCCAAGCAGACCTGGGAGCGGGTGTGGTGGGGATGACTCGGCCAGTGATTGGTACCTCCCTGGGGTTATTTTAAACCAGTGTTTCAAAAGTCTGCAGACAGGCCAGCTGGGGCCTAATTCAAGGGCAGATTGTGCCTCAAGAGGGCTGGTGTGGGGCCGGAGAGTCTGTATCCTCACAGGGCCCAGGGGATGCTGCAGGCCCAGCACCACACTGCGTAGCAAGGTTCAAAGTGCTCTTCACAACGGGATCTCATTCACACAAGAATTCTGAGTTTGGTCATATTAATCCCCCTGCCTTCAGAGGGGGAAACAGTGGACAAGTAAAATGACTTGCCCAAGGTCACACAGCAAGCCCTCTGGCAGCAGAACCAGGATTCAGATCCCGCCATTGGCCAGGGAGCCCTGCGAGTAAGGGTCCTGGATTCCGGTTCTACCGCAGACAGTGCCACCAGGGACCATGGGTGGTTCCTTCTGCCCAGTTTTGATAAAGGAGCAGCCCTCGGCCTTTGTCTGGCAGGCATGAGGAAGAATTTCAGTTTACTTTTATCCAACACAGTTTACTTTTCAACTTCTCGTTAACCCAAGAGCACCTGACTCATCATTCAGCCTGGAGAGAGGGCGAGGGCCCTGAGGTTCCCCAGGGGACATTTTTGAAGTCCTGGGCATAGCTCAAAGCCCCAGAATGCAGGTCTCTTCTGTGCTGGCCTTCAAGGACCCACCGACCCCACAGCCTGGCTCAGGCCTGGGGGAGGGTCTCCTGCGGCTCTCCACGCAAGGTTTAGGCAAAGCTGGGTCCTTGTTCACAACCATCACGGATGAGTGTGGGTTGTTACTCAAAGCCAAGGAATACCAGGAGGCCCAAAGGGACAGGCAGGACTCCAGAGCCGACCACAGGAAGACCTGTCTGGGAGACGTAGTGACCCCCCCTGCTGTCCATGCCCTCCCCTCAGCACCTTTTAGGCAATATATCTTATCAAACAGTAAGTGTGGTGTTGCCAATGACGGGCCCTGAGGGAAAATACCAGGGGATCGAATCTTCGTTGAAAATTTTTTATATATAACCTTTTGCATCAGAGATCTTAGTACCTAGTAACATATGTTGTTTGCTGTATTAAAATTCCAATTTTAGTGGTACTACTAAATGTATACCTATGGGGTAAAGAGGTGTTTTTACAATTTGGGGGGATTTTACTGTCCTTGGAAGGTACCTCGCTAAGGGGGTACTGTCAGAGGACAGTGCCCAGGAGTAACTTCAAATTATTTTTCTCTATGTGGCTGTTGTACTGATTTTAATAATGAGTTAATGCTTTCCCCTCAGCCCCTTGTTTTCATTTTATTTTTTGGAGATGTTACAGATATGAGAGTCAAAAGCTATATAAAAAGTTATAATCAGAGAATCGCTCCTGTTCCTGGCCCCTCCCCTGGTCCCTCCTACCCGTGATCCTCGCTGGTTTCTGGTTCATTCTTCCTGTTTCTTATTTGGGGAGCTAATGTGTATGGGAGTGGGTGGTGGCTGACAGTCTCTGAGGAAGTGACATTTAGCTGAGGCCAGAAGTGACCAGGATGTGTCAACCATACAAACAGTTTATTTTTATTAAGTATATGCCAAATAATTGCCCAGAAATTTTGCCCAGACTGGAGGGGGGCAAACATGCTACTTGGTGAATCATTTTCATTCATGCAACAAATCGTGACCGAGCTAGTGCAGGTGCCAGGGACGCCAGGTGCTGGGCCGAGGCAGAGTGCAGGGCAGGGAGGCCGGAGCTGGAGTTCAGACGGCCAGCTCGGCTCCTCTGTGACCTTGGGCGTGGCCTGGGTCCTGGTTTTCTCTTCTGTTTAATGGGAGTGTTAATACCTGCTTCAGAGGGTGGTGGGATTAAGTAAGACCACAGAACAATGGAAGGGCTGGGGTCATTGAGGGCTTTCCACACCACACCTTGTTTCCAATCCTTTGCTCAGAACGATCCTATGAGGTTGGTATATAATGATGCCCATTTTATAGATGAGGCCACTGAGGCACAGAGAAACCTGCCTGGCTTCGTGGCCAATGCCTTTAACCTTCACTGTCGCCAAGCACTTCATAAATGCTCAGTAACGGTAACTCTATGTTTCAAACAGGAGGTGCGACCTTGGCTTTCAGGGGCTCACAGTCCAGTCAGGGGAAAGAGACATCCCAGTCCAGAATCCGGTGTGAGATGTTCAGTGTGAACTAGAAACAACGAGGAGGGAGGGAATGTGTCCTGTGTCATCAAGGAAGGGGTCTGAAAGATACCTGACCTGAGCCTTGAAATTTGAGTAGCAGTTTGCCAGGGGAAGGTTTGGGGGAAAGTCATTCCCAGCCCAGAAAACTGCATGTGCGGAATTCCACCGCGGGAGCAAAGCCACAAAGCAGGGGGCGTAGAGTCGCATTCTGAGTTCCAAAGCAAGGGGAGGGGGTCAGCGAGGGAGGGGCAGAGCTCGGGGTGGGGCATCAGGAAGGAGGCGTGGTCAGGGGGGGACTCAAAAGGGCGCTGGCAGGGGTGAGGCAGCCAAAAAGAGGTCTGGCTGACCGTTGCTCCTTAGTTCCTTTTTTATTTTTTTTTAAAGATTTTACTTATTTGACAGAGAGAAACACAGCCAGAGAGGGAACACAAGCAGGGGGAGTGAGAGAGGGAGAAGCAGGCTTCCCGCTGAGCAGGGAGCCCGATATGGGACTCGATCCCGGGTCTCCGGAATCATGACCTGAGCCGAAGGCAGTCGCTTAACCAACTGAGCCACCCAGGCGCCCCCTTAGTTCCTTTTTTAAAAGATTGGAATATAATTTAGAAAAATGTGCATATACTAAGTGTACAGGCCCACTGCTCTTCACCCGTTTCTATTCACCTGTGTAATCACCACCGGATGAAGAGGTAGGGACTGGCCCTACTCCAGCAAGCTCCCTCAAGCCCCTTCCCAGTCCATATTCCCCCACGCCCATGCACACACAGCGACATCACTCTTCTAGATTCTCCAGCAGGTGACCTGACCCTGGCAGACAAGAGTCGGAGCCGGGGACGGGAGGAGGCCCTGGGCACAGGAACCAGACAGGAAGAGGAAGGCCTGGGCCTTCTCTACTTGGGTGGGCAGGTGGGAGGAAGTGGTTTTGAGGGTCCAGGAGGTATTCAAGTATTTGGAAGCCAAAGAACTCTTGAGGAGGGGGACCGGTGACTGGCACAGCAGGTTGGGAGGACCGGGGAGAGGAGGGGGCACAGGGAGAACCTGGTCTGGGACAAAAGGAGGGCAGGGCTTCCAGCTCTCTCACTCCCCCTGCAAAAACGCAAGCCCCTCCTGTCCCTGCACTGCTCCCTCCTGGGCGGTGGCATCCCGGCCCAATTCCTACCCGCAGTTAGCGGCCCCCCAACCCAGGGCCTTCCAGAGGGAGTGGATTGGGGGACCCCTGCAGCCTGCTCCAGTGGAGGTCAGCCCAGCAGAGCCTCAGCGAAGGGAAAAGCCTTCCTCTCTACTCCAACATCCTCTCTCCCTCTGTGGCTCCCCCATCCATGCTGTGGCTGAGAAACAGCTCTCGGCATAGTCAGAGTGCAGAACGCTGAGCCCTGCGTCACATCCTCCTTCTCAGAGCCTGCCACTCGGGCACCCACAGAACCGCGTCAGTCAGTACAAGGGGTAAACACATTCTGAGCTCCGACTTCACATGGTGGGTCCTGGCAGGTATGACTCTGTCTCAAGTCACACTTGTCAGGGGCCCTGCTGGCCTGGGAGGGAGATGGCATCTGGTGTGCTGGGTCCACGTTGCCATGGTGACACCAGTCCCCTCCCCTCCTCCTCCCTGCCGCCTCTTTCACCCTAGCCTCTCACCAACGGTATCTCTCTGTCCTCCGGACCATGTGAGACTGCATCCCGCAACCTGCCAAGGGGAAGGAAGCTGCCCAGCAGGGCTTGCCTTCACCGAGGCTGGGTTGCCCTGGGACTGGGGGGAGGGGAGCAGCCCAGCCAGCTGCAGGGGTGAGCAGTGCCCAGGGCCCAGCCCTGGGGCTCAGGGAGGCTTCCCCTGGGACCCCTGCAGGCCCCTGGGAGAATGGCATCACAGGTAATTACACTTCCCGAGGCTTTTCATCCCAGCATCTTCAAAGCACCTATGATTAAGGTGCAGCCTCTTTGAAGTTGTCCCATCCGGGGTTACCCAGTCACTGTAGCTCTGACCTGGCCCAGCCAGGCTTCTCGCTTCCTCCTCTCCTCCCTCTTATTAAAGCCTCTCTGAGAAAAGAGGACCTGGACCCCCGCTTCCCTAGCTCCCTGCCTGCTCCCCTGCAACCACGAGCAATGGACGTCCCTTTCCCCACAGCAGCACTCCGGGATAGCTGGTAGCAACCCGGGATTTTGTAGAGAATCTGAAACACGTTCCTAGGAACTCCAAGGAAATTGGCAGTAAATCCTTCTCTTTGGCCTATTTTCATTTGCTTGCTTGTTCGTTTTGGCTAGATAAATTAGAAGTAGGACTTGGCCTCTTACATTAGAGGGACAGATGTGTGTGTGCGGACGTGCATGTGACTGAGAGACGGAAAAAGAAGCTTCTCTTCTGTGTCTCTAACTCAGTTTTCTTTTTTTTTAAAGATTTTATTTATTTACTTGACAGAAAGAGAGATCACAAATAGACAAAGAGGCAGGCAGAGATAGGGGGAAGCAGGCTCCCCGCTGAGCAGAGAGCCTGATGTGGGACTCGATCCCAGGACCCCAAGACTATGTATGACCTGAGCCACCCAGGCGCCCTTCTAACTCAGTTTTCAAAGCAACCTGGAAATCATCCCCAGCCACATGCCTGATCTATACACATACCCCCCAGATGGCCTTGTTGTGCTGACGGCCATTGATGCCCACCTCCCCCTTCCAGGTCACCACCGCTACAAAGAGAGGCTGCGTGAGGTCAGAAGCATTTTCTCTCGCTGCCCGATTTTCCTAGTCCCTGTGGGGGCAGGTATGGGTCCTGGGTTCCCTTCACAAACATCTCCGCGTCTGCCAGATGGCAGTCACTGCTGCTTGCTGAGATAAGAGAGAGCCTAGTACATTGCCTGCACAGAGTAAATGCTCCATAAATAGTCGTGCTCCAGGTGATGGCCAGCACACCCATGCCAGCCCCTGTGTGTCGGCTTCTGGGAACGCAAAGATGATTAAGACCTAGTCCTTTCTGGGGGCACCTGGGTGGCTCAGTGGGTTAAAGCCTCTGCCTTCGGCTCGGGTCATGATCTCAGGGTCCTGGGATCGAGGCCCGCATCGGGCTCTCTGCTCAGCAGGGAGCCTACTTCCTCCTCTCTCTGCCTGCCTCTCTGCCTACTTGTGATCTCTCTCTCTGTCAAGTAAATAAATAAAATCTTTTTTTTTTTTTTTTAAAGATTTTATTTATTTGACAGAGAGAAACATAGCCAGAGAGGGAACACAAGCAGGGGGAGTCAAAGAGGGAGAAGCAGGCTTCCTGCTGAGCAGGGAGCCCGATGTGGGACTCGATCCCGGGTCTCCGGGATCATGACCTGAGCCGAAGGCAGTCGCCTAACCAACTGAGCCACCCAGGTGTCCCAATAAATAAAATCTTAAAAAAAAAAAAAGACCTAGCCCTTTTTTGCCGTTCATTTATGAGAGCAGTGTTTTTCTGATTTACAGAAATTTTCTATGTATTTTAAATCATTACACACTCATGCATGCATACCCCCTGGAAATATACAGGCACATATATATTTGCATAAATGAGACATCCAGTACTTAGATATACCCCCCCCCCCACCCACTTCATGACATGTCCAGGGGAACTGATGTTTTATCAGGAACCTGAAAGGAGAGGCGGCATGGAAAGGGGGTAGAGGTGGGAGTGATGAGCATGTTCCAGGCAATGTGACGCGGGAGGAAAGATGGCTGCTGGAAATGGGATCACTGATGGTGATGTTTGAAGCAGGTTTGCTTAATCAAGATCCGCCCAGTTGAGCCTGTTTATGTTTTCAGCTCCAAACAAGAATTTCAGAAAGGGCCTTCTTACTGTTTGTATTTGTATAACACACACCGAGTGCTTGCAACATGACCTCATTTCATCCTCACATCAACGCTGAAAGGAAGGTATGGTTATTACCCCCATTTTACAGATGAAGAAAGTGAGGCTCAGAGAAGCTAAGTGATTTGCCCCTGTCCGTGGTGGAGCTGAGAAGGACACAGCAAAAGAGGGAACACAAGCAAGGGGAGTGGGAGAGGGAGAAGCAGGCTTTCCTCTGAGCAGGGAACCCGATTCAGGGCTCAATCCCCAGCCCCTGGGATTATTACCTGAGCCAAAGGCAGATGCTTAACGACAGACTGAGCCACCCAGGCGCCTGGAGCTGAGAAGTTTGAACCAAATGCCTTGGCCACAGCACAGGCTAAAGGTCTCAGAAGAACCATCTGTGGTTCTGTCCTAGTTCCCTTCTGTTGTTGAAGTCACACTTTGGCCCCTGTCCTTTCTGGGTGACCCTGGGAGAGCCACTTCAACGTTCTGAGCTGCTGGACATGGGAGGAAAATCCTCCCCAGCACTCTCTCCTGGTTCTGGTTCTTTGGATGTTCCATTTTCCTTAAGAGAGACTCACCCCGCCTACCCTCCCAGTCTTTTTGGTTCCTAAGGGACTGACTCCACCTCTTGGCTCCAGGGGAGGGCCATGACCTAGGCCTGGACAATTGGAGCACTGCATTTCCTGGCTACACTGATAGGCTCAGAGATTGGAACATGACCCAGATGGGTCAATCAAAGGCATTCCTGAGACAAAACTTTGAACATTCTTTTTTTTTTTTTTTAAGATTTACTTATTTATTTATTTGACAGAGAAAGAGAGAGAGAGAGAGAGAGAGAGAGAGAGAGAGAGAGAGAAATATTACAAGTAGACAGAGAGAAGGAAGCAGGCTCCCTGCCAAGCAGAGAGCCCCATGTGGGCCTCAAATCCCAGGACCCTGAGATCATGACCTGAGCTGAAGGCAGAGGCTTTAACACACTGAGACACCCAGGCGCCCAACTTTGAGCATTCTTAAGAAAGAGGTACTTTGCCATTGTCACCAGGGGGAAAGTCCACCTGAGAATGAGGTCAATGAACAGGTGCTCGCTCTCTCTCTCTCACACACACACACACACACGCACACGCACGCACGCACGCAGATAGCCACAGTGTCCCAATGACTTGTGAGACCTCAGATGCAGCTCTGCTGCTCACTTCCTATTTGAGCCCATAAATTTACTTTCTTTGTTTAACTTAAATTGGGCTTCAATCTGGTTGCAGCCAAAAGGGTGTCATTCAGGTAAAAAGTTAGCTGGGCGGCGGGGTGTGTGTGTGTGTGTGTGTGTGTGTGTGTGTGTGTGTGTGTGTCTGGGTGGCTCAGTCGTTAAGCGACTGCCTTCGGCTCAGGTCATGATCCCAGAGTCCTAGGATCGAGCCCCACATCGGGCTCCTTGCTTGGCAGGAAGCCTGCTTCTCCCTCTCTCACTCCCCCTGCTTGTGTTCCCTCTCTGGCTGTGTTTCTGTCAAATAAATGAATAAAATCTTTAAAAAAAAGTTATCTGGGTCTTCAGTTACGTTCCATAGACCGGAGCACAGGCATCAGCCCTGTGCTGACATTTTCATACATATTTCTCAGGACAATCCAGCAGAGGGTTGTGCTTACTTTCCACCTACTTACTGATGAGAAAAGTGAGACTAGGGAGGCAAAGTCACATGCTGGGACATAATGGAGCTAGGTCTGTGCTCTTCCAGCCACACCAAGCTGTCTCTCCAGGGCTCCAGGCCAGGTCTCCCATGGCATCCTTGGGGACAAGTAGGAGACACAGAGGCTGCAGGTAAATGGATCCAGAGTACTCTGGGCTCTGGGCCACTCATCAACTTGCACTGCTGAGGCTTTGGCTCTTCCCTCTGCATTCTACCAAATGCTAGGAATGGATTTTGGATGCAGAGATAACCCAACCTGGCCTCTACCATTAAAAGCTTCTCAGTCTGATGGGGGAGACGGATGCATTCAAATGAATTTATGATACACAGGGAGAAGAAAATAGAAGGGAATGATAAATAATTTCTTTTGAAATAAACTTTTTTCTTCTTTGGAAAATATGACATGTTTTCTGCCGATAAATTTTGGAAAATACAGAGAAGCAAGATGGTGAGGGAAGGGGAAGGTAACCAAACCAAGACGTAGAATTCTGCCACTTAGAAGTGTTGTTGACACTGTTGACATTTTGTTATACTTCCTTCTAATCTTTCTTCTAACCCCCCCCTTTTTTTTTACAGAGTTCAGACCAGGTTGTCATGCAAATTTATTACTTCCTTTTTACTCAGTATTGTTCCTGTTCTTATCCCCATGTTATTAGAAATGTATAAAGAGGGCGCCTGGGTGGCTCAGTTGGCTCAGGTCCTGATCCCGGAGACCCAGGATCGAGTCCCATATAGAGTCCCATATAGAGTCCCATATCGAGTCCCATATCGGGCTCCCTGCTTGTTGGGAGGCCTGCTTCTCCCTCTCTCACTCCCCCTGCTTGTGTTCCCTCTCTGGCTGTGTTTCTCTCTGTCAGATAAATAAAATCTTAAAAAAAAAAAAGAAGAAATGTATAAAGAGGCTATTTTAATATCTACATAATAGGCTATTATATGGATATACCAGAATTTACTTAACTATTCTTCGATGACTTTCAGATTATTTCCAACTTTTTGTTAAGGAGAAACTAATTAAAATAGCATGGGGGAAAATAGGGGAGGTGGGGTTCAAGAAGGAATCAAAAGATGACCTGTAATTTGGTCTTCGAGGAAAGAGTAGCTATTTGTTGGAGGGAAAGAAAGGCATTTTGCCTTCTGTAGCCCCCTGGCTGGTATAAAGGTGACTGACTGGTGGGCTGGGGAACTGTTATAATTGTCCAGAGGTCAGGGAACCTGAATCGGGACAGTGGCCCCAAGGGGGGACAGAGTGATGTGAGCAGCATCTTTGAGCCTCAGTAGGTGGGCAATTGCGTAGAGCAGAGAGGGGACAAAGAGGATCCATGCTGATCTTCATTTTGGAAAGCCTGGGGGAGAGGATGAGGAAAGGCAGAGAGGGAACAACCAGAGCCCCTAGTGCCCCCTGCTGATCTGCCATGTCAATCAGTCCATGTGACATTTCTGTCTTTAATCCCTTTTTGGCAAGCCAAGCCTAAAAATACCCACCACTTGTCTCAGCGCCGCCCCCCCTCCCGCCCCGCATCCTAGAGCCTCTGTGAGTTGAGACCTGAGAGTCAGTACCCTTGATGAGCAGGGGCCAAGAACGTGAATTGGGGTATGGTTTGGTCTGAGCATCCAGTAGATGTTGGATTGTATCTGTTTTGTAAACTTTCCAGGCTAAACATAAGAAATAGTGAAGTTGAGACGAGGACTTTGCCAGGAGAGGGGGGAAGTCATAAACACGTGATCCTAATGCGACTGGCAGGCTTATTCTGTGTGTTGGGATAGCCCTGAGGAACTTCTTACCTGAGACTGGGAAAGAAGTTTTCTACAGGACTCTTTCTAGAAGATACTCATTAATGTGACAAATACGCTTTGAGTGTGTTCCCTGTGTCAGCCCCAGTGTTAAGTACTGGGATCACATCAGGAAACAAAAAGAATAAACATCTTTATCCTCATAGGGCTTGTGTTCTACTGATGGAAGATGGAAAAACAGGCAAACCATGTATTTTTTTTTTTTTAAGATTTTATTTATTTGACAGAGAGAAACACAGCCAGAGAGGGAACACAAGTAGGGGGAGTGAGAGAGGGATAAGCAGGCCTCCCGCCGAGCAGGGAGCCCGATGTGGGACTCGATCCTGGGTCTCCGGGATCATGACCTGAGCCGAAGGCAGTTGCTCAACCAACTAAGCCACCCAGGCGACCCTTTTATTTTATTTTATTTTATTTATTTTTTTTTTTTTTATATTTTTAAAGATTTTATTTATTTGACAGGGAGAAACACAGCGAGAGAGGGAACACAAGCAGGGGGAGCGAGAGAGGGAGAAGCAGGCTGGAGCCCGATGTGGGACTCGATCCCCGGTCTCCGGGATCATGACCTGAGCCGAAGGCAGTTGCTTAACCAACTGAGCCACCCAGGCGCCCCTCAGGCGACCCTTTTAAAAACTTTTTAAACAAAATAAAAGGCTTCCTCTGGCTCCAATCCCAGCAGAGCCTAGAGCAAGGTTGGAAAAAGGAAATGGGTTAGGCGAACACTTGTGATATTTTTGGTCAGTTTGGGATGCTAGAACAGATTACCATAGACTGCGTGGTTTATCAATAACAGAAATTTATTTCCCACAGTTTTGGAGGTTGTGGGTCTGGGATCAGGTTGCCTGCCAGCATGATTGGGATCTGTGAGAACCCTCTCCTGGGTTACAGACTGCCAACCTCTTCTATTCTCACAGGGCAGAAAGGTTAGGCAACTCTCTGGGATCCTTTTATAAGGTCACTAATCCCATTCATGAGGGTTCCACCCTCATGACCTAATGACATCCCAAAGTCCCCACCTCTAACACCATCATATTGGGCTAGGATTTCAGCATATGAATTTGGGGGCAGGGACACATTCAGTCTATAACAAGAATATTGCAGTAATCCCTGGCAGAAACTGGATGAGGGTGTTAGCAATGGAGATGGGGTGGAAAAGATCAGAGTCTAGATATATTTTGCAGGTAGAGCCAAGGACTTCCTGCTTCAGTGGGTAAGGAGGTGGGAGGAGGGATTCAGGGATGTTCTGACCTGGGCACTGGAAAGACAGAGTTGCCAACTGCTGTTGGGGGAGGCTGTGAGGGTGCAGGTTTGTATATGTTTGGAAGGCATACTGACTTTGAGATGCCTACTGGACCTCAAGTATGAGGTGTTACGTAGACAGTTCAGGGGAGGAGTCTGGGCAGGGGGTATAAATAAATTTGGGGATCTCCAACACACCAATGCCAGAACTTGATTAGATTCTGTTTTTGGGTTAACCCGGGTAAGGTGTGGACCTGGCAAGCAACAATGGGGTAGGCAGCTTGAATGTCATCTGAAAAATTTTGCTAGTTAAGCTGCCTAGAGACAGGCGAGGCAAGAATGAAGCGCCCCTAAGTGGTATAGGAAGAAAGTCTCTTTCTCTGCTCTGCAATTTCTTCTCGCGTGATTGCATACAGCACTTCGGTACACATTTATTTCCCAATTCCACATGCATCCTTCACGCGACACATAGCCCTTATATACTGTTGCATCCTCAAAGCAGGCCCAAATGGAGGAAATTAGGGTTAAGAAAAGTGAAATGCCAGAGAGCCCGCGAGAGCCGGGACAGAGCTTGGAGACCAGGAATCTATTCGTGCACCCCAAGAAGCTCTGTGGTAGGCAGGGTTGCGGAGTCGAATTGAGGCGGGGGCGACGACGACTCTCGGCGGGTTTGTTTGCGGGCTGGCTGCGTATTTGCCCCCACCTCGCGGCAGGCTGTGCCTTTCGGGCGCGGCCCCTTTAAGGCCGGGCGGGTGATCTCAGCCGCGCGCTCGCCGCCCCGCCCTCCCCGGAGGCGTGCTTAGTGCGCAGGCGCGTCTCTGTGGCACTCCGCTGGGCCCGGGACCCGCCGGCGGCGGCGAAACACCGGGGCTGCGGCGCCGCCCGCCCGCCCCGCCCGCAGAGTCCGGCCGCCGCGCGCCGTCCGCACACGCCACCGCCGCTGCCGCCGCCGCCATGGGCTCCTGAGGTACCCGGCCCGGCTGGCCTCGCTCCGGAGGCCTTGAGGGGGACAGCTGCCGGCTCCCGGGGGCGGGGGTCTGCTCCGTTTGGGGGAGGCCCGCGCGGGGGTGGGGGTGCCTGATGGGTCGCGTTGGCCGCAGGTCCCCGGGGGGGAAGGCACGAAGGTGGCCGGCCCGGCGGAGGAGGGAAGGGGTGTCCGCCTTCCAGCCTGTCCCGCCCTGCGCCCCCTCCCCGCCCCGCGGGGTCGCGGGGCCGCCCGTGGGTGTGCCTTGGCCCCCTCCTGGCCAACGTGGCAGGCCCTCGCCTAGAGTGTAATCGGACCTGCCTGTGGGGGTGGCCGGGGGAGAGGGAAGGCGGGTGGACAGGCCCTTTGCAAGTGGGGTTGTGTGAGCCCGGTGGGTGTGCTGGCGCCTGGCACCACCGAGTGGGGGAGGTATCCGTGCCCTGTGCGGGTGGCTGTGATCTGGGCGGATGGTTGGCCTGGCCAGGCCTTTGGGGATGCATGCAGACACGGTGCACACGCCTTGCATAGGAGTCAGCCGCTTGGAGGGGCACCGAGGCTAAGGTGGGTCTCCAGAGGATATATGTTTGGAAAGGGACCCAGAGGCTGGTTTAGGTTATGTGTATCCATCCCGTGGGTTGTACATTTCCTCTTTGAGCACACTGCTGTTTCTGGTGCTAGTTGACTCCCCAGAGCTGCGTTGGGGAGTGGGCCTGGGTATCTGTTCCTGGTCTCTGTCCTCACTGGGTCGTGCAAGGCCGGGTGTCTTATACACGTAAGCATGGGTGTGTCTGCATGCCCAGGGCACCATGGCGCAAAGCAGGTGTTTGCACGCCTGCTACCTGTGTGTGAGGTGAAGGCCATGTACTATTTATCTCACTGCTGGGTGCTTTATGTAAGGAAAGAAGCAGCAGTCTGTGCCCTGGAGGCCTGTGTGCTGCAGAGTCAGCCCGGCAAACAAGCTCACCTGCGCCTGCAGAGGAGACCCAGGTCTCAGAGGTGTGACTTCTCCTTCACAGGTTCTGTCTGCAGCATCCCTTCCTATCCCTGTTCCTTTTCAGCAAGCTTGGGTCCCCTGGGCTCTGTACCTTGGGGCATCCCATCAGAGGGTGCTGTGTGTATCATGCTGGGACCACGGGGTGGGGCGCCCCAGCAGCCCGACCTGTGTGTCTATTTTGTCAGACCTTGGACACAAACTCACAAAGGCCTGGCTTCTGGGAGCTCTCAGGTGGGTGGGGGAATCAAACTGAGAAACGAGTAATCACATCGATGTGAAAAATGTAAAACAGTAGAGGGAGTGCAGTGTGGGCTCACTGCTGGAAAAGGGGGAACACAGCCAGCCGCAAGGACTCCAACACATGGGGACAGCTGAGCTGAAGCTTGAAGGATGATGAGCATTTGTCTTTGGTGCTTACCACACGTTTCCCCAGTTATTTTTCTCAGTGGCTATGTGAGTACAGAACTGTTGTTATCCCTGTGTACCCCTGAGGAAACTGAGACCCAGGGAGAGTACGTGACTCACTTGTCTGTGGTACATGGCAGGCCTGGATGGAGCCTTCCTTGAGCCAGACCTCTTGCTGCCAGATCTTGCTGCCTGGTAACTGATTGTACAGTCCACACCGCTAGGCACCGTGCTAGGGGTCCTGGTGTCTGAGATGAATGGGACCTGGGGCCTGGCCCAGGGTCTCCCAGTCTGCTGGAGAGAAGGGTGTAGATGGGTGTAGACAGTGACCAGCCAGCCAGCCCGATTGCCTGTCTGGGTGAAGAAGGCCCTGGGAATTCCCACCTCCCGAACCCCCACCCCGGGACCATAGGCAACCTGGGGTCCCTTCGTGCAGCCCTTGGAATTCTGGATGTGTTTATAAGTTGCTCCCACATGGTGGTGAGTTAAGGAGCCCCTTCAAAGCTCTCCGAGTGGGTGGGAAGGAGACCTGCAAGGCAGAATGGGTGTGAGCAATCTCCTTGTCCTACTTCACTCCTCTTGGCCGAGTTCTGTGGAGCTTGGGCTTCTGTCGGAGGCTGTTTGCTCCCCCTCTGCCTTTGAGGTTTCGCTCCTGGTTTTTGGCGGGCCAGTCCAGCTCTCTCCTGGAGAGGGGCTCAGTCTCAGTGCTAATTCCAGTCCCTGCTGTGCTCATTTCTCCCTGTAAATTCCCTGGAGTGGAAACAGCCTCAGTAAGGCAGAGAGTGCGTCTTTCATTGTTTTGAAATGGAATGTCCTTCTCTTTCCTTCTCTTTGCGGGGCGTTTAGCCTGGGGAATTGGTGTGTGAGTTGTGGAAGGCCAGCAGCTGGGCCCTGGGAGAGCTCTGCGTGACTTGCTGAAGTCCTACTGTGTGCCAGGCTTCATGCTAGGCCTCGGGACTGGGTCCTGAATGGTGGGTGGTGCTTTCTAGAAGGCTGTGATTTGCTGAGGGTGCCCAGCATGTAAGGACTATGCGCAAGACAGTGCTGTGGTTGTGGTTGAAACAGAGGCCCTAAAGGGGTGCAGAGGACAATAGGAACAACAGCTTGTTTATTAAGCACTTACTGTGTGCCAGGCACAGTTCACAGTGCTTTGATGAATCACTGGGTTTCATCCCCCACCACCTTGTGAGGTGGGAATCCTTATCTTCCTGCGTTGTAGTCAGCCTTGCAGGTTCAAGCGGAGGTAGTCGGTGGAGCTGAACTCTGAACCAGAGTCTGTGCTTGCCCCCCACTCCCCCCAGGGTATGCTGGAAGTCTTCCTAAGAGCTAGGCGCCTTGTGCTCAGAAGGATAAGAAACCCCTGGGCAGGAGTGGTGGGCCCCGGGCACAAAGATCTTTGAAGGTCTTACTAAGGAGTTAGAACTTGACCCTAGCGTGGTCAACAGGGAGCCCCCGAAGGTTTCAAAATGGAGTTGAGGTCCTCAGTCATGTGTCACACACATGCGGGACAGCATTGCTCTTGCTTTTTCCTTCCCTTATTCGTGCAGAGACCTCCCTCTCTCCTTTTTGCTTTCCGGCAGGATGCTTTTACCCACAGGCATCCTTTTTAGTCCCTGTTGCCTTTCCCTTTTCTTCTTCTAGCAGCTTCTGGTTTTGACGACCCCATGTGACCCAGGATCAGCCTCTGGAGCCCACTGTTGTCGCGGAATCTGCCCTTAAACTGGCTCCTCTGAGCAGGAACCGTCTTCATCCTGGCTCTCCTGGGGCCTGCAGGACCTCACCGACTTCTCATGCCGCAGATGGGATGAGCGTGAGCTGCCTTTCCCTTTTGAGAGCTGTGGTGGCTCTGCGTCCCTCGTAGGCCCCCATGTAACTACAAGCAGAGGGGAGTAGGGCCGGAGTGGGAACCAGAGCCTGGGAATCCCAGTGTAATCATGCATCCCATGTGTGAGTTCACTGGGGAGATGCCTGCTCTCCCTGCCTGCTTCTCTGGGTGCCTCCCGGGCCGTCATTCATGTAGCTGCTCCAGGCGCTGGGCCTCAGGGCTGAAAGACGAGGGGTCTGGTGGGAGCTCGGGGTGCAGGATAGGAGGAGAGGAGTCAGAAGATTGCTGAATTGGGTGCCTATGGAGAGGAGGCTGAGAGTTCGGGAAAGGGATGAATGGTCACTATCAGCAGGAGAAAGAAATGCGCCTTTGGGCCCTGAGGAGAGAAAGATAAGGGCCAAGCAGTCCTAGTGGCCTGGAGAGAGAATCCGGAGATGTTTAAATCCTTACTCTCTTTTTAGCCCGTGATCTTGGGCAAGTTGCTTATGAGGTTCCAATTTCTAGTCTTTAAAAATAGGGGGGAAATGATGCAATTTCCTACATCTGTAAAATGGGAATAATAATAGCATGGCCGTCACTCGGCAGTGGTGACCTCACCTCTGCGCGGAGCTCAGCACAGCACCCGGCACATGCTCAGTGAACACTGGCTTCTGTTGTTACATTATAGGCCGTTCTGTGTATCTAAGACAAAAGTATTGCTGGGGTGCCTGGCTGGCTCAGTGGGTAGAGCATATGCCTCTTGATCTCAGGGTCTTGAGTTCAGACCCCACATTTGCTGTGGAGTCTATTTAAGAAAAAAAAGATCTGAAAAAAAAAGAAAAGATGTCATGCTTGTCCGTGTGTCAGGCAGTGCAGGGAGCGGCCCTCCCGGACCTGAGTCCTGCTGAGGAGCGAGACCACAGACACAGGAGCAATGACAGTTGTCATGGGCCCCTTCAGGGAACATCAGGGCATTCGTGCCTGGACAGGCACTTTTCTGAGGGGGTGACATTGAAGCTGTTACCACAGGAGAGGAAGCAGGTTCCAGGCAGAGGGAACAGCATGTACAAAGCCTAGGTTTGAGTTCTCATCTATAAAATGATGTGGTGTCCAGTCTTAATCCTGTGGACCCTCTAAATGTTAATTGACTGTGATCTTCTCAGCCTCAAAGAGGACACAGGAAAGGGAAGAAGTAGAGTGAGAGGGGGCTGTTGAGAGAATTAGACGGTTTCACAGTTTGGGGTTTTCTTGTGTTCCCACCCCTTCGTCTCTACCTCTTGCCCGGTGGGATCCAGCGCCCGTGCCTGAGGGCAGTACAGCTAAGCCACCAGCGGTCTCTGCAGGGACTCCTTTCTGGACCCTGCTTTGCCTCAGGACCTGGCAGAGAGGGGCGGGGGGAGTGCCACAGTAGAGGGAGTCTGGGCGCTGGAATTGGCCTGCACACCCAGGCAGCCTTTGTTCACATTTCTGCTGCTGCTCTTTCAGCAGAAGCGCTGTGCTAGTGCAGAACTTGGGAGGATGAGCTGTGGGCTCTGCTTGGTTGTTTCCAGTCTTGGGTTACCAGTGGCTCCCTGTCTGGCCCAGTGCCTTGCTTGCCCAGCGTAAGTGCTGAAATAGTTTTTGAGGACACACGTGAGCAGGTAGGTGAGTGTCATTGCCACTCAGGATAAAGCTGGAATTATTCTAAAGAAATGAGGAATATGGAGGCCAGGATTAATCAGAATAGGATTGTTGATGAAAGCCGAGCTTACACCAGGAGCTGATGGGGCACCTGGGACGGCCTGGGGTCTGGGAGGTCTTGGGCCTGTGCTGAGAGGCAGGAAGCCCCACAGTCACTCCTTTTCCTTCTTCGCCAGGGCGGAAGCCAGAGGGGGAAGATCCCACCCAGAAAACCTTTGTGCCTTCCCTGTGTCACTTCCAGCTCTACTCTGTTTTAAAAAGTCACACAGGAGTAATTGAATATTTAATGGAAAGTTTGCAGGGTTGATCTGTTTTGGACTTTGAAAAACAATAGGCTTCTCTGCTTTTGAAAATAGGACTTGTTGATTGTAGTGAACTTGGAACGCAGAAGGTTGGTGGGTAAGACTAAAAATCAACCCCAATTTCATAACCAAGAAATAATCACTGTTGACGTGGGCGTCTTTTCTTTCTAGGTACAGTCCTGCCATATCTCATTGTTCACGTAACACCAGGTCATAAGCATTTCCCTGTGATGTTATTAAGTTAGCCACAGCTAAGAGATAGCCACAGAAGTTAAAAACTTGAACCCCTGGTGCTGTATTTAAACTCTGTGGGAAAGATGACATCCCCAACCTTTTTGCTAGTTGGCATTATGGCCGTGAGCAGCAAGCAGAGGACTGTGCGGAGGTCAGAGAACCCGAGTGATAACCTTGGGCAAGTGGTTTGCAAGTGATTGGGCTTCTTGTGGTTCTCTGTTCATCCCCTGGGTGCCGCAAGGCTCGGGTGCGGTCCCTGATTTGAAAGCCATGAGAGGCGCCTGGGGGGCTCAGTCGTTAAGTGTCTGCCCTGGGCTCAAGTCATGATGCCAGAGTCCTGGAATCGAGCCCCACATTGGGCTTCCTGCTTGGTGGGAAGCCTGCTTCTCCCTCTTTCACTCCCCCTGCTTGTGTTCCCTCTTTCGCTGTGTTTCTCTCTGTCAAATAAATAAATAAAATCTTAAAAAAAAAAAAAAAAAAAGCCTTGAGCTCTCCCAGGGGAGGGCCTGGTATAAAGTCAGCAGGTCATGTGAAAATGGATGAAGAAGGGGTGTGTGTGTGTGTGTGTGTGTGTACGTGTGTGACTGCTTTTCCAGAAATTTGTTTGGCGATCCTTTCAAAGACTCAGGTCTCCTCGCTGGGGCCCCGTGATCTGTGGGCTCTTCTGCCTGAGACAGTGGGCGGTCCCAGGATAGCTGTCTCTGCCACCCCCACCTCAGCAGAGTGATAGAAGCTGTTGCATCTGTCACCCTGCAGGGACTTTCACATCAGACAGCTGACCCACTCTGGAGGACATTGTAGAGTTGCCTACCTTTATTTTTCTCCTGCACAACTGTGGACAGCCTGTCCTGCGGGCAGGTGGCCGAGAACCTCCACTCTGCTGGGCGGCCCTGCTCCCCAGAGCCCTCTGGATCACCATTTACAGGAAGGCTCTGAGGAAAAAGGAGCTCACCCCATGGCTGGCGGCTGTGGTGGCCGCTGGCAGAGCCTGGTCTTTGCCTGTAGTGCCTGTGTTTTTTCTTCCATTCCAACGCGGAATCTGCGATTCCACTGACATCATTTGGGTGCCTGCAAGGTGCAACGATGAGTGTTTGTGAAGGGGTATGTGTGAGAATATTAATATCAACTGAGATTAACATTAATTAATACCAGTATTACTAATCCTCCCTAGAATTTGTGTAGGGCTTTGTGGTTTGCAAATTACACTTCATATAAACTGTTTTACTTAATCCTCCCCGTGGCCCTGGAGCCTTGGAATTATCATGCCTATTTTGTCACTGGATAGACTGAGGCTCAGACGGTGAATTGGTCTGAGATCCTATGGAAGGAAGCTTGCAGGTTTTTGATTTTGAATCCTGTGCCTTTGCTGCTCTGAGCAGCCCCCCAGCACTGCTCTGAGCTCGGAGCCCGCAGTCCCCAGCTGTAGACGCCCAGCAGGTGGAATTGCTGCCTGCACTTGGGCGGTGTGCTTATAGAGGATCAGGCCAAAGCTGCTCGGGTGGGGTGGGGGCTCCCTGAGGGAAGGGCGGTCTGAGCTAGGGGCTGTGATGGTCAGTGGAGGTTGGCAGGTGAGCAGTGGGAGAAGGCTTTCCAAGCAGTGGGCCTACCTTGAGCACACACACAGGTTGGTGAGTCAAGGAGGGGAGGCTGAGTGACCTTTCCAAGGTTCCCTGCCTCACCTCCAGGAAGAGGACATACATCTCTCCATGAGTTTGTGGATTTTAAACAAATAGTACATGTGAGAATTTAGATTTACCAAAACCAAGGTTGATGCACTGTGCTTTTTTTTTTTTAAAGCTTTTATTTATTTATTTATTTACTTACTTACTTACTTATTTTTTTTTTTGAAGATTTTTTATTTATTTATTTGACAGAGAGAGATCACAAGTAGGCAGAGAGGCAGTCAGAGAGAGGGGAGGAAGCAGGCTCCCTGCTGAGCAGAGAGCCCGATGTGGGCCTCGATCCCAGGACCCTGAGATCATGACCTGAGCTGAAGGCAGAGGCTTTAACCCACTGAGCCACCCAGGCGCCCTACTTACTTATTTTTAAAGCTTTTTAAAAAAAAATTTTTTTTTTAAGATTTTTTATTTATTTGACAGAGAGAAACACAGCCAGAGAGAGAACACAAGCAGGGGGAGTGAGAGAGGGAGAAGCAGGCTTCCCGTTGAGCAGGGAGCCCGATGTGGGACTCGATCCCAGGTCTCCGGGATCATGACCTGAGCCGAAGGCAGTCGCTTAACCAACTGAGCCACCCAGGCACCCTAAAGCTTTTATTTATTTATTTGACAGAGAGATCACAAGTAGGCAGAGAAGTAGGCAGAGAAGCAGGCAGAAAGAGGAGGAAGCAGGCTCCCTTCTGAGCAGAGAGCCAGATGCGGCCTCCATCCCAGGACCCTGAGATTGTGACCTGAGCCGAAGGCAGAGACTTAACCCACTGAGCCACCCAGGCGTCCTTATTTATTTTTTAGTGAGAGCAGGCAAGCGGGGGAAGGGGCAGAGGGAGAGGGAGAAGCAGAACTCCCCACTGAGCAGGGAGCCCAACTCAGGGCTCGATCCCAAGACCCTGGTATCATGATGTGAGCCAAAGGCAGATGCTTAACTGACTGAGCCTCACAGGCGACCCACACTGTGCTTTTGTTAGAAAAATTTTAATAGCAGTAATCTCAGGGCATTCAAGTGTGATTTCATTTGTAGGAGTTCCTAGTCCTCCCGTGCATTGGAGTGAAGCATGGGCTGGCAACAGGAAGGCTGATGAAGGTTCTTCCTCTCAGAAGCTGTCTTTGGTTTGCCAAGAGACATCTCCTGCTCTGTTGGGGGCAGAAGACCATATCATTCCCGATTTTCCATCACTGAGCTGGATTTGTGGAAGGGGGAGGAAGCCCTGCACTACCCACCGTGTTTACCCAGCTGTCTTTGCGGGGAGGACACTAGGCATCCAGAGGCCTGCCTCCATCCGCCCCTGGCTGCCCACTTGAAGAGCGAGGTGTAGGTGGCCACCGCGGTCAGGCGCACATTATGTAACTGGTCTGCGGCGGACGTGGCAGTGAATGTCATAGAGGGTGAGCACGTCTTGTGTGGCCGTGGTGTCCCAGCAGCCTGTGCAGGGAAAACAGCGGGAGGTGCTGCTCACTCATTTGGGATGGCCATGCTGGAAACACTTGGTCCTCTGGGGCTCTCCACTCCCACCCACTCCTGCCAGGCCTGCCTCTGGTGTGCACTTTGTGCCTGGCTCCTCCCCTGGACTCTGGCGCTGATGCCCAGGGAGACCAATTATGGCTGTGTGTCGTGGTAACTCCCGTTCACAGTCCATTCTTCCACATGTTCTGGGACCAAGGGCATCAGGGCTGGTCTGTTCTGGGAAGGGCCGAGGAGCTGAGCAGGTCTGGCGTTTCACGCACAGACGAAGTCCAAGTGGACCCGGGCACTGGGTGAGTGGGGGCTGATGTAGGTCCACAACCATCTCCTGACCCCGTGCTCTCTCTGCCAAACGGGGCTTTGTGCTACTATTTCTTCACTGGGCACTCTTAAAAACTACACGTTGTCAGTATTCTAATAATTAAGCTTATTTCTTGGATGAGGACTTATTTTTTTAGAGATTTATTTTATTTTATTTTATTTAAAGATTTTATTTATTTATTTGACAGAGAGAAACACAGCTAGAGAGGGAACACAAGCAAGGGGAGTGAGAGAGGGAGAAGCAGGCTTCCCGCTGGGCAGGGAGCCCGATGTGGGGCTCGATCCTGGGACCCCGGGATCATGACCTGAGCTGAAGGCAGTTGCTCAACCAACTGAACCACCCAGGCGCCCAAGATTTTACTTATTTTAAACGCCCAAGATTTTATTTATTTTAATTTATTTTAAATTATTTAAGAGCACACATGTGCGTGAGAGAGAACACAGAGGGGCAGAGAGAGAGAGGGAGAAGCAGCCTCCCCACTGAGCAGGGAGCCTGATGTGGGGCTCCATCCCAGGACCCTGGGATCATGACCTGAGCCAAAGGCAGATGCTTAACTGACTGAGCCAGTCAGGTGCCCTTGGATGAGGACTTGTCCTGTCTCTTCTGGCAACATTTTCAAAATTAGGGACGCTTATCCGCTTTCACCCAATGGATGGACTTCTAGGAATTCATCCTACAGGTGTTTTAATATGTGTGCAAAATAATTTATTTGAAGATTAGTCATTGCTGCCTTATTTGTACTAGCAAAAGGTTGGAAAGAATCTAATGTCCATCTCTTGGGGGCCAGGAACAAATTATGCTCCATTTGGACCATGGAATACCGAGCAGCTCTGGAAAGTAAGGGAGAAGCTCCATGCCCAGATAGGGAGCAGTCGCCAAGATGAATTGCTGTAGAAGAAGCACGTGCAGGGGGTGAGGGGGTGCCTGGGCGGCCCAAGTCTGTTGAGCAGCTGCCTTCAGCTCAGGTCACAATCCCAGGGTCCTGGGATACTGAGTCCCACATTGGGCTCCCTGCTCAGCGGGGAGTCTGTGTCTCCCTCTCCTCTCCCTGCTGCTCCTCCTCCGGCTTGTGTTCTCTCTCATGTGTTCTCTCTCAAGATGAATAAATAAACTCTTTAAAAAAACAACAAAAAAGCAGATGTGAGGGTGTGTCTGGTGTGCCTCAGTAGGTGGAAGAGGAAAGTGCATTTGCTCACATGTGTACGCAGGGTCTCGGGGGCCGACAGGAAGTCAGCAGTTGCGGTGCTTCTGGGATGGGACTGGTGCGGGAGACTCTCCACCAGAGACCCTTTGAACCGTCTGAGTGCTGAATCATGGGGCTCTATGATTTTTTCAAACAACAAATAAAATTAAGTAAGCAAGAACCATAAGAATGTATCCTTATATCTCACCCAGTGCAAGAAGGTCAGGTCTCCGGCCATTCCCTCCAGGGACCTTCGAGCCAGGCTCAAGCCCCTGCCACCATCTAGTCAAATATGCGTGCTTGGGGGCTCCTGGCTGACCCAGTCTGTAGAGCATGTGACTCTTGATCTCAGGGTCCTGAGTCTGGGCCCCACCCAGCGTTTACTTAAAAAAACAAACAAAAGGGGCCCCTCGGTGGCCCAGAGGGTTAAGCCTCTGCCTTGGCTCAGGTCATGATCTCAGGGTCCTGGGATCAAGCCCCATGTCAGGCTCTCTGCTTAGCAGAGAGATTGCTTCCTCCTCTTTCTCTGCCTGCCTCTCTGCCTATTTGTAATCTCTCTCTCTGTCAGATAAATAAATAAAACAAAAACAAAAACAAAAATGCATGCTTGGGTCTCTCAGAGGGGACCAGGCGTGAAGGTTTGGATGTTTCTTGGTAAAAGGACCCCCAGCCCTGCAGAAAGAAAATGTTTCTTCCAAAACACTGCTGTTGGCTCCTTGTCATTTTAAATCCTTCTTGGGAGATGCTCACTTCCTGACCTCTGAAACCACCAGGGCTTCCTCACTGACAGCAAAATAAAGTCAGTCTCAACTCTGGGCATTCTAGGCCCTCTTTCCCGGGCCCCTTCTTCTTCTTTTTTTTTTTTCCCTTAAGATTTTATTTTTTAAATAAAATACACCCAACATGGGGCTCGAACGCTTAACCCTGAGATCAGGAGTCTCACGCTCTTCTGACTGAGCCAGCCTGGCACCCCTGGGCCCCTCCTTGAGCCACACTTGACTAGTCATCTTTTCTTCCGCCTGCCTCCTTGCTTCCCGCCTCCCTGCCTCTGCTCCCGCAGGCCCCTCTCTTGCCAGCCTTTCCCTACAGAGCAGGGAGTCCTGCCTGCCTTGCGAGGTCCAGCTCAGTTTCCACCCCTGCAGGGCCCTCTGACCCCCACGGCTTCTTTATCAGCTCCTCTCTGCTGGCACGGAGCCTTCTGACTGTGTCCTAGGTGTCTGATTCCCTGTTGTGGCTCCTTGAGGGGCAGGGAAGTCCGTGCGAGATTGGAAGCCGTTTGGGGACAGGGCCTGGGTCTCCTCTGCAAACCCCCATGTGGCGCTCAGTGGGCCCGGCCCTGGAGCCTGAGTCACACCAGTCTCAGGCCCCAGTGTGCTGTGCACGTCCTTTCCCTGCGTCCTCATGAGAGCCGGTGGGGTACAGCAGCTGTGATTCCCACTTACAGGCGAGGAAATGGGGCCAACGTCTTGTGCGGGTCACCCAGCAGGAAGCTGGATTTGGATGCGGTCCGGCCACCTCCAAACCCTACATTTAATCAGTTTTTTTCTGTCTCCTCCCTCAAATCATGGGTATTACTGACACCGCCTTGGCTGACCCTCACGGCCTGTCCCACTGGCCACGGGCAGCCTCGTAGTGTTTGAGCATATTTTCTTCCCCACCAGACTGTAAGCTCTTAAAGGATCAGTGTCTTGTCGGAGAAATCCTTGGGACTTAGCATACAGAGCGTGCTCATGGGTAAGCATTTATACTTTTAAAGTTTTTGAAGAGGGTAACTTACTTAGAGTAAAGAACACTGGTCTTAGGCCTACAGCACAGTGGGTGACATAAATTATGTCCGGATCAAGCTGTGGAACAAACCCAGAGCCCAGAAGGTTCCCTGTGGCCTCCTCCCAAGGTAACCACTGCTCATACCTCATCACTACTGACTAGTTTTGCCTGGTTTTGACCTTTGCAGAGATGGGGTCCTGTAGAAAAGACAGAGATTCATCCAGACAGTGGGTAGTGGCACTATGATCTCCGTCCCTCCTGTGGAGGGGTCCACTGTCTGAGTGTACCCCATTTATGTACCCACTCTCCTGAGGGTGGGCAGTGGGGTGCTGTCCCGCCTTCTGCCATGCACATAGGGCTGCTGTGAAGATTCTTATTTTTGTCTGTGGGACGTGTGCACACATGGGGGTACAGACTCCTGGAGAGGAAGGCTGGCTCACCGCTCTCAGTGTGTATTTGCATGAGTGACATTCGGGTTGGGATTTCTCACTCAGACACCCCGGGCGGGAGCAGGGGTCCTCAAGGGGTCCCAGGGGTTGGAGCAGGTTCAGCGGTCTTGCTTAGGCAGCCTCCTCTCCCCCTGACCCCCAGGGTAGTAGGACAGTTGAAGTTCAGGGCTCTGCATCTGAAGGACACCCATTTGTGCAGTGCCCTTGGGGTTTAGATGGCTGGAAAGGTGGTCACATTTAGGGGGACACAAACTGGCTAAATAGGCAGAGCATTGGCCCATCTGTTCGCAGTTTGGGAGGAAACTGGGGTGATCAAGATCTGGCCTGTATGTATTAAAACAAAAACAGAACTTAATTACAAGGCTGAATTAAGTCAGCCCTTGCTGAAGAATTTTGGATCATTTTGTTATTCCCTTAGATTTCTTCCCTTGCCCCCCCCCCCCAAGTGAAGAGTAGCTACACGATTGGGGGATTTTTCCTTTCGTGGTTGGGAGGTTCGTGGGAACTTGGCCCCGGGAGAAGGCGGAGAGACGAGGAGCCGCTGGAGTGGCCTGGCTTGTGGGTGTTGACTGAAGGGAATGACCGCTGCCCCGCATGAGGGCACGTGATCGTCTTCCCAAAGGCTGCCCAGACAGAACTGCCCGGCCTCTGGTGCTCTGTTCCTCTAATCCCCTCCGGAGAAGGTCCAGGCTGTGGGCTGCTGACCTGCTCGGATGTGGGTCAGCACCCCCAGAAGGCAGCACCCCTCCCGAAAGTTCACCAAGCCTTACAGCCCCTGGAGAGGCAGGGGGGCTTTTGTCACAGGTGTCGGAGTGGGGCCAGAGTGACCCATTTAGATGAGCAATTCCTGGGTCAGATTCGACCTAGTGAGCGTTGTTAGACACAGAGTTTTCCGTAAATGTCTGTTCGTTTGTTCGTTCTTTCTTTCTTTCTTTCTTTCTCTTTCTCTCTCTCTCTTTCTTTCTTTCTTTCTTTCCTTCTTTCCTTCTTTCCTTCTTTCTTTCTTTCTTTCTTTCTTTCCTTTTTTCCCTTTCTTTCTTTCTCTCTCTCTCTCTCTCTCTTTCTTTCTTTCTTTCTTTCCTTCTTTCCTTCTTTCCTTCTTTCCTTCTTTCCTTCTTTCTTTCTTTCTTTCTTTCCTTCTTTCCCTTTCTTTCTTTCTTTCTTTCTTTCTTTCTTTCTCTCTCTCTCTCTTTCTTTCTTTCTTTCTTTCTTTCTTTCCTTCTTCTTTCCTTCCTTCTTTCTTTCTTTCCTTCTTTCCCTTTCTTTCTCTCTCTTTCTCTCTCTCTCTCTTTCTTTCTTTCTTTCTTTCTTTCTTTCCCTTTCTTTCTTTCTCTCTCTCTTTCTTTCTTTCTTTCTTTCTTTCTTTCTTTCTTTCTTTCTTTCTTTCTTTTGTAAGATTTTATTTATTTGTTTGAGAGAGAGCAGTGTGAGCGTGAGCAGGGTGGAGACAGAGGGAGCAGACTCCCGCTGAGCAGGGAGCCCAATGCGGGGCTCGATCCGAAGACCCCGAGATTATGACCTGAGTCAAAGGCAGATGCTTAACTTACAGAGCCACCCAGGCACCCCTTCCATATATATTTTTTTAAAAAAATTAAATCTCTTTAACAAAAATCCTTCCAGGCTGCATTAGTATTCTGGAGACGAGCCTATGAACAGGTTGCCAGCTTCGCCCGGCCTGTGGGTGTGTAGCAACCACCCGATGAGCCCTTCATGGCTGCAGCTCAAAAGGGCTTGGATCTAAAACTAATGAATGAAAATATGACCTCAGAAGGTTTAAAAAAGAGCAAACAAGCAGAAACAGGCCAGGCCTGGGGCTCAGAGACGACCGGGCCTGTGAACCACCAGCCTGACCGAAGGATGGAGTGGCTCTGAGGCAGGAGAGGAACTGGGCTAGATCAGCTCACACAGGGCCATGCCGGGAGCGTCACCCCGTTTGCCCCTCGCAGCTCTGTCCCAGGCTCGGGTGACTGCAGCCCCATTTCACAGCTGGGGAAGCCAAAGCAAGGAGCGCTTACGAAACTTGGCCGTGGACACAGAGCTAGTTGGTGGCGGGGCCAGGAGTCGAGTCCAGGTGGTCCACCTGCAGAGTCCATGGCTGGCGAGGGCGGTGTCCAGAGCCATTTACAGGGGACTGCAGACAAATCACAGTAGCCCCTGAGCCTCGCTTTCCTCATCTGGAAACCGTGTGCATTGCTTTCCTACAGCTTCTGCAACAAACTGTGGAAATGTAGTGACTTAGTGACACAAATTTACCATTCTACAGTTTTAAGGTCCCAAGTCCAAAATGTATTTCTCTGAGCCAGAATCAGAGTGTTGAAAGGGCTGGGCTCCTTCCGGAGAATCGGTTTCCTTACCTCTTCAAGCTTCTAGAGGGCACTCGCTTTCTTTGGCTCAGGGTCCCTGCCTCCATCCTCAGAGCCAGAAGCCTGGCACCTTCCAGTCCCTCCTGCCTGCTCCCACTGTTGCACTGCCCCCTTCGCACCCCTGCCTCCCCCTCATGCAGACCCCTGTTTATATCCGGCCTACCCAGATAGTCTGGGATCCTCTTGGTGGCCTTAATGAAGTCACACCTGCAAAGCACCTTTGCCACGTCAGGCAAAATATTCCCGGGGGCGCGCCTGGGTGGCTCAGTTGGTTGGGCGACTGCCTTTGGCTCAGGTCATGATCCCGGAGACCCAGGATCGAGCCCCACATCAGGTTCCCTGCTCGGTGGGAAGCCTGCTTCTTCCTCTCTCACTCCCGCTGCTTGTGTTCCCTCTCTGGCTGTGTTTCTCTCTGTCAAATAAATAAAATCTTAAAAAAAAAATACATTCCCGGGTTTAGGGGTTTGGGGTGTGACATCTTTGGAGGGGTTGTTATTCAGTTTTGACACAGGAAATCATTGGGGGGGGGTAACAACACAGTACCCCCCCCCAACATGAAAAGGACTCAGAGGTGGTGAGGTGTTCTCTGAAACCCCTCACTTCCAAGGCAGGCGACTGAGCTTGTACATAGCTTTGTAGCTTTTCTGGAAGAGGTGGGTATCTTCAGGAGGGAGTTAGCCAGCAGCTGTCCTATTTAGGGAAAGATGGGGGTAGGCACTGTCTTAGTGGAAGTGACCATTTGCGGCACTCTGGGTGCTTTTCTGGGGCGTGGCTTAGTTCATTAGGCCTTGCTGGGCCTGCCTAGATTTTACTCAGGACCCCCTACTTCTCTATACTGTGGTTCTGTGCCCTCAAGCCCCCTTCTGGCAACTGGTTCAGCCTGCCTGGGCCCCTGATAGGGGATGAAGAGGACATTTATAACTGGCACTCCTCTCTATTGTGAGCTGGGTTTGCCCAACCGTCTTCCTCTGAGCCTGGCTTTCTGACCCACAAGGCGAGTTCCGTCCAGCCCTGTGCCTTGGTGACCCAGTAGGGCTCTGCGTCCTGGTGCTCCCTGTGGCCTCCGAGGGGACCGTACCGTGGCCCGGATGCTCCAGCTGCAATAGGACCCACCTCACTGGGCTGTCAGGAGGGCCTTGTCAGTCTAGAGACCCGCAGGTGGTCAGGCTGCCCCACGCCCCCATCTTCGTGAAGCACGGACCGGATGCAGAAATTCTGCCCTGTGCACATTCTTGGCTGAGTGCCTGCCCATGCTTCTGCTCACGTCTTTCCTTCTGTCCCCTAAGCAGTCCGTCATTAAATAGCCCACGTGGCGCCTGATCCCTGCCCTTGCCAAGCCCAGCTCACCAGGTTTTGAGGGAACAGATCTAATCCCAGAGAGGTAAATGCTCTAGAAGACCAGGGAAGACGTGCCTTGAGCAAATTTTGAGAGGTCACAGAAGGCGTATCTGTCGAGGCTGATGGGAACAAAGCTCTGTGGGTGGGAGCATGAGAACATTCCACTCCCTGGGGTTGGCATGGTGGTGATGGAGGGCATCACAGAAGGAACTGCAAAGGTGTGGGGAGACAAGAACAGCGTCCCAGCTGACCTTTTAGTGCCATGGAGCGAGCACAGGGTGACTGAGCAGGAGTGGGCTGGCCTCAGGTGAGGCTGTGGTGCTGTGGATGACTTGGGAGTGAAGAGTTGGCTCTCCCCACAAGGATCAGGGCAGAGGGAGGGTGGTTGGCACAGAGGCAGGTGCCACCAGTGTGCAGGGACCCTCTGGAAGGAGGCAGTGGCAGGGGGTGGGGGGTGAGGCTGGGACCCAGCTGCCAAGGGTCCCGGCTTCCCCACATAGGGGTCAGAACTGCACTCCACCTACCGTCAGATCCTGACTCGTCCTCAGAGGATCTTAGGTCAGGAGGAGGGACATGGTCACATCGAAAATAAGGTAAGAAGTAGACTATGGCGGATTCCTGCTGTTTCGAGCATCCGCCTCCCTGCAGCGCTGAAGGCTGGCCAGGTCCCCACCTTTCTGGAATCCAGAACGCTTGAAATCCCAAAAGTTCTTCCAAGCCTGCAGCAAACTAATTTCGTGGTAAAAATCTGACCTGAATTGATGTGAGACTAATTATGTTCTTTAAAAATATCTCATGTTTCTCTATGGAAATACTGTGTATTTGATTTTTGGGTGCTGCCCACATCCCTCTGGGGCAGTCACTCTGCACACCTTATACAGCTCTGTAATCCTTTCTAACTCGGAAAAACTCTGAATTCCTAAGCTCACCTGGCCCAAGGTGGGCATGGTGCAGCAGGAAAACAAAGTTAAGAGACCCCCCGACCCTCCCAGCACCTGCCCAGTCATAGGCAGCGCCGGGATTCTAGCTGTTCCTTGACTCTGAGCCTGGGACAGAATTCAACCTGTGGCCTGGCTTCTTCACAGCCTGTGGGTTGGCATGCAAGTGAGGACACAGGTGTGGGGCCACCGGGCTGGCAGGTGGGCCGCTGGGAGAGAGGCGGGACCAAGCCTTCTTGATTGTGCTTTGTGTCTGTCACAGCCTGGGTTGGAGGGAGTAGGCACGACACCAGAGGAGGCCTAAGGACAGAAGCGCAGAGGCCTTGGGGAAGAGGGAGCCCTGTCAGCTACTGGCTGCATCCCTATCAGTAAGAAAACCTTTGGGGTGTGTACCCCCAATGGCTGTGTATTGTTATATACATGTGTTAGGCTTCTGTTCAACCGTGTAGATCATAAAACCTACACCAGAAGTAGGAATCAAAGAATGAGCTAAAGATGTAATATTAAATTTTTAATTTAATTTAATTTTGTTGGTGGTATAAAACCTTCTGGCTTCGTATGCTTGATTGTTTGGGGGAAGTGTGCTTTCATGCCCTGTGAATGAGCAGTTGGAAGGTCCGGCTCTATGTTCAGTCTGCGTAGCTATCTGGCTTTAATGGCTGCCCTCTCTGAAAAAGAGCCCTGCCGAGCATGTAGCTCCGTGCGGAGGAAATGCACCACTGGCTTGCTTTCTAAATTGGGTTACTCGTTTTTCCATCCTGTCCACTGTGTATGCAGAGGATTTGTTGAAATTTGGCTAGTACATTTCCATCCTTCCTGATGCTAGTCAGATGTTTTTGTCAACTAAATGGAAGGTATTTTATTTTAAAGTTCTTAACACATGAATCCAAAATCCACTCAGTTGGCTTTGGAAATTTTTGAGCAGATTAGAAAATTCTGTTACGTAGGTTTTTAGGAGTTCAGATGCTAGAGTTTTTGTAAGTTACAGACTTATTGTTTTTGGTAACAAAATCCTATGACAGTAGAAACATTTCCAACATTTTCGAATATACTTTTCCAGAACGCTCTGCCAGTCTCGGTGTCTTCTAAGAGAGCAGTTCTTTTCTCATTTGTTGTGATAACGTGCCTTTCCCCACGAAGGGACATATGAAACACGGGTAAAGATATTTCAAAAGCTTAACTGGGAAGCATATCCTGACAGCCAGTATTCATAGAAAAACATGGAGAAATGTGGAAGCTTTTTTGTGAAAGAAAGATGTGTTGAACTAAGTTGTTAGGTTTGACAAATTTCTGATTGCTTTTCTACAAGATAGCCAGTACATCTCTGAAACAGATGATTTTCTGGTCACTGCCCATTTCATTAAAAATTTTGTGGGAAATTCTGTTCTACTGTCTAAAGCCTTTTACTCTGGAAAATTTCAAAGATATAGAAGTAAAACAAATAATAGAATGGATTTCTGCCTCTAGTCCCTCACTCTCCAGTAGCAAAGAAATGTCCCGCGGTGTTGCTGCCTCTGTCCCTTTCCTCCTTTTAAAGAACAAATCCCAGAAGTCATGTTATTTTTTACCCTTAAATAATTCAGTGTGCACCTCTATTTGATAAGACTTAAAAAACAAAAAAACAAACTTGTTTTGGGGCACCTGTGTGATTCAGTCAGTTAAACATCTGACTTCGGCTCAGGTCATGATCTTCAAGGTCTTGGGATTGAGCCCCATGGTAGGCTCCACACTCAGCAGGAAGTCTGCTTGTCCCTCTCCCTTTGCCCTCCCCCACCCCCGCTCATCCTGTCTCTTAAATAAATAAAATCTTAAAAAAAAAAACAACCTTGTTTTATTTTGAAATAATTATAGGTTCACAGGAAGTTGCAAAAATAGTACTCCCAAGTCCCATGTGCCCTGCTCTCAATGGTGACATCTTGAATTACTGTAGGACCATGATCAAAACCAGAGGTGGATTTGAGTACAGTACTATTAACTAGACTACAGACCTTATTCAGTTTTCACTGTTCTTCTGTGTGTATTGGGGGTGGGGGATGACTCTGTACAGTTTTATCACCTGTAGACTCATGTAGCCACCACCACCAAGATGCTGGGGATTTTGTCACCTGAAGGGAAGTCCCTGTGCTGCCCTCTGTCTGTGCACACACCTTCCTCGCTGTCCTCTGCCAACCACCAATCTGTTCTGCATCTTTTTTTTTTTTTTTTAAGATTTTATTTATTTGACAGCGAGAAACACAAGCAGAGGGAGTGAGAAAGGGAGAAGCAGGCTTCCGAGCAGGGAGCCCGATGTGGGGCTCGATCCCGGATCTCCAGGGTCATGACCTGAGCCAAAGGCAGTTGCTTAACCAACTGAGCCACTCAGGTGCCCCTGTTCTGCATCTTTATAGATTTGCCAGTTTTAGGATGTTATATGTAAGCAGAACCAGACAGCGTGTGACCTTTTGCGATTGGCTATTCTCACTAAACGGAATGCCCTTGAGCTCCATCCAGATATCTGCCTGTATCAATAGTTTGTTGCTTTTTTATTGCTGAGTAGTAATCCATGATCTGGACATAGGAGTTTCACCTTTTGCCTGGAAACACATTGATTGTTTCCAGGTTTTGGCAATTACAAATACAGCTGCTGTGGACATAAGCATATAGAGTTCTGTGTGATCATGTGTTTTCATTTCTGTAGGATAAACATCTAAGTGATTACTGGGTTGTATGGTATATGATGTGTTAGTTTTTTCTGTTTGTTTGTTTTGTTTTGTTTTAAAGATTTTATTTATTTGACAGAGAGAAACACAGCCAGAAAGGGAACACAAGCAGGGGGAGTGAGAGAGGGAGAAGCAGGCCTCCTGCTGAGCAGGAGCCCGATGTGGGACTTGATCCTGGGTCTCCGGGATCATGACCTGAGCCGAAGGCAGTTGCTCAACCAACTGAGCCACCCAGGCACCCTATGGTGTGTTAGTTTTGTAAAAAGTACCAAACTGTTTTCCAGAGTGGTTCTACCCTCCTATATTCCTCCCAGGCATGTACATAAGAGCCAGTTTGCCTGCACCCTTGCCAGGTTTTGATGTCTCTATTTGGTATTAATATGGATAGAGTGATGTCTTGTGGTTTTAGTTTACATTTCCTTAATTGCTAACAATGTTGAACAGCTGTTTTTGTGTTTATTATCCATCTATCCTTTTTTTTAAATTAGCATATAATGTATCATTTGCTTCAGGGGTACAGGTCTGTGAATCATCAGTCTTACACAATTCACAGCACTCATCAAAGCATATACCCTCCTCAGTGTCCATCACCCAGCCACCCTATCCCTCCCATCTTCCATGTATCCTTCTTGAGTGGAACGTCTGTTCATGTCTTTTGCCCATTTTGTTTTTTCTTTTCTTTTTTTTTTTTAAAGATTTTATTTATTTATTTGACAGAGAGAGATCACAAGTAGGCAGAGAGAGAGGAAGAAGCAGGCTCCCTGCTGAGCAGAGAACCTGACACGGGCCTCAATCCCAGGACCCTGAGATCACGAGCAGAGCTGAAGCCAAAGGCAGAGGCTTTAACCCACTGAGCCACCCAGGCACCCATCTTTTGCCCATTTTCTAATCACATTATTATTATTATTATTTTTACTTTTGAGCTTGAGAATTCTTGCTGTATTCTAGGTGCTTGCCATTTCTTAAATGTGTGCCTTCCAAAAGTTTGTAGTCTTGCATTTTACCTTTAAATCTGTGATCCATTTAGAATTAATTTTTTTATGTGGTTTAAAGGTTTAGGTTAAGTTTCATTCTTTTTTTTTGCCTCTGGATGTCCAGTTGTTCCAGTGCTGTTTATTGAAGAGATGATTCTCTCTCCCTTGATAAGGACGTTTATGTACCCACCATGCCATGATCACACCTCATGAAACTGACAAGAATTCCTGTGTGTTATCTGTTTCCAAGGGGTCTTTTCATCATTGGTTTGTTAGCATCAGGACCCAACAAAGTCTCCATGTTGCATTTAGTTATGTCTCTCGAGTCTTTATTCTGTAACAGCCCTTCAATCACCTTTGTTTATAAGCCACTGTTGGCGAAACTAGATCGTTTGTTCTGTAGACTGTCCCATGGTCTAGATTCGGCAGCTGCGTCCTCATGATACCATTTAGTCTGTCCCATTACCCTCCGTATTTCCTGGCTACCAGTAGTAGCTCTGGAGGCTTGTTTTGATTCCATTTCACTTTTGGGCAGCGGTCCTCCTTAGGTGGTGGCAGGGTTTCCCTGTGTGTCCCACTAGGAGGCTGGAGACTTCTCGCGGCTCCATGTTGGTGATGTTGTGATCTTGACTGTGGGTTCAGAGTTGGACTTGCCCAGACCGTGTTAGCTCAGGTTTTATCATCCATTGATGATCTGTATCCACATCAAGTATTTGCATTAGGAGTTGGAAAATGGCCGTTTTTATTCCATTATTCTCTTCTATTATTCTGTCTCTATTCATTAATAGGTCTTCTTTAAGGTAGAACATGCCCCATGCATTCTGTAGTAACCCTGAAGTATTATAGATGAGGAAACTGAGGTTCTTAGAGATGAAGTCACTTGTCCACACTCGCAGATTGTGGGGTCTGGCAGGAATCCCTTTGGGTGGCCTCAGTGCTGAAGTTTGGTTATGCTCCTTAAACACTGCCCCAAAGTCGCTGCGGCTTTGAAGCCTTCCCTGACCTTGGTGGAGGCCGTTGATGCCTCCTGAGTGGGAGAGGACGGCGGGACCCTGGTGTTCAACCCCACCCCCAGCACACACACTGTGGACAGTCTGCAGCGTCCAGTGCTGTGTGCTGTCCTGGGCCCTGGGAGCAAGGTGAACCCCCGGGACCTACAGCTTGGGAGGAGCTGTCCTCAGCTGCTCTTCTTTCGTGCCAGGGGCCATGCGTCCAGGAGTCAGAATGTTGCTTTACATATTTTGGGGGCTGGGGGTATTGTAAAAGCCCTCAAATCATTTGATGTTACCTGGGGGGTTGTAAAACCGGTCTCCTCATCTCTCAGATGCAGTTAACAGTACTTCGTTCAAAGTTGCTGTGCAAAAAACACGAGATGATGCTTGGGAAAAAGCAGTGTGCAAACTGTGAGCGCTGTCTGGAGTCAGGTAAAGACCAGTAAACCCAGAAGGCTGGCGAGGGCAGTCAGGCCAGAGAGCCCTTCCAGCACTGGCTGCCCCTCCCTGCAGAGACTTCTCTCCCCGTTCTACAAGGAGGGTCTCGGGCCTGTGAGGACAGGACTGGCCCTTAGAAGGAGGCTTTGGAGCGGGAGGGGCCGCTTGTGTGGGGGCCCCCACTCTGTAGGCACGGGGCTGACAGTGTGTTTATAGGACCTGAGTTTGAGTCCTATCCCTGATTTCGGGGCAAGTCACCCACCCTCTCTGAGTGGCCCTCTTGACTGTAAGCTGATCGACCTATATGGGAGGGGGGGTAATTGCACGAGAAATCTGCCTGCCAGTGTGTCTCTGGACTTGAAGGGGGGACACTTGAGTGGCAGTGAGCAGAGCCCCAGGAAGAAGCTGGGCCTGGAGCCTTTACCCAGCTTCCACAGCCAAAGGGGCTCTCTGGCGTGGGTCCCCTCCCTGTGGACGGGGTCAGCTCCGCAGTGTCCCTGTGCCGGGCTTCCCGACGCCGCCTTCAGCGGGGATCGAAACAGCCTTTGACACCCCGGCCTGCCTGTGCTCGGAAACAGCAGATGGAGGAGTATTTGTACTTCCTCTAGACACCCCTCCCCCAATTCCCTGTGTTTATTCATTTAATTTGGGATGATAGACAAAGATGATGATTTACAACCCAAATCTTTTTTAAAGGAGTATTTCTGGCGCTGGTGTCCAACTTGCAGCCGTTGCTACAGGAGCTATTCTTAGCCTTGTCCTGTGTCTTGCTCGGAGCTCGCCACCAGTCTTTATATAGACACCTCCTCCAGTTTGAATTTCTTTATATAGATGCCTTCTCCACTTTGGATTTTAAATCTAGATTCATCTCTTGGTCAGCGTGTTGGAGATCACTTATTTTCCCAGGAAAATAGAAATGCCAAGGGCACTCTTAGGGTAAAAACTGAACACTAAGAGCAGATGCACAGGTGGGGGCAGGGGGGCGCTGGAGACGTGGCAGGGGGGCAGGGGCAAAGCCAGGAGCGTGGCAACACGACCCATAGGCGAAGAGCTCTTTATCCAGGGGCCGTTTTGGGCCTGGGTTGCACTCTTGGAAGCCTCCATCAGTGCCAGTATATTCTGGCCGAGAGTATCAGCTGGGGCTCGGAAGGGACCATGAGGGGTCATCTGGGCTGACCTCGGGGCTCAGGCTGAGATGTTCGGGTTTGGGGGCTTGGCTGTTTCCTGCATCAGGCCACAGAGACCCTCCAGGGCCCAGCAAAGCTGTGTGGGGACACACGGCTGATTGGTGGTGGAGCTGGGACCCGAGCTGCAGCCAGAGTACCCTCCCTGGTGTCCACGCTCTCCAGCCCACGGTCAGCAGATCCTCTGCTGCAGGGATTCTCAGCAGCTCCTGGAGGGTGCTGACCAGCCGGCTGGCAGCTTGCAGGACTGAAAGGGACGCCTGTCCGGGCTGTAGGGCTTTGATGGCCTTGGGTCCAGCACTGACCAGCCTGTCAGGAGTCGCTTTACTCTTTTTTTTTTAAGGTTTTATTTTTTATTTTTATTTATTTTTTTCAAGATTTTTTTTTATTTATTTGACAGAGAGAAACACAGCTAGAGAGGGAACAGGCAGTGATAGAGAAGCAGGCTTCCCGCCGAGCTGGGAGCCTGATGCAGGGCTGGATCCCAGGACCATGACCCGAGCGAAAGGCAGCCGCTTAACGACTGAGCCTCCCAGACGCCCAGGAGTCGCTTTATTCTTGGGCAGCAGCTCTTCTCTGGGAGCATCTGGGTTAATTTTTAATGTGAAATTGTTCATCTGTAACTTGGCTCTTGAAGTTGCCGCTGGGAAGAGCAGAGGACGGAGAGCCGGCATGAGGTGCTAGATGGGGAGGACCCAGCCTGTGTTTGCTGAGTACCTGCTGTGTGACTGGGAGCTGGGGGCAGGAGGGGGCGGTCTGGCCCTCAGGGAGCTTGTTCTGGTGTTCTGGTGAGGAGACAGTTAATAAACATATGAGTGAATGAGCAAGTCAGGCGGAAAAGAGAGCTCTAGAGAAAAAGAAAGGGAAGGGGTCGGGAGTTTTGGGGTGGGGGAGGTGTTGCCAGCCTGAGCTAGTGGTCAGGGCAGGCATGGCAGCCAGTGCGAGGCGGGGGGTAGGAGCCGCAGGAAGCCAGTGTGGTCAGGGGGGAGGATCACCGTGGGAATTCTGGGAGAGGAGTTACCTAGAGCCTCTGGGCAGTCTTGGGGGCCATTGTAGGACAGCAGCTTACACTTCGAAGGAGCTGGAAGAGGCTCCTGGGAGTTTGAGCAGAGGGGGCCCAGGGTAGCTACTGTCTTAGAAGCCTCCTGTGGCTTCCATGTGGGGACTGGACAGTAGGGGCCAAGGCAGAAGCCGAATGACCGCTCAGGCGCCTGTTTCACCAATCCAGGGGAGACTCGGTGGGGCTGAGACGATCGTAGTGGCTGGGCTGGGACACACGTGGCCAGAATCTAGTTATGCTCTGAAGGTGGAGGTAGAGACCCGGAAGATTGTTGGCCACGCTGCCACGCGCCTGGGAAGGAGGCTAATGCTGCGGTTTCCTCTCTTTAGGCCAGCTCGTCACTCAACACAAGGGTTTGTCTCAGGGAACCCCGGCTGCCAGGCACCATGACGGTGAGGGGGGCCGCACTGGCCCCGGATCCAGCATTGCCCACGACCATGGCAGCATCGCCCAGCATGTCTGTGATCCCTGAGGGCAGCCCCACGGCCATGGAGCAGCCCGTGTTCCTGATGACAACCGCTGCGCAGGCCATCTCCGGGTTCTTCGTTTGGACGGCCCTGCTCATCACCTGCCACCAGGTACCCTTAGCCAGAGAGCCACGGAGGGCCCTCCTGAGAGGTTTCTAGTTCCCACGGAGTATTAGGCCAGGCTTTTGCTCACCTCCGTGGGGCAGGGCAGGTCACGAGTGCTGCCTCAGCTGCAAGAGGGCCCTGCAGGAGCACACGGACATCAGTGACCCTTTTGCAGAGGAAAAGATTGAGACCTAGAGGTGGTGGGTGCTCCCCCAGTCACTCACAAGCTGGTGGCAGAGCCAGGATAGAGGGCAGTTTTCCTGTCTCCCTGTACTCAGGGTCCCAGGTGAGGCAGGTGTGGGCTCAGCCTGCCTGGGCTGCCCAGGGAAGAAGGCTTGAGGAAGGGTGGCCGAGGGTCCCCGTCAGCTCCTCTCCTGCTGCCCAGTGTCCCCATTCTCGAACCCGATCGCTTCCAAGGCATTGGCTCCTAGCAGCTGGGGAAGATTTTGTTCTCCTCCCCCTGAGCCCAGGACTCGGTGGGGCCGAGTGTGCAGTCACAAGAGCTGGGATGGGCCTCTGGCTGCCGGGGCTGAGGACCATGGCCGGAGCAGTTGGCATTTGCATGTGGCTGCTAGTTCCTACTTTCTGAAAACTACGCTGCGTTCTCGCCCTTCCCGGCGAGGCTGGCAGGGTGGCTCTGCTTGGCAGGCGGGAAAGGGAGACGCATGGTGACGTCACTGCAGCCACTCAGCCAGGAAGCCCTTCTGCCTTCTGGGGAAGCGGGGGTCCCTTCTGTCCCACACATGGGGTGGATGCTGCTGCCCTAAAACTCCGGGGACGAGCTGTCAAGAAGGCCAGGGTGGTGGCGAGGAGACCTGCGTATCCATTGAGGACCTCCCCCTTGCCACTCGCCCGAGGTTCCCCAACTGGCTGTGTTCACCGACCTGGGGAACTTTTTGCATCCCTGCCATCCTTGCTTTGGATCCGTAGAGCCCTGGGCCTGGTCCTGTAGCCCCCGTATCTGTGACACTGGCCTGGGCCCCCTGAACGCACCCTACAAGCTTTCGGCCCCCTGTGGTTTATGGTGGGAGTTCAGTCTCCGAGGAGGGGCTGGAGTTCAGGGCCGATGAACTGTCACGGCACTAGGAAGCGGCGACGCTGGGCACTAGAGTGCGTCCGTTCCTCGGCTGTGGAGCAGAGGGGTGGCGGGTGGGCCGCTGTGGGGGGCTCCCCGGCTGAGCCTGCCCCTGTCTCCTCCAGATTTACATGCACCTGCGCTGCTACAGCTGCCCCAACGAGCAGCGCTACATCGTCCGCATCCTCTTCATCGTGCCCATCTATGCCTTCGACTCCTGGCTCAGCCTTCTCTTCTTCACCAACGACCAGTACTACGTCTACTTCGGCACCGTGCGGGACTGCTACGAGGGTGAGGAGGGCGCGTGGGCTGGGGGGGTCACCAGGGAGTGCCGGGCGGGGCTGGGAGTGAGAAGCCCCTCGCCTGGGGTTACCCCTCGCTTCTCTGCCCACTTCAGGGTTCCCACCTGGGCCCCTGCTGCCGGGCAGCACTTGGCCACAGGGCTCCCGTGACAGTTGTAGGGACACCTGCAAGCAGGGACCCTCCCCTGTGCCTCATTTCTCAGTCTGGCAGCTCTGACAGGAGTGAGCGGCAAAGCAGTTGTGTGTTTGTAGACAGAAGCCCCAGGTATGGTAGGTTAGGGGCTTGTCCGGGAGCCCAGGGCAAGGCAGTGGCCGGGGTGAGGCTCCCTTCCCATGTGCCTTAATTCTGAGGGCTTTGTCCCAGGAGCAGGCTCTGCTGCACTGTCCCAGAAGGCGACTCCTTGCTTTTGGAGGGCCTTGGCTCCCACATGTGGTGTGGAGGCATCAGCTGCTCTGGTATGGAGCTCCCAGCAGGGGCCAGGCCCTCTGCGGCAGGCTGGGTGGAAAGGAGGAAAGCCAGCCCACTTGCCTGCCTGGCCTGTCACCGCGGGATAGGGCTGCTCTTCACGGGGCCCGCCACAGACATAGGGAGCAGAAATCTGGAGCTTGAGGCTGCTGGGATGAGCGTCCCAGGCAGTGAGGAGAGCTAATGCACAGGGCCCGGGAGGAATCCTCGAGGTGGGGGCAGCTGGGCGGGGGACTGGCCATGGCCAGAGGAGAGGCCAGCGGCTAGAGGGAATGGCCCTGGGAAGGAAGGACAGGATGTACACAGCCTTGCAGGGTCCACGGAGAAATTTAGATTTTCTTTTTTGCTGTTGATGCACAAGAACATGACACAACTGGAAACTTTAGGTTAGAACATCTCTCTGTGGAGGGTGGGTGGAGAGGGAGAGGCGAGAGCCCTTAAGACCCGTCACAAGCCCGCAATCCCTGGGCCTGCAGAGGCCAGTGGGGCTGGGAGGAGGGGTCCTTGAATTTGAGATTCCTGCTCTGACATTCCCCCCACTCCCTGCCAAGGGCATGCATTCTCCTGTTTCCTCCCATGTCTGCACTGCTGGCTTCAGGTAGAGTGACCAGATGTCACGGTTCCTTATTTTGAGACAGGCCAGTGCTGACCACAACCAGTTGTCCACTCCCCTGACCCCAGGAGGGCTTTGCCTCGGGCCCTGGGCTCCAGGGGTACTGGGGTACAGCATGCTTAGCCCCACAGAAGCTGGAGTCTCTCTTCCTGTCCCACTTTGAACCCGTGTATCCCTGAGGCCTTGCAGGGCACTCTTAGGCCTTGGTCAGGAAATGCAGGCGCCTGAATAGCACTGCCCACCCCCCCACTCCCCCACCCTGGCCCCTGCCCCTCCAGCCACACTGCCCTCTTCTCCATCCGGGCCGTCGAGTATTTCCCTGCTGTCTGGATGGTTGTTCTTGGTGGTGTCTCCCCAGAAAGCCCCCCCCCCCACTGCGCCTCTCCCTCCGGGCACCGCGCCCCGTATCGTAATGGCCAGAGCGCAGGCTCGCCTGGTTTGCTGTTGTCTCTCGCATAGACTTAGCCCCATGAGATCAGGAAAAGGGGGAGAGAGAGTGTGAGTCCGCAGAGCCAGGCCCCGGGTAGGTGCTCCCTCAGTTCAGGAGTTCTGAATGAATAGGGGCTTGATCACACTGCTGCTATGCACACACACGCACACACACGCTCACACTCACACTCACACACACTCCAGGCCTCCGCGAATTCCCAGCTGGGTTTCCTGCTTGGCTCTGCAGGTGAGAATGCTGAGGCCAGGTGGGGCCTTGCTCTGGGTGTGATGGGGGCTCTAATGCCTGGTGTCCCTGGAAGCAGCAGGGTCCAGGGAAACCTTGGTCCCTGGGGAGTCCCACTAATGTTGGGAATCCTTTTCCAATCATATGCCAATCACAGGTGGGGGCCCAGGAGTGGCCTCTGAGCTCTGTTTCCCTCAGAAGCAAAGGGCTGTTCCCTGCCAAGGGAGACCTCTCCTGTGTGCTCAAGGGACAGGTGTGGTCTCCCTTCTCTGCGGGGCCCCGAAGACTGGGGTGCCTGGCAGAAGTGGGGCGCAGCCAGGGGAGTGTCTATGTCCTCACTGTGTGCCCCAGAGGCGGCAGCTGATGGTTGGCTGGGTCCTCCCACTCCAGAAGCCTCTTTGTTGAGGCCCCGCTTGTCCCAACCTTCCTCTTGGTCCACTATAGAGGTCCTGGTAAGAGGTCTGCCTCCCTGCTAACTAAGCATGTCTCTTAGCAACACTGTTACCCCCCCCCCCCCAGCCTCTCTGTGGTCCTGGGGAGTTTACAAACAGCATGGCAGCTGCGGGGGAGTTCAGGCTGCCCCAGAGTTCACCAGCTTTTCATGTCAGAGTTGGTGGGCTTGGCCTTTGCCTTGCCCTTTTCTGCAGCTCTGCTCAGCATCTGGGACCCCCTCCCCTTGTCCTTTCATCTGCAGGACCTGCCCCTGTAGAGTTGGGGGTGGAGGGCTCCCTTTAAAATTCAGAAAGAGGCTCCGTTCATTCCCCTCCCACTCCACCCTTCCTTCTTGTCCCAAGACCCGGGAAAGGACAGGAGGGGGATCAGGAGTCAGGCTGTGCCGGAGGACCCCAATTTCAGAGCCAAGGCAGCTGGGCTCTCGCTGAGCGCTATGCAGACATTTGTTTTTCTCTTTAACAAAATTATAGCTAATATTTTACTCTCCTTCAGCTACTAGTGCACGCAGTTGAAACACAATCGCCCTGACTCCTCCTCACTCCCAAGTTCACTGTATTTTCAACTCTTGGAGCTGCTTTTTTTCCCTTAGAATAATCTAAAAATATGCTTATACTATTGGTTCTCGATTTTTCTTTTATTTCAGAGAGGGTTCCATAGTGACCTTTGATTCTAGAAATAACTTTGACTTAGGTTTCTTATCCCCAATCCCCCCCCACACACAGTTCTCTCTTCATGTTTTCATTGTGACTAGATCACGATTTTTTCTGTCTGCCTTCAGTGTCTCCATTGTCACTTATCTGTACATATTGATCAGAACCGAGCCCTGTAGCATCCCAGGCTGACATTTCTATGTATAACTTTGTATTTCCCTCTGGTTATTGCTTGCTTTGCTTTTTGGTTCGCTCTGCTTTCTATGTATCTATTGTTAATTTATTCCCAGATGCTTCAGTTGACTCTTAAGAGAGAAACCCTTCTCCATGCCCTCAGATGCGTGGGCGTATCTGCTAGTTCTGGGTCTCCTCTGAGCCCTGCTCTTCCCGCTTGGGTCTAGACGGGCTGCTTTCTGGCCTCTCACTGCTCAGCTCTTGTCCTGGGTCTTCTCACCATCACCCTGGGACGCCTGCTTACCTCTGCTGTGCTGAATCACCTGTTCCCGGATGCCATTTTTTTCCTCATCTGTGGTTTGCTGTCCTTCTTTGGTCAGTCCCTATCTTCTAGGAGCTTCCTGGCAAAAAGCCTGTGTGAGAGTTCTGGTTTTTCTTTTTTCTATCAGGAAATTATCTGCTATTATTTTTACTTATATTATCCTATATGGAGTTTTCTGGGAATCCATTTCGAAGTTGGAAATCATTCTCCCTCTGAATTTTGAAGGCATGTTTTCCCTTGTCTCGTAGCTCCGAGTGTTGTTTTGGGAAAGTCTGCTGGATTCTGATCCTTAATGCTGGTATGTGACCTGTTTTTCGAGGGCTTGCTTTGAGGATCTTGCCTTTACCCCTGGTATTTTGGAATCTCCCAAGTAGTGGGTTATTTATTCCTCATGCGGGGCACCTCGTGGGTCCTCTCCGTGTGGAAGCTCAGGCCCTGAGGTTTTCGTATATTGTTGTTTCATAACTTCTTCCCTTCCGCTTTATCCTGCCATTCGGGAATTCCTGTTGTAGGATGTTGCACTTCTGGATGGTGCCAAATTTCTAGTTCCTTTTTTGTTCTGCTTTTCAGGAAGGTTTCTTTTTTCTTTTTTTTTTTTTCCTTTTAGATCTTTACCTTTGAACTTCCCTATTGAAGGTTTTTTGTTTTTTTTGGTTTTTGTTTTATCATGTTGTAAAATGTCAGGAGCCCTTCCCAGTCCCTTTTTTTTTTCTTTTTTTTTTTTTTGAGCTTCTCTTCTTGGTATTGGGTAGAGTATCTCCTCTTTTTTCTCTGGGGGTGCTAATTACAGTTTTCTTCTGCTCCTTGCATTATCTCTGCCTCCTGAGTCATTTTGTCTATTGGCTTTGGTCTTTGACCATTGTGTCAGAAGCTCTCCTTAAATGTCTAATGTCCTTGGCTATTTTTATGTTTAAGAATGGGGCACAAAACTGCTGGGCCTCCCATTCAGGTGACAGGGTACATGACGTGACCTTGCCAGTTTTTTGTTTTTTTTTTTAATAAGGTAAGAGTTTTGTTGTTGTTGTTGTTGTTGTTCTTCTTCTTCTTCTTTTTTTTAAAGATTTTATTTATTTGACAGAGAGAAACACAGCCAGAGAGGGAACACAAGCAGGGGGAGTGAGAGAGGGAGAAGCAGGCTTCCCGCTGAGCAGGGAGCCCGATGTGGGACTCGATCCCGGGTCTCCTGGATCATGACCTGAGCCGAAGGCAGTCGCCCAACCAACTGAGCCACCCAGGAGCCCCGACCTTGCCAGTTTTATGCAACGGTAGGGACAGGCACCCAATGAAGACCTTTTGATTCTGGGCCTGTTTCCCTGGAGAATACTGGTCTCATCTCCAGCCTGAGTTGAGGGAGTGGGTGAGGCAGGGGACCGGATGTCTCGCTCTTTGCATTCAGGTCTTGTGCACATGACCTCATTGCCCTCCACTGAGCCATGTTCTCCGAGGACAGAATCGTCTCAGCCTATCTTGAGAGTGAACCTCGTAGCTCCGCCTGGAGACGTGGAGCTCAAGTTCCCGTTTGCACCCCCAGCCTTTAGGACTGCTCAGTGCATCTGGTTTTGGGGTTTCCCAGGGTTCTCATTGGCTCCCTCCCCTCCCTGGGTCCATGACCACGTTGTACCTTCCAGAGCTGTCGTCAGCATCTCTGGTCTGCTGCCCCTGGTGCTGTCCCCTTATCCACGAGGGTTTGTATCTCCCCCATCTCACCATTCATCAGGGAAAGGGGGGGAATGAGGAGCCCTAAACCCCGCAACTAGGTGGCAGGATTCCTGTCTTCTAAGGGGGTGCTGAGTCTCAGAGAAGTTTCTATCATCTCGTAAGGGCTGTAATCCACGTGGAGTGAGGACGAGCCACCGGGGCAGGGAGACAGAGGAGGGTGGACCGAGCCCCCTGCATGCAGGTAGCATCTGATCGTGCTCAGGGTGAGGGCGTAGCCCGTGGAGACATCTCTGGGACAGCCCCAGGGAGCTCTATGATCAGAGGGATGGAGAGGGCCAGAGTTCGGAGGAGACTGACTGCACTGTTGCTTCACTCGGGAACAGTGTTGTGAATACTGTTTGTGTGGTGTTTGCTTTCCCGCATGTTTTTCCTTACTCTCAGCTCATTCTCACCTCCCAGTTAGCTGCTGGATACATTATCATCTTCACTTATACTTGTGAAGAAAAGAACTGAGTAGGCTAAGAAACTTACAAGTCACTGCCAGAGGCCAGACGCAGCCCTGGGTCCCCAGAATGGCTCGTGTCAGGCCAGGCGGAGGAGGGCAGGGCCCCGTCCTCCCACGGAAGAGCATGAACTCTGTTAGGAGGGGAGAGTTGACATGAAACACTTCAAGAAGGAGGCTGCCTTCACCTTGCTTCAGATTTTGGACAAACCTCGCTGCCTGGAATCTGGCCCAAAGTGAAGCGTCGTCCGGGATAAATGGAACCCAGCCGAGTGTCGCAGACCCAGAGGCCAGGGTGCTGCTGCGGGCCCTGGTGCTGGCAGAGCTCAGTCGGTCAGAATGAAGAAAGGTGTTGAGAGGAAACCAGTCAGAAAAGGTGTCAGAAATAGTGATCTGGGTGGCAGGGAGCAGCAATAGGCAGGATCGAGAGGGCAGACAGGCCACAAGCAGGGAGAGATTGAAGCAGCTCAGGGCAGACCCCCAGCCTACCAGGGCTGTGGTGCCCTGCACCCGTTACTGTCCGTGGTGATCCTGGAAAAAAGGGGGAAGCATGTTCTGAGGCCCCTGTTTACTGAGCACAGAAGATCTCTGTCCCGAATAGTCAAAATTAAATTTTCCAGGCTCATCCTCGAGTTACCTGCCACGTGGAATGCCCCCCATATCTTTCGAGATAACCAAAATGTTTGTGTGCAGCCAAGAAGATCAGGCCTAGGGGCTAGCTGCAGGTGCTGAAGGCACGTGGAGGAAGCGAGCTTGGAATGGCCGGTGGCACCCAGGGTCCCTGAGGTTCTGCACCCAGAGCGAGGCACTCTGTCGGCATCCAGGGAGGGGCTATTGAATGAACAGATGTCCCTGTCTGACGTGTAGTGGGGAGCTTGTGAGGACTCCTTACCCCGGGAGCTGCTGGCAGGGACAGCCGGACTGCACTTCTTGGTGGATCCTCTCTGAAGCTCTGGGGCTCCTCGGGGCTGTGCTGTTGTGAGTGCCCGTTGTGGGGGTGCAGGAAGGAGGCTGGGTGGAGAGCAGCCTCTTAGACTATAGCCTCCTATCCAGGCAGCTGTGGGTTAGAGACACTGCCAATGAGGAAAGTCTCAGGGTCAGAAGGAACCTATAAAGACTCAGCCTCTCTGCTAAGAGCTCCAACCCCCGCCTCTGATTGCATGCTCCCCCTGGCACAGAACTCACTACCTTTCATCTCTAAAGATGGCCTGTTGGCATTTGTTCCTTATATTAGGCTGGGACCAGGTGGGTCCTGTCTGACCGTCTGGACAAGGTATGTGAAGAGAGTGACCCTAATGTCTTTTCTCCAGGCCTCAAGGCTCCAGTACAATGCTCATTTCATTTCTGATCTTGGTCTGTGGCTCCTGATTTTGTGCATTTGTTTCTGGTCCATATAAGATTTGGTATCTAGGGGGCGCCTGGGTGGCTTCGTTGGCTAACCATCCAACTGGGCTTTGGCTCAGGTCATGATCTCAGGGTCATGGGATCAGGCCCTGAGTTGGGCTCAGTGCTCAGTGGAGAGTCTGCTTGAGATCCTCTCTCCCTCTGCTCCCCTCCCGTCTAAAATAAATAAATAATTCTGTAAGATTTTGTATCTAGAATGGAACAGAGAGTTCCATTGTCCAGGGCAGGAGAGAGAGAGAAGGACTATCCCTTCCCTCCTGCTGGATGTTCCCCTCCAGACCGGAGGGCCTGGTTGGTGGGTCCCTTGGTCAGTCCTGTGCCCAGAGGGCCTAGCACGAAGCCTGGCATATGGCACATGGCTAGTACTTAGGGAGGCAGAGAGTCATTTTGTGTCTCTGGGGCCTCTCCGGGGAGCAGCCCGGAGCTGTGGTCAGAGGGGCAGTCAGACGACAAGCTGCAGGCCAAGAACGACACTTCACTGCTGGCCTCCAGCCCCGCGGGCTGCATGTCTTGGTGCTTCTTCCCGGGGCGTTGAGTTGTCTATTGTAAGCAGCCTTGCTGGGGTGGGGCTTGTGTTTTGCCTGGCCCTGTAATTTCCTAGGAGGGTATTGGTTTGTCCAGATGGTCAGTGGGTGCTGATGTGGGCTGTTTACTTGTCTCCCTTCTCTGAGAACACGTTATTGACTCACTAATGATTCTTTAAAGGAAACCGTCAGCGAATCGGCATCTTAATGACCGGCTGGGCCTGGAGCACTGGGAAAACTCCAGAACCTTGACCTGAGAGATACGGATGCAATGGGATGATTCTGGCCAGTTAAATGCAGAGCTCAACAGGGACAGACTACTCAGCCCTGTGACTCAGGAGCGTGCTGACGTCTGATGTGACACAGGGAAGGATGTGAGCTCAGGCACCAAGCTCCTCTCGTGGTGCTTGCAAGATGGCCTGGCTTGGGAGGGCGGCTCCGGACAAGGGGGCTGACGAACCTCGGCCCTTGTGGCTTCTCTTGAGAGTCTTTTGGGACCCATGTCTGATCCGTGCAGCCTGGGGAAGGGTGGGCTCTGTGGGCGAGAACGGAGTGTGGGCCATGTGTGTGACCCGCCTCTCTGAGCCTCACCCCGAGGTAAGGCCCTCTGGTAGTCGGGGGCAGGTGTCAGTTCGTACCAGCAAACAGTTTACAGTCTGGGAAGAGCAGTGGGTTTCACGCCGTGGATCGCTCCACGTGAGCTCACTAGGAGCTGCTGTTATCCGCGGCTTACAGGTGAGGAAGCCACGGCACAGCGCACTTCCAACGGTCGCCTGAGGTCACACGGTTCCGAAGTGGTGGAGCCATCACTCACACCCCCGAAAGTCTGGCTCCAGGGCCCGGGGTTTCCCAGCCTCATGATGCTGCACCCCCCCCCCCCACCACCGCCCGTCCCGTACGGGAAGGATTGGCCGGATCCACGGCGGGATTGTGGTGTGTGGAGCGAGCCTGGCCGTGGACAGGGGATTGGCAAGGGAGAGGTGGCGTCTCAGCTAGGCCTGCCCTGGGCCCTGCTGTCTGGGCCTCCACTAGGGGACCCTCGGCTGGGGGCGGTCTGCAGTCTGGTGTGCGCGTGCATCTGGCACTTGTTGCTGGGGCCTCGGTTCCTCCCGCACAAGCCGCTCTGAGCCATCTCTCCACGTGGGCTTGCTTGAGCTTTTTTGGAGCACAGGGGGCTGTGTCCAAGGGCAGGCATCTCGAGAGAAAGAACCAGAGGAAAGAGGCCTTCTCCAAGCCCAGCGTCAGATGGCTTGGGGCAGCACCTGCGCGTAGTCAGCCCGGTCTCCCTGGACGCAAAGGGAGGGAGGAAGACCCTACGCCCCCGCAGAGGGGAGCCACCGTCCTGGGGTGTGGCCATCTTCGGAAAGTACCCTCAGCCGCGGTGTAGCCGGACTGGTCTTGGACCAGGCGCGCCCATTCTCCTTGGGCCTCTTGTGGGTTTGGACAGAGGTTATCAGCAGGCTGACCTCAGATTAGGTGTGATGGCCCCCAACCCCCACCCCGAAACCCCAGAGTTCTCGTCACTGAAGAGTGCTTTGGAGCTCAGTGGAGATTGCCACAGTCCTCACTTTCCCTGAGCTGCTTCCGGGCCAGGCAGGCAGTGTCCACAGTCATCTGCCCCATCGAGAAACCCTGGCCCCAGAGGAAGACCAGTAGATAAACAGTAATGGCCACCTAGTGAACACGACTAAGACCAGGCCCTTTTCTGAGTACCTTGCATGCCCCAACCCCCTGGCAGGGTAGGGCACCTCTGTTGTCCACATATAACAGATGAGGAGACTGAGGCGCACAGAGGCTCCCAGCGAATCGGGGACTAACCCTCTACTACGTCTGTAGAGACAGCCCCAGCACAGCGTGGGCCATGTTGATACAGGGTGCCGCCTAGGGTCCCCCACCGTAGCCGGAGGTGTGAGCCCCTAATAGGTTAGGTATACGGCACCGCATACATACTCTTCCCAAACTGCTGAAGGCCAGCGTTTGCCTGTAGCTCTGTCACCAGGATGGTACTCCAGCTCAAGGTTGTCCCACGGTCGTGCTATGCTGGGTGCATGCCAAGTGCTGCGGCCATGCTCTGGGGAAGAGAGGGATCCCCTTCCAGGGGCCGCAGTCCCGTGAGAGCAGCCAGGGATCATGCCAGCCACGGCCCAGGGCTTCCCTGCCCGGCATCTGCAGATCAGCAGTTCCCTGGGTGAAAACGCACCAGCTTCCGTGGAAGAGCCCGAAGACTTCTCAGGGGGTCTCACGGCTTCCACACATACCAGCAACACAGAGGGAAAGGCGCCCCAGGCTGTGGGACCAGCAAAGGGAAAAGCTTGGAGGGTATCATAACCTGCTGGGAAAGGGGGCATCTAGTTGCCGGGAAGGCTGTGTGGGGAGTGGGTAGGGGCTAAGTGACTGTGGAAGAATCTTGAATGCCAAGCTCAGGGCTGTACCTGGAGCTCTGAAGGCCTGTGTACTGCAGGGGGACGGCAGGGTTGGAGGAGAAGAAGCCTTCTGTCTGCAGGGTCACCGGTGCTTCCCTTGCCTTTTCTGTCCCCTGACCCCATTTGGACCCTCACTCCTTTGCTGCACGCTCAAGTTCCCATGCTCTCGGCCTGACCTTGCTCCGGCGCCTTTTCCTTCTGGCGGCTTCCACGGTACTCCTGCTGCTCTCCACTCTCCCCATCCTCATTCTCAGCGTGTCCCTGGGCTCCTAGCACCTTCTGGGCTGCAGCCTTCATCGTGCTGACCCCACAGAAGTCCTCTGACCAGGAGACTGCACACAGCGGAGTGCCGTAGTTACAGTGTTGACAACATACTTCGCGCGGCCCGTCGCTGTTGCGGAGCTGTGTGATATCTAGCCTCATCCAGAGGGAGCTGGCCTGGCCGCCCCACGCATTTGTGCTCTATTTTGTGACCTTCATTCCCATCCCTGGAGCCTCTAGTGGCATGTGTACTAACCTGCCACTCACTCTAGATGGTCGAATAGACAAAGGTTCCCCTGTCTCATTCCTGCTGAAAATTTCTCCTGGGATCCTTTCAGAGAATGTTGTTTTGTTGTAGAACTCTGATCCGTAACAAACACACACACACACGCGTGCGCGCGCAGAAAAGTGCCTGAAATGAGCCCCAGGATGTGTCCCTAGCACCCAGTGAGCCCACCCCCATCTCCCCGCACGATCCAGAACTCTGCGCCTTTCTCCTCCTTGTGTTGCTCTAGGGTGTGACCAGCAGCATGCATAGGCATGTGCCACACAACATGACTTAGCTTTGCCTGGTTTTGATGACAAGTGGAATATTCTCTGTGTGGGTCCTTGCATCCCCGAGGCCCCCCTGGCTGTGGTGCCTTCACTCCCGTGGCTGTTTAGAATTCTACCATCTGTTTACCCATCCAGTTGATGTGAGTGGTTTTCTCTGGACATTTTTCACAGCCCTGGTCATCTATAATTTCCTGAGCCTGTGCTATGAGTACCTCGGGGGAGAAAGTTCCATCATGTCAGAGATCAGAGGGAAACCCATCGAGTGAGTATAAAGTCTCCGTGGACACCCCCCCACACACACAGACCAACCCCATTTCCCGGGCCTGACGTTCTTCGAGCTGTCCTGGTGTCAGCCACACACACAGACCAGCTCTGCCTGTGACTGGCCCTGTCGTGCCTCTCTTCCCTTCCCAATCGACGCCATTCATGGGGACCCTGGGGACAGGGTTTTGCTTGCCGGCTCTTGCTCCTTCTTTCTCTTCCTGTCCCTTCCTGTCGACCTGTTCTTCCCTCTTGCAGTCTTCCATTCAGTGCTTGGCCAGTAGGTCTGTTACCACCACTCTCCCCGACCCGTCCCCCCTGCCATAGTATAGACTCTCCCCGCGTGCTTGGCCTTCCGGGAAAGGCTGCCTGGACTCTGCCCCGTCCCCAGCCCCAGTCCCCTCTCCCTGGGCTCATGTGACCATTCCCGAATCCCGGCTGTCTGTGTACCAGACTCTCCGCTGTGTGTCTTCCAGGTCCAGCTGTATGTACGGCACGTGCTGCCTCTGGGGAAAGACTTATTCCATTGGATTCCTGCGCTTCTGCAAGCAGGTGCGTGTCCCTGCACCTGCCCCGGCCGAGAGGTGCAGGCCAGGGCCCCGGAGCCCGGGGGCCGCCTTTGCTCCTCTGGGGCAGATGTGGGTGCAGGGCCGGGAGCGGCCCACCCATGGAGTTCCCATACCCGGCGAAGTACGCCAAGGCCCAGCACCCACTCCCCACGCTGACAGGCACGCGTGTGCCTTAGTCCTGAAAGGATCTGTGGCAGTGCCAGGCAGGAAGTGGTCCCATACTCCTGCTCGCTTCGACCAGGCAGTCTTGGTGTGTGTGTGTGCGAGAATGAGCCAGTGCGTGGGGATTCCAGAATCTCAGCTTGAAGTCCCTCCTCGGCTGCAGCTAGAGGCCAGAAGGGCTCCTGTGTGAAAACTCCCTGCCGGACGGGCCTGCCCAGTTTCTGGTCTGTTCCCATTTCCACCAGCTTCCACTTTCCTCGGCTGCCTCCTCTGTGGTCTCAGGGAGCCTGGGCGGAGGCCGTGTGGGGTTGTGGTGAAGCGCATGGGCCCTGGTGTCTGACCATCTGAGTTTGATTTTCAGCCTTTCCTCTTGACGGGGTGACCCTGGCTAAGTTATGTAACCTCTCGGAGCCTGACGTGCTTTCCTCTTCTGTAAAGTAGGCACACTGGTACTCACCTCAAGGGATGGCTTAAGGCCCAGGTGGGGTGAGGGACGGCGAGCAGGAAGCATGGACTGGCATGGAACCCACTCTTGGAGGAGGGAGAGTCCGCCACGCTACACCCTGCTGTTCGGCGGCCTCCGCTCAGTCTCCCCCGGGGTGTCAAGGCCTCTGGCAGGCCCTCCGGCATCACCGAGAGTAGCCACCAGGGGAAATGAAAACCACAGCTGATCACTACTGCCACCAGAGCTGGCGTCTCTACTCCCCTCCATGCAGGGTCACTGCCTGCAGTGTGGGCACACCCACAGAGTACCTAACCTGGACGGACCAGGTCTACACCACAGGCCTGCGGCTTCCAGCTCTGCCTTCTCCTGGGTGTTCCTCCATTCACAAGCTCCCTACTGGGCCTGGAGGCAAAGAGTTAAAAGTGTCCTGGGGTCAGGGTGGGTGGGGCCTTCCAGAGCCTTTGTTTACCAGCCTTTCTGCCGCCCTGGGCTGGGCTGTGACTCACTGCCTTCTTTGATGAGTATATTGTGCATGGAGTTGTGATCCCATGATCACTGGCTTGCTTAGCCTGCTTATAAATGATTCCCTAGGCCCCGTGGGTTCGGATGTCCTGCCGCTGTTCTGGAAGGGGCAGAGGGAGGGAGTAAGAGGACAGAGCAGAAAAGTAGCCTTTGCACCCCTTTCCCTTGGGAGAGAACTGCTTCCTTTCTGCTGCTTCCTCCTGAGAAAGCCTGGGCCAGGGCCCCCCAGGATCCAAATCTCCTAGAGAACTAGTTCACAGTGGGCATTCTCTGGTCAGCCACTCCCTCTTGCCAACTCCCAGCCTGATGAAGAAGGTCCCGGCCTGGAGCTCTGGCCCCTGGGTGGTGGTTCCTGCTCCCAGGTGCCTGTGAAGCCCAGCCTGGCTCGGGAATGTGCTGCTGGTTTCCGACCCGATCCAGGGCTGTGCTTGGATGAAGGCTGTGGGACCTGCTGACACTGCCTCTCCTTCCTCTCTGTGCCTCGGTTTCCTCTACTGTAATTACGCTGTTGGGGCTCTTGTGCATTTCACTGACCAGGACAGCAGCAGCCTGCTGGCGGGTTCTTAATGCTGTGCACCTCCTCCCTTTGTCCCAGATACTGGTCCCACTCCCTCAAGGTGGGTGGGGACTTGTGGGGGTGGTTTCCCGGTGACAGCATTGCTCCTCTACCCCCCCATCACACGTGCTTCCATGCAGCTCGGGCCCCCCGGGACACCCCACAAGCTGCACTCAGGTCCCCAGTGCCGCAGAAACTTTGGGGTTAACAGGTTACTTCCTCTGCCCCAGGGTCCTTGCCTTACTTGGAGCCACACTGGCTCAGCCTTTTATTTATTTAAAAAAAAATTTTTTTTTAAGATTTTTATTTATTTGACAGAGAGACACACAGCGAGAGAGGGAACACAAGCAGGGAAAGTGGGAGAGGGAGAAGCGGGCTTCCCGTCGAACAGGGAGCCTGATGTGGGGCTTAATCCCAAGACCCTGGGACTGTGACCTGAGCCAAAGGCAGACGCTTAACAACTGAGCCGCCCAGGGCCCCTGGCTCAGCCTTTTCAAGCTGCTCCCCCCGCAACAGAAGGGGCCTCATGGCTTAGACACATTGATTTCAAGAGCATGGTGTTTTTCCCGGGCTTAGGACATCATGGGTTGTCTTTGACTTTGCTGGAGCCTCTGGAGGGCACTGTGAGGCCCTGGCTTAGGAGGAGCTCTTCCAGTGGCTGGGCAGGCCCGTGGAGGCCTTTGTTGAACACGCAGAGGTGGGAGAGCTTCCAGAAGACGCTGCCGTGTTCTTCAGCCCTGTGCTGTGGGGCTGGTTATGACCATTTATTAGTGAGGTGACCACACAAGGTTCAGTGACCGCTCACTTGACCTTCTCACGGTGGTAGCTGGGAAGGCCAGGATTCAAACTCAGGTTCAGGGTCCCAGACCTTGTGCTTTGGGCTGTGCCCTTTCTTGTGCACCTGGAGGCCCTCTCCAGCCCCAGTGAGACCTGGGGGTAGACAAAGGAGGACGGGAGGAGCAGGGCCCTGGCCCCCTTCCTGCTGCCATCCATCACACCAGCATCTATCCCTATGCCCGTGTGTGCTCTCAGCCTCTCGGTCTTGGTAGGAGTTCCTCCCTCTGCTTGTCCCTATTGTGTCTCTGGCTGACCCCTCTTTGAGAAGCCTTCCAGTGGGCTCTCCTGTCCCACGCTCCTCTGCCCCTCCAGCGGCCGTCCTTCTTTCCGTCCTCCCGTGTACTTGTGGGGCTGCAGTGCACGGCTGTCCTCTCACAGATTCTGCCTCTCCCTCCAGACGGCAGTCCCCTCGGGACAGGACATTGGACTGCCCCTCTACCCCCTGCCCCTCAGCATCCAGCACAGGCCCGGCTGGCTAGAGGAGGGGATCATCACCTGGTTCCTTTGCTCGTCCTTGACTCTTGACCTTCTCCCTCAACAGGCCACCCTACAGTTCTGCGTGGTGAAGCCACTCATGGCTGTCAGCACTGTGGTCCTCCAGGCCTTCGGCAAGTACCGGGACGGTGACTTTGAGTAAGCAGCGGGTCTCCCTGGGAGGTGGGAGTGGGTGACCCTGCCCAGAGGCTGATGCTCTGCTTTAGGGAAGGGGATGCTACTGACTGGCCCCATGCCCCTGACCTTCCTTTGGGGGATTGGGGGGGGCCATGTGCAGCCTGAGCCTGGCGGTGACCAGCATCCCGCTCGGCCCCACCTCCAGCATGGGAGCCAGCCCTCAGCACCCTGCCACAGACAGCCCCAGACTGGTGCCCCGGGGGGTGGGCCCGGAAGGGACAGTGACCACCTCCCAAGGCAGGGAGCTAGAAGGTCAGAGCTGAGGGGCTTGTTTTGAGTTCCCGGGATAGAAGGCTTCTCCCATGTAGATTTCCTTTTGTTTTGGGGGGTTAGTGAACGGGACCGTGTATGCAGGCCCCATGCTCGCAGACACTTTGTGTGTATCACCTGTACCCCACGCGAGAGCCCGACCAGGGCAGCTGAGCAGCTGAGGCCCAGAGGGCCACATGACTGGGTTCAAGAGTAAGGAGCAGAGCCAGGCTCTCTGTCATTCTCATACCTTGCTGGACCATCGGGCTGAGTTCCCCACCCCCGGTGCTGGTGGCTTCTGTGTCTTTGCCCCGCCAGGAGCCCGGGCACTGGGGCAGAGGCCGAGGACTGGCCTTCACCGTGGGCACACACCCTCACTCATCTCCCCTCCACCCCCTGCTTCCTGGCTACCTGGATCCCTTTCTTCAGCGGCTCCTGAAGCACATCTTGGCAGCATTGCTGAGAACCTTGGGGGTTGGCATACCGGTCGGGCAGAGGCAGGAGGGAGGCCTTTTGTCCCTCCGAAGGCTCTGTCCAAACCAGAGAACACTCTCTGTTCCCACAGTGTCACCAGCGGCTACCTCTACGTGACCATCATCTACAACATCTCTGTCAGCCTGGCCCTCTATGCCCTCTTCCTCTTCTACTTTGCCACCCGGGACCTGCTTAGCCCCTACAGCCCCGTCCTCAAGTTCTTCATGGTCAAGTCTGTCATCTTTCTCTCCTTCTGGCAAGGTGAGCCTCTTCCCAGCCCCTATGAGGCCTGTGTTGTCCCTGGGCCATCCCAGCCTAGAGCCCAGACCTCTGTCCGCCGGGCGCCTCTAGGGTGTGAAGTCCAGGCCCTCAGGGGCCTTTCACAGGAGCCGTGGGGGACCTTCCATGGGGCTGCTTCATAGATGGGGATCCGGGGGACTGCTGGTGTTGGTGGCCAGCAAGGAGCTAGCAGAGTGGGGTTTCCCAGAGGCCTCAGCTTGGTGTTGGCATCTCAGCCCCACCGGAGCAGCTGTGGAACCCGCTGCCGTCCCTGCTGGCGGGTGTGGCATTTGGGGGTGCTGCATGAAGGGGCTACAGGCCTAGGGTCTGGTCCAGGGCCACATGCCCATGCCTCCTCTTGCAGGCATGCTGCTGGCCATTCTGGAGAAGTGTGGGGCCATCCCCAAGATCCACTCGGCCCGCGTGTCCGTGGGTGAGGGCACTGTGGCCGCCGGCTACCAGGACTTCATCATCTGCGTGGAGATGTTCTTTGCGGCCCTGGCCCTGCGGCACGCCTTCACTTACAAGGTCTACGCAGACAAGAGGCTGGATGCACAAGGTATGCGCCCTGCCCCACGGGAGAAGCCCTCCCCGGCCCCGCCCCACGGCCCTCCTGCCACCCAGGGCTCCACAGGTGGTGACAGCTCAGGTGTCTCCGCTTACTTGTGGGAAAGGGGCCGCAGAGGTCCGCGGGGAGAGGGGATGGTCCTGGCAACTGGACCCCCGTCTTCTTGCGGCAGGCCTGGAATCTGGAGAGCCCCGTGGGAGGGTCAGGACAGAGACCCCAGAATAAACGGTCCCCCGAGGCTCCTCACACTGGACTCGGCTTTCCGTTCCGTCCTGTAGTTCCTTCCGCTTGAAAGTGCTCTGTCTTTTTTTAAACCTGGTCTAAGAAATCGACTCAGATGGTCTTTGTTTTTAACAGCTTGCTTTTTACACCTGCTCATTTTCCTCTTTGTTGGAAGAGGTTGGCAACCCTGGTTGTACATTAGGACACCCCGGAGAGTCTTTCCAAGCCCCACCTCTGCCCTGCCCCCCCCCCGAAGATTCAACATTAAGTGGTCTGGGCTTGGTGGCGGCCAAGGCTTTCCCAGCTCCCCCTCTGGCTGCTGCTGGGTGGGGAGGGGATGGTCAAGGAGGGCAGAAGAGGAGGCTGGGAATGCTGAAATGACTTCTCCAGTGGGGAGGCGGGAGGGTCTGGGGGGGTCCTCCTCTAACACACTCACCCAGGAGTCGGGCTGCTGCCAGCTGCCTTCCACATGGCCGTAGACAAGAACCCCACTGCCCAGGCCCACTAGAGGCCCTGGGGAATAGCGGGCTGCAGCGGGACCCCTTGGCCCCCTCCCTTCCTTACTCAAGCGCTCTCTCCCTGGCCGGAAGGAGGCCTTCCAGCCGCTTGTGGACAGGCCAACATTCCAGGCCACTCAGCTCTTGTGCGCCCAGCTGTGTTCTCCTGGCACACTTGGCAGACGGCTGTCTGTACCCCTTCTTCCGTTTGTGATCGCACACCTACCCAGTGCCAGGCGCCGTGCCCGCCACCTCGCTGCTCAGCTGCTGTCCACCCATTTCCCACTAGGTCCCCAGAGCTGGCAAGCACCAACCAGTGTTGAGGGTGATATCCCAAGAACTTGGTCCCGACAGACCCTGTCCCCTTAGGAGAGTCATCCTTGTACCTGGAGCCTGGGCCATAGCCGAGAAGCCATTCTGGACCCTCAAGGTTTATAGTGTCAGGCGTGGAGGCCCTGCAGAGGCCCAGCGGACGCCTGGGCTGTATCTTCCACCTACTGATCCCAGACCACCAGCCCAGCCTACCGGGTGGGACCCCACGTCTGTGCTCAGACCTGCGGTCGGGCTTAGGGCACCACGCCCCCTCACCCCGCAGCCTTGATGTCCTGGTCTGTGAAGTGTCGTGAGATTTGTAAAGCGTGTGGCACAGGCTTAGCAATGCCAGCGAGACTTGAAGAGAAGCGGAAGGTGCCAGGCCATGACTTAGGTGCAGAGAGGGGACGGCGACCACTGTCCCGGGTGTCTGCTGGTGGTTCTCCTGTCCCCCTGGGTGAGAGAGTGCACCCTGTGAGAGGAGTCATCCCTGGGAGGATGTGCTCCCCCAACTGGGTGCCAGGCTCTGAGGGGGCAGTTGAGGCTGCCGGGTGCTGGGTCGGGGCGGGAAGGTGTCTGGGGCGGTGTGCAGGCCTTGGTGGTGGGCAGATGGTATCACTCAGCTGTCTCTTGTCTTCTCTATTTTTCTGGCTTCTCTTCCTCTCCCCTTCCCTCCCTCCGCCCTGCTTTTGCCCCGGGTTTGGCCGCGGGCAGTGCCAACATACGGCCCTTACGGTAGGTTCTGCTCTCGGTCTGCACGTCTGTCCTGCACGTCAGTCGTGGTCACCGTCCCCGGCATGCCTCTCTCCCTCGCCCCTTCTCTGTGTTCCCGTCTCCCCCACAGGCACCCCCAGGCAGCAGAGCTCAGAGCCCCTGCCTGCCAAGGGCTGCCCCATGTAGAGTTTGCCTGCTTCCGTCCTGGTCTATCAGTGTTCTAGAATATGCCCTGCTGCGTTCTGGGGGCAGAGTGCGTGTTATTGGGAAATCAATGGCAGAGAACATGAAAGTGGAAAAGGCATGCCAGATTTGAATTTGAAGACCTGGGCTTATCCGTTACCTCTTGGTTTTGTGTGGAGCCACTTCTCCCTGCTGAATCCCTGGGGGGAGAGTTCCTTAGAGAGGGAGTTAGGAGGAAACACATCAGGGCTGGCAGCTTCCGCCCTCTCAGAGGGGAGCTAGTGAAGATTTACGGGGCAGCCCCACTGTGCGTGCCGGCCCCTGGCTGCCTGTCCTGATAGAGCTGGTCAGCAGACTCAGGTGTGCTCCCCGGAGTGAAGGGGGACTCTAGGCTTTCCAGGGCATGCCATTCTCCACCCAGGGTCCCTTCCCACCAGCCAGACTTACCAGCCCCTGCAGCTGCTTACCTGCCCTCTGTGTCCCAGAGAGCCCTTTCTTTGCCTGTGCCTCCTGGTGCCCAGGACCCTGTTCTCTGTCAGGTGACACAGGCTTGGCAGGCTTGGGGTGGGGCTCAGTCCCAGGACCAGGGGCTCCCTCCCACCTCAGGCCCTCACACCCGCCTCTGGGCTCCCACTCCGCAGGCCGCTGCGCCCCCATGAAGAGCATCTCCAGCAGCCTCAAGGAGACCATGAACCCACATGACATCGTGCAGGATGCCATCCACAACTTCTCACCCGCCTACCAGCAGTACACGCAGCAGTCTACCCTGGAGCCCGGGCCCGCCTGGCGCGGCGGCGCCCATAGCCTCTCCCGCTCGCACAGTCTCAGCGGCACCCGCGACAATGAGAAGACTCTCCTGCTTAGCTCTGATGACGAGTTCTAGGTGCGGCTGCTGGTGGGGAGGACTGGCCCCGCGGCCCAGGGCAGGGCAGGCCCCCCCCTCCAGCCCCACTCGCGGGCCGGGAGGCAGGCTGACACAGCTGTGGCATTGCCCGTTAATTTATTGGACCAGAAACACTCACCTGTTGCTTCCAGAGGAGTAGCCAGAAGCTGTCGGCCCAGGGGACAGCCCAGGCTCACCACGGGGGCCTTCCCAACTGTTTATATGCGGCCACCCCTGCTGCTGGGCCAGGGATGGAGGACACTGGGAGCCACTCCTGGGCCCCTGGGGCTTGTCCTGCTGCGGCAGCACAGTGGGACCGGCCACAGCCGGGGTGGACCTGGGCCCTCCCGAGGCTCCCTCCCTCACCCCTGAGACTGACAGCCCTGCCCCCAACACCGTGCAATACCCAGACCTGGGCTCTTTCCTGCCCGCCCCGTCCCTTGTGTTCCCTGTCCACGACAGATTAGCCTCAGCCTGGGCCAGAGGGGCAGGAAGGAACCTAGACGCTCCCCGTGCCCCTCCTGACCCAGCCTGCCTGGCATGCTGCAAGGACCAGAGTGACACCAAGAGCCGCGTGTCCCATGTCGGAAGGGCACTCAGGTGCATCTGGGCCCCTCTTCTGTTGATGAGGCCCTCTCCCAGCAGGGGTCTCTGGCCCCCTGGTTGTCCTGTGTGTGGCTGTCCTTCCTGCCTGCCTCATGCCATTCCTCCTGACCTGCGTAGGGCAGCCAGCAGCCCACACTGCCCTGTTACTTGGGGTCTTTCTCCTTGAGAGCATTTTGGGCAGAACCCTTGCTTCCCGGCTGCCGAAAGGGTTGGCGGCTCCCAGCCCCTCCTTCCCAGGCTGAGCAGTGAGAACCTCCACAGGGTCCTGGTCACCCCCTAGGGCTTCTCTTTCCCATTTCAGGGGAAGGGTCTGAGTCCCTATATTTCAGACCAGCTTTTGGAGGAACAGCCCTACGGGAGGGATGACAGAAAGAGGGGGTGTGCAGCCGGGAGCTGACAAGTGGGAGGAGTGACCCCAGACTCCTCCCTGGCGCCGTATCCACACAAAGCCTGGTGTCCTGCCTCGGCTGGCCCCTCGGCCCATCTCTTCTGTGCCTTAGTCACAAATGAAAGCTCCCCCTCCCCAGGCCCTCTGTCTGTTTGGCTGCAGACACTCCCTGGGGGCTTCCTCTCAAGCTGCTGGCACTCAGGGGATCCTGCTGCGCTGGGCCAAGCACCTTGGACAGGCCTTAGGGGTGGCCGGGATTGCCAGTCCCCTCCCCTCACTCAGCTCCACACCCATATTCCCGGAGCCTCTGCAGGCCAGAGCCCCCAGGTAGGCTGGGCTTAGACTGGCCCCTGTCTTAGGAGGGGTCTCCTGACAGTTACAGTGTATGTCCCTACAGGCGGTGCGTTCTGTCGTTTGGAACCCAGAGGACACTTGGGTTTGGGCTGTAACAGCCTGGGGAAGGTTACAGGGTGAGGAGGGCCCTGCCCTACGGCACCAGAACTTTACCTGGTGTCTCTTCCTCTTCGTTCATTCCTGGAATGAAGTGTGCCAAGGGTCCAGTGGGGGATTCGAGCCCAGTAGTCTTCCCAGGCTGCCTCTGTGCTGGGGCCTGGAGGCTGGCTCTTGGGGCCGGTCTGATGGACCTGGCCAGCTGGTACCGAGCTGCCCAGGAAGGCAGCAGGTGGGAGGAGGCTGTCTGAGGAGATCCTCAGTCCCTGCTCCTCCGTTTGCTTTCACAGATCTGTGTGATTCTCCTTCTAGGCCAAAGTGTGCTGCCGACTCCCTACCCCCTTGTCTCAGCCGCCCTGGCACTCGCTGGCTAGCATGGTTCGTGGGGGGACCTGGAGGAGGGAGCTAGTGGCCCCCAGGGAGTCCATGGGCCGGGAGCTCATGCCCACCCACTCCACCCTTCCTAGGATGCATAACCTCCGTCTTTCTTTTTTTTTTAATTTCCCCCTATAGAGTAGCTCTTTGTACATAAAAAATACTTGAAAACTGAGCTGTATGATGTATGAGAGGACAGAGTCCCCTAGTTTTGTATCTCGTGTATGACTGCCATGAGTTCCACCAGAAAGCCGCTCTATTTTGGTCTCTGTGACATTTTAAATGCGTGACAGAAGTGAGCAAATAAAGTGAGAAATATATATATGAGATAATATAGATTGTATTGAAATCTCTTCTGCCTGTGGGTGAGGTTTTTTTCCCTTCCTCTTCCCCGCCTCCCATGTGTGTGTTTGGGGGTGGGTTCACTGGTTGTGGGCAGGGGTGTCCTAGGAAACCAGCTTCCTTCCAGGGCGGGATGTGTAGGTGATGGGGGAGGGGGGAAACTCACAGGGCCCAGGACTGACACTGGAGGCCCGCTCCCGCTGGATGAATGGTCTCCCTGTCCTGTAGCCAGTGGGACCCAGGGGCAGCTGTGGTCACAAGGGGCCCACCATGCCCACCCTCTGGTGCTTGCGTGTGCTGTGGATTGATGCCCCGTTCCCTCTTCTGTCAGGCAGAGTGGCCCCCCAAACACCAGCAGCCCCATTCCTTAGGAGTCTCCCAGGGGCTTCAAGAGATGTCCAGGGCTCCTTGCAGGCTACCTTCCTGCCTCCCTGAGCCCACCCTTCACTGTGTGACCCTAGGTCCCTGCCCTTAGGCCTATGGAGGCCAGGTGCCTGGCCACCTTCTGGCCACCCGCCTTGGGGGAGGAGGGGCTGGCCCCCTGACACTAGCGCTCAGGAATGCAGCGAGCTCAGGAATGCAGCGTGGGCGGGGGAACTTCCCAGCCAGGCACCGAACTCCACTTGTCCAGCCTGTGGCTTCCTGCTGCCCTTTTGCAGGCCTGAGCTCAGCATCCCCGGATCAGGGATCAGGATGGCCAGCCTCAACCTGAGGGAGAGAAAGGCCCAAGGACACAGCCAAGCCCAGTGGTCTGGCCCTTCCCCAACTTTAAAAGCCGGTAGCTGCCACAGACATGGCCTTTTCTCTTAGCCCAGCCCTGCCATCTCTCTGGACAGAAATCCTCCTCACTGCAGGTTGTGTGTGTGTTGTGTGTGTGTGTGTGTGTGTGTGTACACGCGCGCACGCGTGCGCATCTGCACTGCACGTTAAAGCTTGCAGCCCCCGGGTTCCCAGTGTTCGTCACACCCAAGCCCTTCACCGTACACTGAGGCTACAAGAAGCTAAAGAAATAATCAGAGGTCACATGGCTAGAAAAAGGCACAGCTGGATTCAAACCCCGATTTCTTTGACCCACAGACTGCTGCACCCTCCACTCCTCTTCAAGGTGTCCTAGAAGGGCTGGCAGATTGGGAGGAAATATTAGTGAGTTTGGAGCGAAAGGTGAGGTAGAGGGTTGGCTGGGACTAAAGAATCCACTTCTCTCTTGGCCTCCCTATACCTTCCGGAACGTGGAGAAAATATTTTCTACTTGGCTGTAGAAAGTCAGGCCTCAGTGAGAAAGTGCTGGAAAAATTACTCTTAAATCCGGGAATTTTCCTCTGGGCCGGAACGGATGCCAGGGATTTAACCCTACATTTAGTTGTCCTCCTGGCTTTGTTGTCCTCCTGGCTTTATCTTCCCCTGGGAAGCTCCAGGGAACCAGAAGGAAGAACACAGTCCTTTCAGCACACACCCCACCCCCCAGCAAGAGCTAGTGAGAGCCAGTGGCACTTTCTTTATTTGCAATCTGGGGCTAGCCCTCCCCTCCAGCAAGGGGGCCTGCCTGGGGTTGAAAGCAGAACTCCAAGTTCAGCCCCTCATTCAGAACCCACCCTCCCAAAACCATAGCCCAGGGACTTACACTTGGTCACTGTGGAAAAAGAGAACTTGACTTTATTCGGAAAGTCTACAAAATACAGAAGGCGGATAACTCGCTTACTGTAAGTCAGAAAATAAATAAATTCTGGGAGCCAGGTAAATTTTTTTTTAAACAATTTTTTTTGGTTGTTGCCGTCCGGCTTTCCCTAAATATAAGATAAAATGTGATTTATTTGCAGATATAAAATATAAAGTCCAGCACAGGGCCACACACCACTTTTCAGGGAGCGGGTGCTAGGTTTCTGGCTGGGGAGAATAACTTAGATTCGTGCAATAAATAAACAGCTGAATACAGGGTGGGAGGGTTGGGGTTGGGCTCCCCAGGAGGACGGCAATCAATGGCAGTGGCTAACCCCCAAGCCACAGTGGTCCTTCACAGGACCCCCACCCCTGGCTGCAAGACCTCAGGATCTGTCTTCTCATCTTTCCACCTGCCACAGTCGATGGTCGCCTCCTTGGTCCCCTTTCTCTTTGGCTGGCCAGCTCCTTCCATCCTTCCATCCGTATCACCTTCTCGGGCCCTCTACTTCTTTTCCCCAAATTCAGATGCGGCTCCCAGGATAGGGAGGTCCTTCCATCATCCTTTCCAGTCCGTGTCCACAATGCCCCTGACAACCCCAGCTGGTACCCTGGCTAGAACCTCAGGGCAGCAGTGAGAAGACTTGGCTTTTCCAGCTCAGCCACAAAGCACAGATGGCCTTGAGCACTGGCTTGTCTCTTGGAGGCCTGTTTCCCTCTCTGCTAACTGGCCTTCACTAGGTGATGTCTAATGATTCTCCCAGCTTTGGAGACCAGGCACCCGCCAGGCCCAGAGCAGAGTGGGGCTCAGCAGCTTCCCAGGCCCAGGAGACACATATAGAGCCAAACCTCGTACTGAATCCTGTGGGTCCGGAGGGGCTAGGGCACCATCTTAGCAGACACTTTACAAAATGAGGGGTGGCCCTCTTCTCTGGGACAGCCCTCTCTAATTCCCTCTGTATCCCATCCTCCCAGTCTAAGAAGGCTGGACTTTCAGCCAAAAGAGACCCCAGACTCCAACACCACCCTACCATTCTCACCTATCAGGACTTAAGTTATAGGGGCCACAACAAGGAAGACAGCAGGCTCGGGAGGGATCATGTGTTCCCCACGGGGGTTGGTGGCTGCTGAGAAATGGCACCTGGGGACAAGACCACGCTTAGGCACTTTGGGAAGAAAGCGGGTGTTGGGGGCGTGGCTTGGTAGGGGCGTGGCCGGGCCGGGGCGGGCACTAGGAGCAGGGGGCGGGGGCGGGGCCAGGGCCCGGCCCGGGAGCAGAGGCGGGTCCCGGCCCTGGTCCCGGCCCCGGTGCAGACTTGACGATGGTGATGACGCTGGCGGGCGCCACGCGTGCGGCGGGCCCGCGAGCGGCCACGGAGCGCGCGAAGCCCTGCAGTGCCTCGCACTTGCCGCGCAGCGCGTCGAGCTCCAGGCGCATGGCTGCGTTCTCGCGCGCCAGCTTGTCCACCTCGCGCTCCAGTTCAGACTTCTGCTTCTGCAGCTCCTCCTTCTGGCACACGCGCTTCACGCGGCAGCTGGCCGCGTAGCCACGGTTCTTGAGTGTGCGGCGTCGCTGCTTGAGCCGCGTCACCTCCTCGGCGGAGAGCCCGCGCAGGTGCCGGTTCAGCTCGCGCACCGAGAGCCCCATCAGCGCCTCGTCCGACAGATGCGGCGTGTTCTCGCTCAGCTCACGCTTGATCTGGGGGCAGCATGTTGAGCGCATGGGGAAACTGAGGCCCAGGGTCGCGCCCAACCTGCGGGCCCCGGCCCTGGGGCTGGTGCGCAGCAAATGCTGGAGACTGCTCCCCCTCCCACTCCCAGTGCTCCCCCTTCACCACCATAGGCTCTGATGTGGAGGCTGGACTTGCTCCAAGACCCCAAAGTAGGGGGGCCGAGCAAGGAATCCAGAAAGGGGAAACCGGGCCAAACCAGGATCTGAACACAAAAGGGACCACCACGCCAGGGCGTGGCCCAAATTCTAACCCAGTGCCCCAGCCTGGGCTCAGCCAGAGAAACCTGGCCCAGAAAGCATCTTTTAAGTCCTCTTTAGCCCAGTAAGCACTGTTCTGATGGGGAAGGCGGCCCAAAGATCGAAGTGACCTGCCCCTGTTTGGGGGGGTGGGAAGGAGCACACAATCTAGGACCAGAGCCCTGGCCTCTTGTTTTCCAGTCCCGGGCCCTTTCTGGGGCCCCATGAACACCTGAACCCTGCTGAGCCAGGATTCCAGGAACTGAAGGGGAAGTTGGGATGGGACAGTCAGCCTAAGCAAGGAGGGAGGGGGGAGGGCAGGGACAACAGGGGCTGCCTCCTCACCTTCAGGGCTTTGCTGGATAAGGGATCCACAGACATGTTTGCAAAAGGTGCCTTCTGGGCTGAGACCTAGGAGAGAGAGGAGACCAATGTCACTTTCTTTTCTACTTTGAATAAAACCCAAACTCGCTACCTTGGCATTCAAGGCCTCTGCTACTCTGGAAGTCTTGTCATACCACCTTTCTCTGTCCCAGTGGTCTGGCCCCACTGGCCCCACTGAATGGTTCATTCCAGCCTCAGGGCCTTTGCACCTGCTACTCTCTTTACTGTTGTCTTCCTTTTCATCTCCCCACAGTGACTCTTCATTGAGAGCTTTGTCAAATTTCACCTCTTCAAAATGGTCTAAGGATCCTGACTAAACACCTCCTGTCTCATCCCATCACCACATTTGCTAATGTCACCTCTTCTGCAATTATTTTGTTTGGTTACTTGGTTATCTGTCTCTGTCCCACCTTTCCTTCACCAAAACTCAGGAGGACTTGCAAACTCAGGAGGACTGCGGTCTTGCCTGTTCTACCACAGCATCAATGTGCCTAAGTCAGTGGCTGGCACACAGCAGGTGCTCAATAAATGTGTCAAATCAATAGACACACCCCACCGCCAGCCATTCTCCCACATGGTCTCCAGAGAAGCTTTTTTTTTTTTTTAACTTTTCACTAAAGTATAACCTACATACAGCAAAGTACATGAGCCATATTTGGAGCGCCTGGCTGGCTCAATTGGTAGAGTATGTGACTCTTGATCTCAGGGTCATGAGTGAGCCCCATGCTGGGAGTAAATTAAAATTAATTAAATTAATTAAAATTAATCAATAAAAATTAATTTAATTTTAATAAAAATTAATTTGAAAAATAAATTAATTAAAAATATATGATATACATTATATTTTGTTTTATTATATATATTTTATTACATATAATAGTCAATGACTTTTCAGAGTCCAACCTGCACCCCATCAAAATAAAACATTACCAGTCCCTTCCCCTCTACCCCAGCCCATGCCCTCCTCACCCAAATCTGCCTTGGGAAAGCTTCCTCCACCCAGCAGCTACCCAGCAGTAATGCAGCCCTGCCCTGGGCAGACAGGGCAGCCATATCCTAAACTGCTGAGGGGCCCATGTCCCTTCAGCAAATATTTTTTGAGCATGTACTCTATGCCAGACATCGGCACTGGGGAGACATCTAGGGGGCATTCTGGAGGCCAGTGGCCATTGCTCGGGGTCAGGAAGGGGACTGTCTCCCAAAGCCCCCTTGAAAGCAGCAGTCCTCTCTGTCCCCAGCCGATCTGCTCCTCTCCCCCATTCATTGTGAGCCTGCATGTCTTCATCTGATAATCGTCACGGGGAGGCGTGGTGGTGAGGAGCAGAGGGGACAGGCGGAAAGACGCCCTGTGGCCTGAGTTGCAGCACCCCAGGGATCGCATTAGCAAACAAGGTCCAAGCCTTGGTTTCTGGAGCTTTCTATGCGGCCCACCTCACAGCCTCAGCCGGCCTCTGATACATGCCCACAGGCCCCTGAGTGTCCCTGGGACACAGGGGGCCTGTGCTGAGACACTAAGTGCATGGACTTTGGTGCCAGACACCTGCGGGGCCTTTCGATGGTGGGTCCCATCACGAGCTCCGATTCTGGCCCATCAGGTAACCGCCCTGTACCTCAGTTTCCCCAGGGGTGACCTAGAGTGTGTTAGATCACTCATGCTATTTCTCTATCAGGACCCTCCCATGGTTCCTATCTCGCTTGAAGTACAAGCAAAGGTCATCACAGTGGCCCACAAATCCCTGCTCGATGAGGCTCCATCTGAGGCCTCTGACTTCAGCTCCTGCATAGTTTCACTTCCCTCACTCCACTCCAGCCACGCCCTCCCTCTTGTTGTTCCTCATGCACACCACGCATGCTCCTCCCCAGGGCCTTTGCACTGGCTGTTCCCTGGGCCTGGCTTTCTCAGCGCCTAGATGGCCAAAAAGCTTGTTTCCTCACCTTTGGGTCTCTTTTTAAATCTCCTGTTGTCACTCAACTTAGAACTCCCAGCTCCTGGTGTACACACACACACACACACACACACACACACATACACACACACACACACAGTCTCTCTCTCACTCTCTCTCCACCTCCCTTCCCTACCTCATGTTCCTCCGTGGAACTTTCAACAGTATGTATTCTTATTCATCTGTCATACATATCTGTCCAGTGTCTGCCCCCCCCCATTAGAGGGCCGGCTCCATGGCCACCGAGATTCTGCCGTGTCCCCTGCCACACCCCCAGGGCCCGGAGCCCGCACCGAGCAGGTGCTTGAGTGATGGTGGTTGAATTCTCCGTGTGACTCGGCCGAGGTGCCAAAGGCCCCAGGCTTCTCCGGAGTCCCCCAGTTCCTCCGGGCCCAAACAGCCAGGAAGTGTGCCCCAGAGAGAAACAAGGAGTGATAGGACGGGGTAGGTGTCATCCGAAGAGACCCCCTCATAGAGGCTGCCACCACAGCCCTCAGGCTGGGAAGGTCTTCAGAGCCACCCAAGCTTCCTATGGCGTTGCTGAGGCCCAGAGAGTCCTAAGTCAGGACCCTGGCCTTTCGCAGATGCTACCTGGAGACCCTCATACACCACTCCCACCCATCCTGTCCTTTAGGACAGTCCTCTTAAACAGCTGCCTTCCCCTCCCCCCACACACCTAGAGAGGGCCCAGAATGCTCTCCAGGGGCCTCAGAGCAACGGGAAGATCTTTCCAGCATGTGACTCTGACCATGCCACCTCCCAGAGTAAAACCTTCCGTGTCTCCTTACTATCTCTGGGAGAGTCCAGGCCCACCTGCGCGGCATCCCAGGCTTGCTGGCCATCAGTGCCCACCTCTGCCACACAGAATTTCTTTCACTTCCTCTCTCCCACACTCTATTGCCTCTGGGCAACTCCATACCCTGTGACACTTCACCCCTGACCTTATCTGGCAGATTCCTGCTTATCCTGCCTTCCGCATAGATAACTCCTCCTCCAGGAAGCCCAGACCCATAGGATTTCTCAGGACCCGCCCACCCTAGCACTTCTACCCTATCTTGTAATGGTCTGTTTCCTTGTCTTCCCATCAGACAGGGAGCTCTGTGGCAGGAACCAGGAGTTCTGGGAGCTGAAGCCCCCAGCACAGGGCCTGGCAGGGAGCAGGCACTGGTGAGATGCGGGTGGGTGGTCTCTGACACCATGACCCAGCTTGTCAGTGTCTGAACGGAGTGCCAAGCCCAGGCCTAGCTGAACACTGTCCAGGAGAAAAACCTCCCGCCCTGTCTCCAACTCTTCTTCCTTTCCGTCTGCTTCCTTGCTTCCGCATGGCAAGGACGATACACAAACGCCAGGAAGATGGGAAGGGAACAGAAGGGATTCTACCTTCACGATGCTTGGCCCCCAGCTGGGGTATGGGGAGCAAGGAAAGGAGCAACGGATTTAGGCAAGCCTGGGTTTGAGTCCCGTCTGTCTTCTCTGGGTTGTGTGAGACCTGGGGCAAGGCCCGCCTCTCTGGGTCTCCACTTTTCCAACCGTAGGATCAGAACAGTACCTGCCCAAGCGGCACAAACTGCAGCGCCCCGTGAGCACCTGGGGGTTATCAGAGGGCTGAGTCCATCCAGGAGGGGTGAGGCCAGTAGCAGGTGTGGGGACCTTGCTTGGACTCAGCCTCTCCCAGCTGGCTGGGGTCACCCGGGAAAGGCCCCTGGAGGCCATCTAGCCCTGCCTCCCCACTTAGCCCAAGAGGCAGGGGCATCTCTTGTCTGAAGTCGCATAGCAGGTCAGGACTCCCAGCTCAGGGCCCTTTCTTCACTGCTAGCCACCACATCTCCCCTCCACCCCCAACCCCCTATTTTTTCTCTTCTTCCCTTTGAAGCCAGCAGAGCCGACCTCCAAGGTCTGCAAGTTCCCAGCACTCCTTCAGAGGCACAGAGAATGAACTGACTCTCAGGGATTGACAGCAGCCTGGCCCAGCCAGTGGCCACCAGCCCTCCTGCACTCCCCTCCCTGGCTCCTGGTCCACTCCAGAGACATCCTGTAAACGGCCCACCCACTGGCATGGGCTCCTTTCTGGCTGTTGAGCCATTCTGCTTCCTCTGTGAGGACAGAGGGAAAAAATGTGTTTTCCTGGGCCTTGGCAGTTAGCACTGGTGGAGCCGCCTCCCTGATGGAAGGGGAGCACAGGCCAGAGAACCCAGCACCGGAGGGAAGCGGGGGCCTTGCATTCTGGCTGTGGTTCTGGCACCCACTCCCACTCACTGCGCGGCTTCAGATCCATCACTCCCCTCTCTGGGCCTCAGTTTCCCACCATGCCCAGCCTCCACCGAGCCTAGACCACCTTCCAGCACGGATTACTCTGGAGTTTTGAGTATCAGATTCTTGTCCAGCACGGAGCTCCAAGACCACCAACAGAGTGGAGGCCCTGGAGGAAAGGAAAGGCAATCAGGGAAGGCTTGCTGGAGGCAGCAGAATGAGAACACAAACTCTGAGACTGTCAGCTTGCCTGTCCCTCTGCTCCACCCTCACAGCCCAGGACTACTTCCCCTCTTAGCAAAGCTATGACCACAGCCTCCTCCTCACTAGCCTGTAGTCTCACTTGCCTCCAATGCGGGCCCTGTCGTCTGTCCTCCCCGCAACACGCACACCCAGAGCCATCGGAGGGGGCACTGCTGACAGCTGACTCAAATCTACAAACCTGCCCAGGCTCAGCCCACAGCAGGGCCCCCAGGTCTCCACTGAATTCTCTCCTCACTCTCTTCCAGGATCCTCACACTCACAACAGATGAAGGAAAGGGCAGTAAACTCTATCATGCTTGTATGTTTCCCACAGGGAGTGTGCCTGTGTGTGTGTGTGTGTGTGTGGGAGGGAGGATGGCACTTGGGTCCTGAGGGATCGGCTCACTTTTGAGAGACTGCTTCAAGAATCCCATAGCCCCCTCAGGCTTCCTCCTTCCCTGGCGTTCCCAGGCCTTTTTCTCCAAGTGATGAGGAGTTTTTCCAGGACACGGACCTAGGCTTATTCATTCATTTCATCAGCAAACCTTCCAGAAGCACCTACCCTGTGCCAGACTTGTTGCTGGGTCCGAAAGGCCCAAAGATGAATCACAACCCGTGCCCTTAAGGACTTCATAGATGACCATCCCTCCATCTGACAACCCAGCTCACCGGTCACCTCCTCAGGGAAGCCTCCCTTGGTTGCCCTAAGTCAGAGTCCCGTTATATACTTTCAAATCACAGTGCCTTCTGCCTCATATTACCCATTTCAGCCGTGGTTTTGCATTTAGTTTGGTAAATTTCTTTCTTCAGCTTTGTCTCCCCTTCCTTGGCTGTAAGGTCCCAGAAGGCAGGCTCTGGATCTGGTATGTTCACCATCTCAATCCCAGCATCTGGCCCATGACAGGCTCTGTGACAACGCAGGCTAAAAGTGTCAGGAGTGAGGAAGGCACAGGAGCCCATGTTGGGTCCCAGGCCCTAAGGAAGGCCCACACGTGATTCAGTGAAAGGTCAAAACTCTCATTGCTAGCTTTCCATCTGTGATCCAACCAGCCACTTCCCCTTGTCCCCTGACCCCCTGCCCTACTGGGGGATGTTTCCTGCTCAGCTTTGAAGGATGGGCCTGCCTGGTTCCTGTGCTCCTGGCTGCCACCTCCCTTACTCAAACCCTATACCCCTGGGCACCCCTGGCCCCAGCTTGGGGCTGTGGGCTCTTCTTTTCTCTCCCACAGGTCCCCTGGAAAACAGGCAGTGTGTGAAGGCTACCCTACCTCCCCATCTACACCCATCTTGTCACCCCACATATTGCCTAGTTCCTGCTGCAGATGGAGATACTCCAATTCCCAACTGCGGGAGCAGAGCTCACCAGGGCTCAAAGATTCAAGGTTAAAAGATCATCTGGGGGGCACGTGGGTGGCTCAGGCATTAAGCGTCTGCCTTTGGCTCAGGTCATGATCCTGGGGTCCCAGGATCAAGCCCCGCATCGGGCTCCCTGCTGGTAGGAAGGACTGCTTCTCCCTCTCTCACTCCCCCTGCTTGTGTTCCTTCTCTGGCTGTTTCTGTCAAATAAATAAATAAAATCTTAAAAAAAAAAAAAGATCATCTGGTATCTGGTTTCTCACTCTGGCAAGCTCGATTTTGGTACTCCCCCCACCATTCTAAGTTCTGTGGGTGGGAGGGTCACAGAATAGGAGGTCCCTCATCCCCATCTCACCATCTCATCCCACAGGGCTAATAGAAGGGGAGGCTAGGTCAGGGCCCCACCCCTCACATATTAACCCTTCACGGACCAAGACCACCTGTGCCACTGCCTGCCACACGCCTAGCCCAGGGTGAGGACTCTGGGTCCTAGGGCTGACCCAGGCCTTCAACCAGCTCCTCAGGTCCGATCATCAGTAGGTCTGACTAACCCCAGCTGGGAACTGAAACTACCAGGAGAGCAGAAACCAGCTCCACCCCAACCTCCCAGTCTCACCCTCCCCAGCCCAGCAGGTACAACCTCCAGAACCAGGACCAGCCAGAGTAGCCACCAAAGACAGGAGGCCAGGGATTCCTTCCTACCTCCCCACCTTTGTGGCCGGTTTTCTGGCCCTTCTTCCTCCTGAGACTGCAGGGGATAGACAACCCTGGGGCTGAAGGAGAGTCCCCAGGGTCTGCCTTCCCCAGGCAGCTGGACAACCCTGGGACAAGGACAGAGGCACCAGCCCACTTTGTTGTCAGACCTATCAGGGCGCTGTGGCCAGGGGTGGCCCTCACATCTCACCCCCCAGCCCAGCCGGACGGGGCCTTTGCTACTTTGCCCCACCCTGTGGCTGCAGGCGCCGGCTCCGGGCGGGGGACAAACACCGAAGTCACGTGGTCGTGTCCCTGGGAAACTCCAGGGACGGCAAGGGCCTTGCTGCAGGCTGGTCAGAAGGGGACAGCCCCAGGGAAAATTCCGGACCCCCGTGTGACCATGGAAAGGGCCACGTCCCTCGATCGAATCTTTATTCCGCGTTTATTCCTGTGGGCATACTCCCTCCGTGGTATACACGGCTGGGTACACAGGCCCCAGGGTCTTCAGCGCCCAGGGAGCGCGCGAGCGGGGACACATACCCACACTCTCTTTCTCTCTCTCCTCTCTCTCTCTCCCTCTCTCCCTCCCCCTCTCTCTCGTGCACGCACCGGGCAAGATAGGAGAGACTCTGGGCCGGGAACACACACGCACGCCCGCCTTCGGACGTAAACAAACCGCGCACGCACGGCCCGCGGGCAGCGGTCCAGACACTGTTCTCACCGAGTCACGTACGTGCACACACCGCCCCCGGCCCCGCCTGGGCGGACGCTGACGCTCGCCGGCCTGCGCTGTCCCTTCCTGCCCGGCTCCGCCGCCTCCCCGCGCGCGCCCCCAGAAGGGGCCCGTCACCACCGCACCCCGCCAAGCCTGCCTGGGCCCCGTCTCCGTCCCCCAGCCACCCGTCCCCTCCGCCACCACCCCCCTACCCCCCGCCAAAGGTCCAGGCGAGGGATACACCCGAGCGCCGACGGAGCGGGCCCGGCGCCCCGCCCCAGACACGATCCCGGGCGCGGAGACCCTGCCGGCTTTCGCGCGCCCGTCCCCGTGTCGGACCCGCGTCCCTCACCCGCCTCTCGGCCCGTTCCACCTGGCGCCCCGGGCACGCGCGGCTGCTGCTGCCGTCCGGGCTTGCTGTTCCGGCCCGCGCCCGGGTCCGCCTCCCCTCCGGTCCCGACGGTGGGTCGCTCCGAGCCGGGCTCCCGAGAGCGCCGCGCAGAGTTTTGTTGTGGGGCGGATGGCGCGGGGGGCGGCGCGGAGTTGTAAGGCGAGCTTCCCGGAATTACTCACTCACAGGATTCCTTTCATTCATAAAAACCCAGTCATGCGGTGACGTCACCGCCCGGCGGTCCCTCCGGCCCCGGAGCGGCCTCCCGGTTCTCGGCCCCGCCCCCAGGTGGCCCCGCCCCGGTCAAGCCCCGCCCACGTAAGGCCCCTCGTTTCTCCCCAAACCCAAGCCGGCCTCTGTGCTGTGTGGCCCGGATTTTCAACCCGTGTTAGAACGTCGGCTGGGGGCTTACATTCACGTGATACCTCGCGGAAGCCGCGTGGGCGGAGGTGTCGTTTGTCTCATTTTGCAGTCAACAGCTCTGTGCCTCTTTCAACCTACGCGCTCTGCCTTGATGATCTCATCCAGTCCCGTGGTTTTAAACGCCAGGCATATGCCCATGATCTCCAAAGAGCTTCTCTGAGTTCTAGACAGCCACTCTGCACCTCTAGCTGGGTGCCCGATGAGGACGGCAAAAAATCCAACTCCCGACCACCAACCCTACCTCAACCGGCCCCCCTGTAAGCCCAGACTTCCCACTTTAAGTTGTTCAAGCCCATTCCTCTTTCTCCCTTCTTCCCCACTAGTCAGCCCGGCTCTACCTCCAACACTGTCGGGCATCTGAACACTCTTTCCCACCCCCAGTGCTGCCACCTGGGCCAGGCGGCATGATCTTACCTGGACCATGAGAGCAAGCCTCCTGATGGCCTCCCCACTTTGCCCCTAAAGTTCTTAAAACAAGGATCACACACTCCCACCCTTTGGTTTAACACCCTCAATGGCTTCCCTTTGCATTAGGAATATAAACTCTACTCCTCCTTTTAATCTATAAGGCCCTAAGCCATCCTCTACCCAGGTCTGCAGCCTCACCTTCCATTCTCACCTCACCCACTACTCTTTAGCCACATTGCCCTTCTTGCTGTCTTTCAAACACACCTAGCTTATTCCTACCACAGGTCCTTTGCACTAGCTATGCCCTTTTCTGCCCACTGCCAGGCTCTTTCCCATTTCTCAGGTCAGGTTAGATGTCACTGCCTCCGAGAGGCCTTTCCTGACTGCCCTGCCTAAAAGAGCCCCCATTTTCCGAAATCTGTTCTTTTCTTTTTTCTTTTTTTTAAAGATTTATTTATTTATTTGACACAGATCACAAGTAGGCAGAGAGGCAGACAGAGAGAGAGGAGGAAGCAGGCTCCCCACTGAGCAGAGAGCCCGATGCAGGCCTCGAGCCCAGGATGCTGAGATCATGACCTGAGTTGAAGGCAGAGGCTTTAACCCACAGAGCCACCCAGGTGCCCCAAAATCTGTTCTTATGTTAACCTTAATATCTCCATAAGGTATTATCTTGCTTATATTTGCTTACTATTTAATGTCTGTCTTCCCCGAACAGAAATCTCTTGTCTGCCTTGTTCACCACTGCATGTCATGTGCCTAGAACAGTGTTCAGCACATAGTGAGCCCTCAATAAATGCACACTGAGGAAATATATTAGTGGGGGCTCAGAGAGGTCAAGTGACTGTTCCAAAGTCACCCAGCTGGGAAGTACAAGAGGTGGAATTTGAATCTGGATGGGACTGATTCTGAGTCCAGACATTTGGGACTGTGCCCAACTGAGTGGGTTCCAGTATAACCGTAAGGGTTATATTCAGTGCCTGGAGCTCCACTCAAAAGGGGAAGCTTTGGGGGGTGCAAAATGGGGAAGCATTGCTGGTCATCCCCCTCGTCTTTGCTCATGCTGTTTTCATTGCCTGAAGTGCCCGTCATGGCAACAGCCACATCTTCCGGGAAGCTGACATCACAGTGCCTACCTTATTTTGCTGCGGAAGGCCTAGGACCCCTTGACTAGGTGGCTTTGGTCACTATCAAGTCTCCTCCTTCCCTTGATACAGTAGAGTTTGATTCCAGAGGCCTCGTTATACCTTCCTGCCTCTGGACCTAGGTCCACGTGGGATTGTGACTACTTTCTCTTTCCTCCTGAAGGCCTTGGGTTTCCTAGGTGGGTTGGCCCACTAGCTTCCTAAATGACCAAATATGGCAAATCTGTTTGACACTCAAACAGCCTCCTCCCCCCAAATGATTGCCCACTTGCCCATATTTACACATCTCACAGAACTACTCATATTGCCTCTTGGGATACAGAAGTTCTTGATTTTAGAAACCACACAATTGTGATTGCTGGGCTTTCTACTCCTCGCTCCCACTTTTTTTTTTTTTTTAAAGATTTTATTTATTTGACGGAGAGGGAACACAAGCAGGGGGAGTGAGAGAGGGAGAAGCAGGCTTCCCGCTGAACAGAGAGCCCGATGTGGGACTCGATCCTGGGTCTCTGGGACCATGACCTGAGCCGAAGGCAGTCGCCCAACCAACTGAGCCACCTAGGTGCCCCATCGCTCCCACTTTCTATGATCTTCTTAAGGGCTAACCTAGGACAATCAAATATCAAAAAAAATAACAGTAATGATGGATCATAACCCATTAAATAAGAGTCAATGAGTCCATATTAATATGAATGAATGAATGAATGAGTAGAAGACAAAACTCCTCTTTCCAGTAGAAGGAATGAAGGAGTTAGAAAATGACCATTAGGCAAGCATTCTAGCAATAATGGGTTCCAAGAAAAATTATCAATAGATAGGAAAATTTGATGGGAAATGTGAAATTTTAGTTTCAAAGTATGACCCTACATATAATTTTTTTAAAGACTCTGAAAAAAGGGGCGCCTGGGTGGCTCAGTTGGTTAAGCCACTGCCTTCGGCTCAGGTCATGATTCCGGAGACCCGGGATCGAGTCCCACATCGGGCTCCCTGCTCGGCGGGAAGCATGCTTCTCCCTCTCTCGCTCCCCCTGCTGTGTTCCCTCTCTAGCTGTCTTTCCCTCTGTCAAATAAATAAATAAAATCTTAAAAAAAAAAAAAAAGACTCTGAAAAAAAAAAAAGACTCTGAGAGAGAGAATGCACAAGTAAGGAGGATCAGAGGGAGAGGGGCAAACAGATTCCTCACTGAGCAGGGAGCTGGACATGGGGCTCATCCCAGGACCATAAGATCATGACCTGAGGCGCCCAGGCACCCCCTAAATGTAAATTTTTTAAATTTTTTATTTATTTGACAGGGAGAAACACAGCTAGAGAGGGAACACAAGCAGGGGGAGTAAGAGAAGGAGAAGCAGGCTTCCTGCTGAGCATCCTGGGACTCTGGGATCATGACCTGAGCCGAAGGCAGATGCTTAACGACTGAGCCACCCAGGCACCCCGACCTTAAATGTACTTATTAATTGGAAATGGAAAGATAGTCATTCTACAGTGGAGAAACCTGGTAGATACCACTTTCACTAAGTGATCAAAGCTCCTTTCAGTAGTAAGGGGACAAACCGATGGGTGTGTCCCCTGAATGATGCCTTGAGGAGGACACAGCATCCCTTCTGTGGGGCAGCTCACAGAAACTCTCACAGTGAATGTGTTCATGAGGAAATGGGAGACACGCCCAAACTGAGAGAAACCCTGTAAAATAACTGGACTACATGCTTTAAAAAAACAAGATCGGGGCATGTGGGTGGCTCAGTCTGTTAAGCGTCTGCCTTCCGTTCCAAGTTGTGATCTCAGGGTCCTGGGTTGGAGCCCCCGTGTCTCTGCACAGAATCTGCTTCTCCCTCTCCCTCTGCCCCTCCCCCTGCTCATGCTCCTTCTCTCTCTCTCTCTCTCTCTCTCTCTCTCAAATAAATGAGTGCAATCTTGAAAAAGAAATGACAAGATCATGAAAGACAAAGATGGGACTGTTCCAGATTAGAGGAGACATGACAACCGAAGCTGTGTGGGATCCGGGATTTCATGAATGTAGTTGGTAAAGTCCCAATAAGGTCGGTAGACTAGCTAATAGACTCTTATGGATGTTAATTTCCTGATTTGTGCAGTTGTCCTATGGTCAGGTAAGAGATTGCCCCTATTGTCCTTGATTTTAGGAAACACACGTTGGAATATTTAGAGGTAAAAGGGCATCGAGTCTGAAATTTACTCTCAAATGGCTGAGAACAAAATAGGGAATTATAAAGCTAATGTGACTAAATATTAACAATTGGGGAACCTGGGTGAAGAACATGCAGAAATTCTGTCATTCCTGCAATTTTGTTTCAATCCAAGTTCTTTTCTTCTGTTTTGCCTTTTTTTTAAGATTTTATTAATTTGACAGAGAGAAACACAGCCAGAGAGGGAACACAAGCAGGGGGAGTGAGAGAGGGAGAAGCAGGCTTCCCGCCGAGCAGGGAGCCCGATGTGGGACTTGATCCTGGGTCTCCGGGATCATGATCTGAGCTGAAGGCAGTCGCCTAACCAACTGAGCCACCCAGGTGTCCCATTTTTTTTTTTTTTTAAGTAGGACTTCTTAGAGTAGTCCGAGGGCTCAAATCCTGGCCTCCACCCCTCACCAGCTGAGTGACTGAACCTCTCCCTGTCTCAGTCTCTTCCTTTGTAAACCAGGCTTACTAATATAGTGCCAATTTCAGGGATTGTGAAACAATTTAATGTGTTTACACTTAAAAGCATGTGGCACAGTGCCTGGTGTGGGAGAAGAGATCAATAGATATTTGGTGAGAGAGAGATGAGTCTTCTGGAGTCCCCTAGAGAAATCTGCCTCTTCCCTGGGCAAGTGACAAAGCCAGTGCTGACCCGGGTCGGCCAGAGACCCCACCTCCTGCCCACAGAGTGGGGCCTCCTTGTTAGTTTCTAGGGCAGGAGGGCCCTTGCGGGCTATGTTCTGCATAACTCTGACTGGTCCAGCTCACCCCCTGCTGATCTGGCCACGGGTCCCAAACCCCAAATAGCACTCGAGCATATCCCTGCGGGACCCCGGCCCTCAGTAGGTGCCCAGGACCAGCGACAAGCTTGACCCAAGCCAGGATCTGCGGCTCATTCACACCCCAGGCTGATCCAGTGTGGGGCATTCCTCGATCCCAGCCTCGGTTTCCCCATCTGTAGTGAAAGTCGAGGATTAGGTCAGTGATTTCGAAACCGTCTCAAACCACAGTAAGCTTTCTTTCAGGGAAAGCTGACTCGGCTGTGTGTCCACATTGTAAAGATAGCTAGAGGCGCGCTGCCTTAGTGGGGATCAGTGCTGCCTTGGAGATTTCCGGTCGGGTGTTCTCTGGCGGCCCTTCCTGCCCTGAGATGTGATTTCCAGGCCCCTGAGAGGTCCTGTCCCTGGACACTGGGACCTTCCCTGCCCCCTCTTAGGAGGGCAGCCCTCCGTCACTGAGCCAGGTCCCAGTTTTGTGATGGGTTTCTCTGCTGGATGGGAGGGATGTCATGGCATCTTTTCTGGCACCTCGTCCTGTTCCCACTTCTTCCCCCTCATGAGCCTCGGAGTCGTACTTGTTCCTATTACTGTGTTCCCCAGGTGTCTAGTAGGTTCCAGGCACCACACTAAGTGCCTAGGACCTGTCTGCACTCTTTGTTCCCCCAGCTCTTTCCTCCCCCTGTTAAATAAACCAAACATCCCCCCAAATTACCTGTACTTTCATCACATTTTGGTGTCTTCATAACTTATGGGTTCCTTCCCACAAAATCCCTCCCTGTTGTAGGTGGGCAGTGCGGGCACAATCAGCCTCTTTGTAGAGGGGAGAAATCGGACCCAGTTATGGATTCCCCAGCTGCCCAGAGAACACCCGGTTGCTGGAGGAGCTGCGCCCGATCGCCGTTAATCCTCGCCACCTTCTGGGAGTTAGGTGTTACCATTGCCTGCGGATGAGGCATCAGAACTCTGAGAGGTGAGATAACCAGCCCGCGATCACAGTCAGTCCCTGGAAGAGGAGGATTTGAACTCGGGTTGGTTTGATGCGAGGGCGGCGCTGTCTCCTGCTGCCCCTGCTGGGCCTCACCCCTGGGCTTGGCCGCAGAGCCATCTGAGCGGCTGGTTATTGAAGGACACTCCGGCACGCCCTCTGGGCAGCTCTGGCAGGATCCTGTACAGAGTCTTGCCCCTCTTCTTCCTTCCTACTTTGAGACCCTGAGGCACATGGCGCAGGTGGGGAGGGATGGCACGTAACGGACAGAAGTTGTCCCTGCACTGGGCCACTGTAGGTGAGGGTCCCGGGCCAGCAGGGAGAAAAACTTCACTGCTTTGTCCTCTTTTCCATTTGAAGAAAGGGAGGCCAGCTGAGAGGTCCACCTCCCCCCCAACCCGCCTGTCCTTCCCCCTCCCCTGTCCCTGCAGAAGTTGTCCCAAAGCCACCTCTCCCCTTCCCAGACCCTCATGCCTACCCTCCAGCTTCCAGCTTCTCTTTCAGCACCGATGTTTCCCCAAATGGCTGTCATCCCCAACCTGCACCCCACCTGCGGCTTTTACTCCTCATCTGAGCCCCAGCCTCGCCTTTCTTCCCTTGCACAGCCCAGTCTGCCTCACCACCTCCAGCTCTCCTGCACCCTCGTCTTCCCTGCCCCGCAGTCTGGCTCCTCCCACCCCACTGTCCTTTGAAGGGACCTCCTTATTGCTGAATCCAGGGTCCATCTCCCCATCTCCCCTCCTGATCTATCCAGTCCTTTGACTTCGTGGCTCTCTCCCCTTCAGCTTCTATGGTGTGGGCTTCCCCCCTACCTTTGCAGTCTCCATCCCTTCTTTCCCTTGAACTCAGTGATGAGTGGTGCTCAGGGCCCTGCACTTTGCACCCTCTTCTTCTCCCTGGGGGACCTTAGTCCCCCCTCAAGATCTCAGGTGCCAGCTGCTAATGGCTCCCTTATCTCTCTCACTAGCTCTCCTCTGCCTATCTGTGGGCCAGATCTGCTTAAACATCTACACAGATGATGTGAACTCGGGCGGGTCCAAACCAGCACACTCACGATAGCCACGAGCGCATGGGGTCATCTCCCAATCCGGACCGCCCCTCATTTCCGTAATAGGCTGGAGATGCCACCTTCCACTCAGTCACCCCGGGGACACACCAGGCTACCATCCTTCCTTGTCCCCCTCCCTCACTCCCACAGCTGGGCAATCATCTGTGCCCTCAGCTTCTTGACTTCTGTTCATTCTCTCTTCCCAGCCATGGTCTCAGATCCCACCACGACATCTCTCTTTTGGACAACTGCTGAGGCCTCCTGCCTGGTCTCCCTGCCTTCAGAACCTTCTAATCCAGCCTCTCATCCAAAACCCAAATTTGACAGGACACTTCCCATGTGACTCTAATAAACAGAACCCCCACCTCTCCCTACATTAGACATAGTGTGAACAAAAACACAAGCTTGTGTTAAGCCAGTGCAACTGTGGGATTGTTAGCTACTCCCTAGCCTATCCCGCCTGGTAATCTGGAACACGATCCCTTGTAAAATTTTGTGATTTCTCCAGGAAAACCGTATTTGCCTCTAGCCCAGTGCTTCTTCAGAAGAAACAACTATCTGTGGATTTGAGACAAGTCTTTTCAAATTGTGAACCCTAAGGACAGGAACAGACGTATCTTTCTTGCCCCCCCCCCCCCCGTGAAGAGGGAGGCTGTGCGCGTAGTAGGTGCTTTATCAGCACTGGCTGGAGGAACTGAAATGAGGATGAGAAGTGCAGGAGAGAGAAGAAAGGGATGAAGACCTTGTGCACTCTGACCCCCCAAGAACTCCGTGTTAGACCCCATCCCGAGAGGCTAAACTCCATGATCACTAGCAATCCTTGGCATCTTTGCCTGTGATCCCATCACCCGATCTTTGCCTGAAATGCCCTCCGCTCAGCTCGGGAAACCCTCCCCAGCCTTCAGGACCCAGGCTCAGGCTAGCTTCTTGGCAAAGCTTCCCTGGTCCCCTGGCCCGGAGAACCAGCCTCTCCTCAGGCCACAGTATGTTCTGGGAGCCCCTGAGCTGGGCTGAGGGGCCCCCAGGGTAGGCAAGTCCTGCTTTTGCTGGCCAGGACTGGCTTTCCACCTTGGGATGGGAACACGCGGGCAGCTGCCTCATGGCCCAAGGTCATCAGCACTCATTTCCTTCCAGAGAACACAAGCCTCATGGCCCTGCCCCCATCAAATCGGAAGCCATATAATTAGTGTAATCATTACACAACTGCCTCGCGGCCTCTGTGTCCTCGCTCACCTCTCTAGGGCAGCAAGGGGATTTTTCCCCACATCACTGGCCCCTCACCCGACCGGGGCTCCCACTGGTTGCGGGGGGCAAGGTTCACGTCCTCAGCCTGGCACTCGAGAACTTTCCTGCTTGGCTGCTGCGGCTCCCTGCCCACTCACCTGCTCACACACTGAATCCAGTAACGTCAACCTCTTGTAATTCCCCAAACAACCCGTATAATCCTGTGATGTGGACTTTTCACCCATAAGGTTCTTTCCACCTGGGATGTTTTAACTTTCCTAATCCAGCTGGCAGACTCCTATTCAGCCTTTGAAACTCAATTTATTAACAGGGGTTACTACATTTTTTTCTGTACAGGGCCACATAGAAATATCTCAGCATCGTGGGCCGTACGGTTTCTGCCACAGTTACTTGATTCTGCCATTGTAGACAACATAGGCGTGGGAACAAATGATGTGGCCGTGTTCCAAGAAAACTTTGTTTACAGTTAGAGGGGGTGGGGGGTTAGGGTGCCCACCCCGTTCAAGAGTCATTTCACAAAGCTTCCCACTGACAGAGTTCAGCAATGCCTCTTGCACTGCCTTCTATACCTTACACGTTTTATCATGACACAAATCCAGGTTTAGTGATTCTACGGTTGCGAAGATGAGATGGGGATACTGGGTCCTACCAGCGTCTCTCATCCCGGTTTCTACAACAGCCTCCTCACTGGCCTCCCAGCCTCTGCCTGCCCTCACAGTCTATTCTTACCAAACAGATATGATCTGTTAACATGTAAATCCAATCAGGTCATACTGCTCAAAACCTCCCATGGCTCTCCTTTCCCTTCAGAATAAAAGCCAAAGCTTTAAAATGATTGGCGATGTGTGTCAGGCCTGATATCCCTTTGAGCTCGTCGCCTGGCCTGCTCCTGCTCTCATGATACTCCGGGCACGGCAGCCTCCTTGCTTGTCCTGACACAAGTTATGGAGACTCCTGCCTCAGGGCCTTTGCTCGTACCATTCCTTCCATCAGGAACACTCTTCCTTAGGCTCACTCCCTCACCTCCCTCAGGCCCTTACTTAAATATCTCCCTTCTCTATGAGACCTTCCCTGGCCACTCTGTTTAAAACTGCACCCCACGGGGCGCCCCAGAGGCTCAGTTGGTTAGGTGGCTGCCTTTGCCTCAGGTTGTGATCCCGAAGTTCCAGGACCGAGCCCCACATCCGGCTCCCTGCTCGGCGGGAAGCCTGCTTCTCCCTCTCTCACTCCCCCTGCTTGTGTTCCCTCTCTAGCTGTGTTTCTCTTTGTCAAATAAATAAATAAAATCTTAAAAAAAAAGAACTGCACTACACCCCCAACCTTCTCCCTCACTTTTTTTTTTTTAAGATTTTATTTATTTATTTGTCAGAGAGAGATCACAAGTAGGCTGAGAAGCAGGCAGAGAGAGGAGGAAGCAGGCTCCCTGCTGAGCAGAGAGCCGGATGCGGGGCTCGATCCCAGGACCCTGAGCTCATGTCCTGGGCTGAAGGCAGAGGCTTAACCCACTGAGCCACCCAGGCGCCCTTCCCCCTCACTTTTATTCCAGTGTTTATCTCCCTCTACCATACCGTACTCCCCCCCAATTTTTTTATTATAAAACTGTTCGAATATACGAAACACGGGACCAGGGCAGTGACGCTTATATATATAAGCCCAGATTCCACACTCGAGTTTTTTGAAAGATGCTGACATCATGACACTTCGCCCAATGACTTCAGCAAAACACACTCTATGTTTGACTTGATCATGTTTATCATCTGTATTTCCCCACAAGGCCGTGAACACCAGGAGGGTAAAGATTTTTGTCTCTTTTGTTCACTGTGGTTTCCTCAGCAGCAAGAATATTGCTGGGTACATAGTGGATACTCTACGGAGCAGGGAAAGAAAAGACAAGGCAGGTCTTGATTCTGATTCTGCCATTTATTTATTTATTTATTTATTTATTTATTTATTTATTATATTTAGAAGATTTTATTTTATTTATTTGAGAGATAGAGAGTACCAGTGGACAGAGGGAGAAGGAGAAGCAGGATCCCTGTGAGCAGGAAGCCCGGCAAGGGGCTCAATCCCAGGACCCCGGGAGCACGCCTTGAGCTGAAAGCGGACACTTAATGACTAAGCCACCCAGGGCCCCCCTGGTCCTGCCTGTTATTGACACATGATTCTGGAGATCATTTCCCATAGGGGAACCTGTAGGTTTCTTCAACAATAAAGAGGGGAACAAGAGTCCTACTTCTCAGCATTGTGGTGAGGACGCAATAAAGTAAGAGTGTAAACTGCACTATTAGCATGTCAGCTCGTTACATTTCTTTTTTTTTCTTATTTATTGGGGAGAAAGAACGAGAAAGAGAAAGAGAGAGAGAGAGAGAGAGAGAGAGAGCACGTGCACATGCACACGTGAGTGAGGAGGAGGGAGAGAGAGAATCTGAAGGAGACTCTCAGCTGGCTGAGCACAGGGCTAATGTCGGGCTGGATCTCTGAGATCATGACCTCAGTCAAAACCAAGAGTTGGGCGCTTAACCGACTGAGCCATCCAGGTTCCCCAGTTAGTTAAATTTCTCTCCAACTCTGAGGGAGGGGACTTGGTCAAGTCTGACTCTCTGGATTCTGGGCTCCTAGAAAGCAACGTTTTGTTCTGAGATGTTTGTAGCTGCATGCAATCCCCTCTGAGATGTTTTGGCACAATCCCTCAAGAGAAGCTCTTGAACTTGAACTGCTCCAAAGCAAAAATCCAACAGAAAGCCACCAGCGTGCATCCCGTTATGCTTATTTGCTCCCTTCCTTCCCATTGCCTGCTCACTCAGAGCTTCCTAATCATCCCTTATACCTCATCTCTTGCTTTATCTACTTATCTCACAGTTTTCACCAGAAATACCTAGGGGAGGGACACTCAGCTTCATGAGGCCCTTGAGATTAAATTTCTTTTGTGATCTTGGAGGGTTTTAACAATTGATCCAGCCTACCTCAGCCTTTTTTACATCCAGTTGTGTGTCTGTGTCGCCAAACTTGTCCTGCAGACCCACTGTGAATACCAACCAGGGTGCTTGCTGGAGACTGGGACTCAGCCTGCTGAACCTGCCTGTTTTCTTGGGTCAGATTACTCAGTAGAGGGTGGAAGGCCTGGCCTTTTGCAAGCTCCCTGATAACCATCGTTCTAACTTCATTTGTTTGGGGGTGTGGAGGGCAAAATATTTTCAGCGAGAAGTCTGAGTCTTCACCCAATTCTCTCAACTCCAAGCTCAAACTCTGAGCAAAATTCAAACCTTAGTTTAAGGAATAGTCTTCTCACCTGTAAAGTGCAAACCAGAGCAACTACCTTTCAGAGATGGTGGATGTGAAGTCAAACTACTTTATAGCAGGTGAAGCTTTTTATGGGTATTAGTGGATATGATCTGCTCAGCAGAAGCAAAGCTGTCACTACAACCCACTGGTCAGTGTGCCCTTCTCAGCATTATTAATCATAACAGCGACCATTTGTTGAAATCCCACTATATGTAGACTCTGAGAAACAAACTGAGGGTTTTGGAGGGGTCTGGGGTGGGGGGATGGGCGAGCCCCCAGTGGTGGGAATTAAGGAGGGCACGTATTGCATGGAGCACTGGGTGTGCTGCGTAAACAGTGAATCTTGGAGCACTGAAAAAATAAAATTAAATTAAAAAAAAAATCCCACTATGTGCAGGCACAGAGATACAACATCCTTATTAAGAATGAGTTCACAGAGACTAAGTCATTTGTCCACATTTGTACTAAAAGTGCGAAGTTACTTCCTGCGATCAGCTTGGTGTAGGGCTGCTACATAACAACGAATACTTTCTTAGCACAACCGTAGTGTTTTTGATTTAAACTACAATTTATTGGTCGTTGAGACAAAATTCAAATTTAACTGGGGGCCCCATATTCTTATTTACTCAATCAGGAGGGGTCCCCGGCAAAAATCAAAGTGGGTTCCTTCCGGCCACGCCCTGCGTCTTTGCTAATTTCACTCTTACCTTTACGTCATTAACAGTAGATTCAGACTCCAGGCCTCCAGACCATTTCAGGAGGTGGAAGGCGGAGGAGACGCCTGCCCCTCATCAACATGTCGGCCAACGAGCAGGCACGAGGACCTTCCGCCCCGCACAGACGTGGCTGCGCCCCGCCGCGGAGGATTGGCTCCAGCCCGAAGCCCGGCCTCCCTCGGCGCTGGGAGCCCCTTCCATTGGGCAGTTAGAAAACCTGGCGAGCCCCGCCCCCGCCTTCCTCGCGCACCACTCCCTCTCGCGGTTTGGGGGCGGAGCCTCAGCGGAGGCTAGCACAGGCTTCGGTGATTGGCGAAGGGCAAGTGGCCTGGCCCTCACGTGGGGCCGGACTCGTTTGTTTGCGGAAGTAGAAGGAAGTAGAAGTGCTGAGTAAGGCCGAGGTGAGTGACGGCGCCGGGGAGGCGGGGCCTGGGGGGCCCTTCCCCAAACCTCCTGCGCGCCCCAGTTTCCGTGGTCTCCACCCTGACCCTCCTTCGGACCTCCCTTGTGTTCCCCATTGTTAGTCGTGTCCTCCATTGACCCTTGTGTGACTCCATGAGTGCCCGCAGCTTCCACTCTTTGATCTCCCAGCGCCCCAGCTTCAATCTGTGACAGCTCTTGTTCATTTCGAACTTGTGACCTCGCCACGGACGCCAGCTTCGGCCGTGGGTCCCTCCTTAGTACCCCAGTCTCCCTTGTGTGTCCCCCCTCGATCTCTAACTTCCTTGGCCAGCCCCCTCCCCGTCTCCCTCCAACTCTCTCAGTGCCTCCCAGGGCCCCCAGTTTCCACTCTGGGCTGCATTGATTGTCCCATTGCCTTTCCGTGCCCTTCTTAAGTGCTCCCGACTTTTCTGCTTCTGTATTCCCACCTGATCCCCCACTTCACCTGTTTTCTGCATTTCTGTGTCTCCCCTGTTGTCCATTTTACTCTCCCCTCTTTCTGAATCCCATCTTGCTGCTTCTCCCTGTGCCTCAGATTTCATCTGTGCCTGCACACCACGGTGCACCCTCCTTCCTCATAGTCTCCTCACTCCAGCGTCTCCCAAACCACTAATTCTGTGCCCAGAGATGGCCTGGAAGCTGGTGACCAGGAGGGTGTAACCTGTTTGACCATGCGACTGGGATGGGCAGGTCTGTGCGTGTGGGACAAGGAGGGCACAGGGCTCAGGGATCTGTGCCCATTTTTTTTTTTTAAATGGACTACTCATGTGACACCAAGCAAATACCTTCCCTTCCCATGAGCTTCTGTGTCTTTCCCTCACCTGCCCTTTTACCCACCCGGCAGGATGTTAGGCAGGTTTGGTTTGGCAACACAGGTGCCCCGCCCTTGGGCTGTATACAGTGTTTTTGTTATTATCTCTGCCTTAAAATGTTCCTGGAGTTTGGAGGCTGTTTTCTGTCCCAGGTTGCAGGTTTTTTTGTCCATTGCAGGGAGATTATATTTCCTGCCCTCGTAAGGCTGCTGTGAGGTTGAAAATTTGAAAAAATGCAGAAAGCAAAGCTTTGTAACCAGCATGGTCCCATACAAACGTGATAACAAAAGAGTGAGGGAAAGACAAATAGAAGGACCACTGTCTTCATTTAGAATTTGACAGTATTTACTGATCATTTGCTGTGAGTCAGGCTCTTTTGTATGTATGTTACTTTTATCCTCCCTCCCTCCCTCCCTTCCTTCCTTTCTTCCTTCCTTCCTCTGTTGATTTAACAGATATCACCAGACTGTTCCTTGAGTTCTGGGCTATCCGTGTGTAGACAATGTCATTCCTATTTAACCTAAGAAAGGGGGCAAATGAGTTGCCTGAGGTTACACCAATTGATGAGACTGGAGTTGTGATTTCCGGGCTCTGTGAGGCTCACTGCCCTTGTCTCAGTGCCCAGGGCACTTTTTCTCCCTTCCACAGATTACTTTCTCACTGGGTGACAGTATCCTCAATGAGAATTTCCTTCTCACTCAGCAGAATGACATCACCCAAGAGATAGAGGATGTGCTGTGTGCGCGCGTGTCTGCACACGTGTGCTGGGTGTGTGTGGAAGGGATGAGGGGGATCATAGTGAAGAGGAGACCTTGTTACAAGCTTCTCTTTGTAGAGGGTGGCTCCTGGGAGAAAGTTTTAATAGGTCCATGCCTGACATGGCTCTTCTCTCTCTCTCGCTCTCTTTTTTAACCCATCCTCATTTTTCAGGTGACCTCATCCAGTCTCATAACGTTAAGTACCATCTCGACCCTGACAACTCCCAAATTTATATCTCCAGTCCAGTCTGGATCTTTCCGCTGGATGATAGACTCACTTATGCAATTGCTTGCTCAACACCTCAAAACGGGTGTTTCAAAGTTAAAGGTGTTTAGAATTAAGCTTCTGATATATATCCCCTTCATCCCTTCCCCTCCTTCCACCAATGTCTGTCCCTCCTACTTCTTTCCCATCTTTAGTAGGAAATGCAGTAGTTTTCTTTCAGTTGCTCTGGCTGAAGCTGTGATTATCCTCGCAGCCTCTCTACACCCCTCATCCAGCCAATGATGTGTTAATGTTGCTGTTTTGCTCCAAGCCCTGCAATGGCTTCTCTTGTTTGGCCACGCCTGGCCCTCTGTTGCCTCTCTGGCCTCACTGGTCTCCTTGCCTTTCTTGGAACTCATCGTTCATGCTGCAGCCCCGGGGCCTTTGCACTTGCTCTTGCCTCTACCTGGACATTTCTTCACCTAGATATCCATACAGTTTTTGGCCTCATTTCCTTTCAGTCTTTACTCAAGGTCACGTTCTTGGTTAGGACTTCGTTGGTCACCCTGTCTAAAATTTGGGTCTCTACCTCAGCATTTCTGATTCCCCTTCTTTGGTTCCCTTTTCTTCTCAGCATCTAGCCAGTATCTAAAACCTGTGTATATGCTTTGCCTATTGATCTTCTTTATTATTTATAGCCCTGGCTAAAGTAGAAGATCTGGGAGAGCAGGGATTTTTGTCTGTTTGGTTGACTAGCAGAGTCTTAGCAGTTAGAACGATGCCTGCCCCAGAGTAGGTCCTCGATAAATACTTATAGAGTGAATCATAAATTGAGTCATAAAATGGGCCACCGTGTCCCTAGGCACGAGCCCAATGATCTGTTCAAGTTATCGGTGTCTCTCGTCCTTGGGAGCTTCAGCAACACGTCTGGGGCAGTCTGTTGCCAGCCGTGGCCCCGCTCAGCAGGGCAAATGAAAAAGACACCTTTTCCTTCTCGAAGGGCTTTTTGTTCTGCCTCATTCGAACGGTGGTGCATTTTTAGATGGGAGCCTTAGGTTTTGGAGAACAAGAGGATAAAAATCAAGCCACTCAGCCACTTTCCATTCAGGCTTTCTCCTGAAGGCAGTTTGAGGATGACAGCATGGTGCCCCCCATGCTAGCTACGTGAGTTCAGACCCTGGCAAGTTACATAAGCTCCTGTGCCTCAGTTTCCCACGTGTCCTGTGGGTAGAGGTTCACCTTGTTATAGGAGTCTTTTTTTTTTTTTTAAGATTTTATTTATTTATTAGAGAGAGAGAGAGAGAGAGAGAGAGATATCACAAGCAGGCAGAGAGAGAGGAGGAAGCAGGCTCCCCGCCGAGCAGAGAGCCCGATGCGGGCCTCGATCCCAGGACCCTGAGTTCATGACCTGAGCCGAAGGCAGATTAACCCACTGAGCCACCCCAGGTGCCCCATAGGAGTCTTTTGAAGATAAATATGGTAATGACCTCAGACACTTGATGAGGCGCCGGGTACTCACTGGGTGCTGGGTTAGTGTAGCCGCGTTGTTTTGTGTGTCAAGGGATGGGGGCAAGCCTGTCCCCATTCCTCACTCACATTAGGCATGAGTTTGGGATGAGCTGAGTCAGAGAGAACATTTGAAGAAACGTTTTGTTTTAGAGGCAGCTTTGGAGGTCCAGAGGCTTGGGTGGGGGATGGAAAGGACATTTGACCTAAGTCCTAGTTCCATTCAGTCTTTCCTTATGCACTAATTGAGCACCAGCTGTTTGCTCGCCCTCTGCCTAGTGCAGTTCAGGAATTGGAAGAAGCCATGAGTCTAGCGGCCAGGCAACACCTCCCACTTCCTTTCTCTGGGCCTCAGTTTCCCTGGGTGTCAGGCGGCAGTAACACCTGTGCCTTCCTTCCTTCACGAGCTCTTGTGAGCTCCGAGACAGCTAACAGATGGGGGAATCCTGTGCCGACCATAACGCGGGGTGGTCTTCTGAGAGGGCAGAGGCTGGCGTGTGGTGATTTGCTCCTAGACGGAGAGGCGCGGCTGAAGGAAGGAAGGCGGCAGTGCCTGGGGACCAGGCAGGTGCATGGCGGAGACCTGAGTGGAGACCTGAGCGGCACCAGAGGGGGTCGCTGGCTTGTGCCAGTTGTTCCAGTCATGGGACATCCTGTCATAAGCAGCCCGGGCTCGGGAAGCCTGCTTTCCTGCTCGAGCGGCCCTGTGCCCCCAGGATCCCCCACGAGGCCAGTCGCGTGAGGTCCCCTTCCTGGCCCGGCTGCCAGCGGGATCCTGTCACGCACCTCCAGGCCAGCTGTCCTGCCCCTCTGCTGGGGCTTCATCAGGAGGGAAACAGAGGGCTTGTGGAGTCTGAATGAGCTTCAGGTGTCTGAAGCCAGACTTTCCAGATCAAAGCCTGGGGCCGCTTGCGAAGCCCAGCAGGTACCCCAGCAATGTTCTGAGCCCTTCCAGGGTGGTGGTGGTGTCCTGGGCAGCCCAGAGTGGGTGGGGATTAGGGGGTGTGGTCTGTTAGCGCCCCCGCAGAGAGTGGGAGAGGACAGGAAGGGGCCTGGGACTCTGAGGGCCCCATGCGCCTCCAGGGCTTACTCATTCATTCTCGTTCATTCACTATTAAATAGTGTTAAACATCTGTTAAATATTCACTATTCGTCAAGAACAGCATGCCAGGTGTCTGGATTAACAAATAAATAAAGATGGGGGCATCTCAAACCAACACAGGATAAATGCTCCTTTGGGGAAGCCCCTGAGCAAGGTTGGGGTACCCTAAGGTCTGAGAGTGGGGAAGGCACAGGGTGGGATTCTTACACGAGGTAGCCTGTGAGCCAGTTCTTGAAGGACAGGAAGGGTTGATGTGTCTAACAGCGAGACAGCAGAGCGAAGTGGGGAGCACCGCGTAGGCGGGAGCGCGCGCAGGTGCATGGAGGCGCGCGTGTGGTGTGTGCTGGGAGGTCTCCGGGGTGGCACAACGGAGTAGGCGTGCAGGAGGCAGGCTGGCCGGGTCATGTGGACGCTTGCCTCCCGCCCTGGAGCTTGGGCTCTCTCTGCAAGCTGATGGAGAGCCACTCGGCAGGTGTAAGCATCCAACTTGCATCCTGTGGGAGGCACACAGGGCTGGTAGGGGTGGATGGTGGAGTTGGGCCCCCGGAAGGGTCTAATGCAAGCTGGGAGCATTGCGGGAGGGACTGGTCTGGGGCTCTGAGCCTCCGTAGGGAATCGCTGGGCCTGGAAGGACAGGCAGAGGCTCTGGTGGAGATGCGAGTGAAGAGGGCAGGGGAGGAGTTCAGGGAGGACAGGCCAGAAGGTTTGACAGTTCAGGGCTTCTCGCTCTTTCTCTCAGAGAGAGAACTGTCCAGACTAGGAGGTGGGGAACGGGGCCCAGCACCTAGAGGCTTTGGGCTTCCTTTCTTGCTTGAGACCTGCCTGAGGTCTCTCAGGGAGCTGGTGGCCGAGGTGGAAGCAGACATCTGAGGACGGGGTTCTCCCCCACCACCCCGGTAACCAGCCCCCCGCCCCCCACCCTCTGTTGAGCTTCTTGAGCTTTAGCCACGTCGGTCGGCAAACTCATCGTAATGCGCCCAGGTCACAGGCTGGGGCTGGGCGAGGCTCTAGAGCAGATGTGGCGGAATGGCTCCGTGGTGGCCAGCACTCGTGTGGGTCACCGCGGTGCCCATAAGTCCCTGTGGGCTGCCTGAGCCCGAGGAAGACGCCCATTCCCGGCCAGGTCCCGCAGGCTCCTGGCCCCGTGCCCTCACTGACTTTCTCGTTCGTTCCATCTGTGGGGCGGCCTGTGACGTGGGTCCCCACTGCAAAGTTGGGCTCTAGAGTCACCCGTGTAGCCATCCTTTTGTGACTCTTCCCCGCAAGGGGACAGGGACTGGATTTGGGTCCCCCTGGGGCTACTCATTTTATGAACCCAACCGGCCACTTCTGGGGAACTCACCAAATATGCCCCCTGTCGGTGCCCATCTCCCTCTGACCCCAGTACTGTTTTCTTTTTTTATTTTTTTGGTGGCCATCAACATGTCCCACTTTAACTTGCCCTTCCAACACCCACAGTCAGGTCTTTCTGGGCCTCAGTTACTTCATCTATAAAATGGGGACATTAATGCTTGCCCTTCTTGCCTTAATGCTCCTATTCTCCAGGGCTGCCTTCCCCAGCAGCAGCTTCCTAAGCCTTCCCTGAAGGAATCAAGCAGGCAGGCAGGGCCTTTAACAGGGGACGGGTGAGCAGAAGTAAGGAGAGCAGGCCGGAAGCCTCCGGCCTACCTGCAGGGCAGACGGTGGACACCGGGAACCTGCAGGAGTAGATAGGCAGGATCGTCAGCGTCCCCCTCACGGCAAAAGCTCTCAAGTTTGTGGCTTTCCTGCGTGTGGTATCTGAGAGCTACTCGAAGCCTCCAGCGCTCAGGAGCAGACAGCCCCTGTCATGTGACCTTGGTGTCACCTGCCTCACCTACATGCAGGGAGCAAGCCCAAGCGAGGAGCCGTAGAGAACAGTTGTCAGCAGGTAAAAGCAAATGTTCACCCTGTGGGAGGTCAAGGGCAAGGGGCTGTGAGAAGCAGGACGGGGAGGAAGCCGGGAGGGAGGGGGCCACTCCCAGCTGAGCATCCTCCCCCATGTAGCTGTGATGGAAAGAACCCGGGCTCGAGGTCAGGGGTGGAATGGGAGGCAGAGCACAGCAGGGAGACGGAAGCACGAGCATGCGCTCTGTCTACTTTTCACTTGCTGCTTTCTGCTTTCTGGGCTGGTCTGTGTTGATTGTTCCAGGATGTGGCCCAGGGGGTTCATTTCCTTTCTTCCACCTCATGATAACAATGGCCACTGTTTGTGTGCCCACAGTCAGCCTGCGTCCTGGACACGTTCCCTCCATTGTGTCACCTCACTCTCACGCCCGCCCTGGAAGGCTGGGAGGGAGCCAGACCCGTCCTTTCCACGGCCAGGCTGCGCCCAGGTGTAGGAGGCAGCCCAAAACAGCCGGCCCGGGCCCCTGAGGAAGGTTTCTCTCCCCTGGGGCAGGATGTCTTCCTTCCATCCAGCCGGAACCCCGTGGTGACTCTCCCCTTAACCCCAAGTGGGCTCAGGGGTGCCGATGCTCCTGACTCCCCCCAGGAGGTGCCTGGGAGCACCTCTCCTCTCCTGGTGCCTCCCCCCTGTCTCTGGGAAGCCTCTGCTGCTTTTCTAAGCTGGTCCCGACCCCTGGGCCTCCATCTCCCCAGCTGTAGTCCCCCGGAGCTCAGCCTATACTCTTAGTTTCTTTAACAAATAGAATCATAAAAAAAAAAAAAAAAGAAGAAACATTTTTCCAGACCATTTGATAAACAGGAAAAAGAAAAAAAAAATGGCCTACAACCCAGTGGCCTCATCGTATTTTGGTATTTTTCTATCACCCTTATTTTTTGCTGTGTAATTATTACTCAGTTAAATTATGTTTTAACAGACTTTCTGTGGGTCAAGCCTGTGCCATGAGTGAATGAACAGAGGGGAAAAGACCAAGCACCTGTTTTTAAAAAGCTCCGACAATCTAGAACCAGCAGTCTGGCTCTAACCTTGTCTTCCTAGCTGTGTGACGTAGGGCCCATTACTTAACTTCTCTGTTCCTTGATTGTCTCATATGTAAAACCAGGATAATGTGACAATTTCATAGGGTGGTGACGGTGCAGATTGTTAAAAACATTTTATTTATTTATTTGAGAGAACGTGCAAGCGGGGGAGGGGCAGAGAGAGAGAGGGAGAATCTCAAGCAGACTCCCTGCTGAGCTTGGAGCGCAGCGTGGGGTTCGATGTCATGACCTTGAGATCATGGCCTGAGCTGAAATCAAGAGTCGGACACCTAATCAGCTGATTTGTGATGGTCCAGATGAAAGATGAGTAAATGTGAAGTTCTTGGACCAGGCCCTGAGCACAGAGAGGAGCATGAGTGTTCGGTGGTGAAGCGTCGGGACTGGCAGGAGGACGAAGGACAGGAAGGACAGAGCAGACAAATCAGTGGGGAGAAGGAAGGAGGTGCGAGATAGCATTGCTTTCTATGGGGTGGGACCAAGGAGGAGAGGCTGTGCAGGGAGGTCGGGCTGCACGGGGAGCACTGTGGGCTCGATGACGCTGAGTCGTGGTAAGCTTCATAGTCACAGCTTTTAAGGACCACGTGCTGTCTGGAGTGAACACATCCCAGTTTACAATTTCTGTGATGTTGGGTGCAGAAGTTGCTTCCGTTTCTGTGTCAAACAAAAATCGCTGCGGGGCACACTGATGTGCCCACCGTGCCGTCCATCTTGGGGGTTTCTTTCCCAGAGACCAATTCCCATGCCTTCTCTTGGGGTCCCTCCCTTCTTGCCTGGCTCTAGGGAGGGGCGCAGGCACCCCAGTGCCTCTGTCCTCTCGACCCCCGAGTGCAGAAGAAGGAAACTGACACATTCAAAAACATTGAAAAATCATTCTTCTTTAAAATTTTATTTATTTATTTATTTATTTATTTATTTATTTATTTTTTAAAGATTTTATTTATTTGACAGAAAGAAACGCAGCTAGAGAGGGAACACAAGCAGGGGGAGTGAGAAAGGGAGAAGCAGGCTTCCCGCCGAGCAGGCAGCCTGATGTGGGACTCGATCCCAGGTCTCCGGGATCATGACCTGAGCCAAAGGCAGTCGCTTAACCAACTGAGCCACCCAGGCGCCCTCTTTTTTTTTTTTTTAAGATTTATTTATTTGAGAGAGAGAGAGCACAAGCAGGGGGAGAAGCAGAGGCAGAGGGAAAAGCAGACTCCCCACTGAGCAGGGAGTCCGATGTGAGACTCCATCCTGGGACTCCAGGATCGTGAGCCTCTGAGCAGAAGGAAGATGCTTAACTGACTGAGCCACCCAGGTGCCCTCTGGTCTAACATTTTTAAAAAATATTTTATTTCTTTATTTGACAGAGAGAGATGTATAGTAAGAGAGGGAACACAAGCAGGGGGAGTGGGAGGAACAGGCTCCCCACTGAGCGGGGAACCGGACATGCGGCTTGATCCCAGGACCCTGGGATCACGACCTGAGCCGAAGGCAGACACTCAATGACTGAGCCACCCTGGTCTAAACATTCTTAAGAACCTTCTCGTTTAATCCTCATAGCACAGAAAAGGGGAGCTTGTCCTCATTTTTAAAAATTTATTTTAGAGAGCGAGAGAATGAGAGTGAACATGGGGTGAGGGGCAGAGGGAGAGAGAGAATCCCAAGCAGACTCCCGACTGCGCACAGAGCCTGACGCAGGGCTTGATCTCACAACCCTGGGATCACGACCTGAGCTGAAATCAAGAGTCAGATGCTCAACCAACTGAGCCACTCAGGTGCCCTGAACACTGTCCTCATTGTAAAAGGGCACTGAGACTCATAATGTGCTCACACCAGGTCTTATTACTGATCATAAGAGGAAGGACATTACAGAGCTTCAGGATGCTTCCAAAGCTCTTCAGTCACAGTCTTTGTTTCCTTATGCATCAGGGCAGGGCAATGGAAGTGAAGAGACATGCCTGTTGAGCATTTCCTGTCTGCCAGGTTCTGTTATTGGGCACTATTGTGGTTCTCATGTTACAATAAAGAACACAGAGGGGTTAAGTGACTTGCCCAAGGACACACAGCTGGCGAGGATGGGAACAGAGTTTTGCTCCAGCCTTTTGCCTTTGTAGAGACCGAAGGGAAGAGTCACATAAAGTAAAGCTCAGGGCCCACTGCCTAGTAAGTGCTCAGTCTCCTGGTATAATTATTATGGGCCCTTCTTCCTTTTATCGGTGATTCTTTGAGGCTGCTTGTTCTTCCTTTTATCCCTAAACTTGATCGTCTCCTCAACAGCTGGCCCAGGGTGTGACCAGTGTCCGCTGACATGTCCACTCTCCTCTGGGGTGCGCACACTGAGCACTTCCTGAGCTGCACTTTGAGCAGGTGACTTCCTGGCGCAGAGCCAGAGGGTGGCCGCCTGCTAAATGTCACCTGGCTTTGGTGGCACTGCCTTAGGAGTGCAGTACACTTTCTGGAAACCTAGGAAAATATGCAATATCTCATCCTGTCATCTGAACTGGGGACAGTTTTCACAGCAGAAACTGTGACCCTCGGAGTCTGCAACATAACATTTCCATCCACACGTGTTCATTTCCGAGGCACTTGGTTTCATGTTCTCTCAGAGCTCCTTGGGAAAGAGCAGTGGTAGCAGGCACCCAAAATCGGGAGACCAGTGCCCACGGTCCCCCTGCCCCTGATGGAGTGTGGATCAGTCCTGGTTCCCTGGCTGTATCCGGTCGAGATGGGACCCTTGTTTTGTTTGTGGAATTGAAATGACTCGCACCAAACTTTCTGAGTGCTGGACTTCACCTGGTGAGAACCCCTCCCTTGGGACAGGTCAGGAGCATCCGTGACGTGCGTTCTACCTGCCGTGTCCTTGAGCAGTAGGGCCCACACTGCAGATGAGAAACCTGAGGCCCTGGTGGGGACCCTGGCCCGGAAGTGGGACGGTTCTGGTCCCCTCTGCGTGGTGGCCACTCTGAAACTTCCCATCAGCCCTTCCCACCCCTGACTCAGCACTGTCTCTCTTTCCCCTCCTTTCCAGGTCCCTCCTGGCGCGGAAGCAGAGGACCAGCACTGGTGGGGAACCATCGGGGAGCCTTAGCAGGAAACTGCTGTCCTTGGTGAGGTGGGCATGGGGGACCGAGCCCAGCTGACCAGAGACCCCATTTTCTTCCAGACTGAGGGGGCAGGCGGCGGGGCCTCCCCACCTGCCCCACGGAAGATGCAGTTCTTTGGGCGCCTGGTCAATACCCTCAGTAGCGTCACCAACTTGTTCTCAAACCCATTCCGGGTGAAGGAGGTGGCTGTGGCGGACTACGCTTCGAGTGGCCGGGTTCAGGAGGAAGGGCAGCTGATTCTGTTCCAGAACATTCTCAATCGCACCTGGGACTGCGTCCTGGTCAACCCCAGGAACTCACAGAGTGGATTCCGGTGGGTGGCGCTCAACAGCTACTACACATACTTCTTTCCTTTGGCTCTTCAGACTGGCCGGTCCTCGGCCGGAGAGCACCTTCTTTGGGCCTAACATCTGAGGGCTCTGGAGAAGGGTGTGAGAGGGTGAGGAGAGGGACCTCCTAGATCCTACACCTCTGGCCAGCAGGGTCCCCATAGCAGGGGCGTGAGGGAAGAAGGCAGGGCTTTTCCCTGCCTCCAGGCTGGGCCCAGGCAGAGGGAGCAAAGGAGGAAAGGACAGGAAAGCTGCAAAGGGTCAAATCGGGTAAAGTCCAGGATTCACCTATGACCCTGGGTCTTTGAAGGCATGACTGCCCTTGTCGGGGCCGGCCAAGGTCTGTTCAGGAAAGTGTGTAAGGGGTGGCCAGTGGTCACTTTCTGGGCATGCTTCGTCTCCCGTGGGCTAGAAGGAAAGGGTGGGAAGCCAGGGCAGGGCTGGCTGGCAGAAGGGGAGAGGAGTGGCCAGGCGCCCACCCATGCAGGGTCCAGAGGAGCTTGGCAGACTGGCCCTGAGCTGGGCTGGGGCTGATGGGCCTTTTTCCATTCATTCATCCGTCTGGCCAGCCCACCGTCCATCCCTTCACCGGGCATCGGGCATCTGCAATGGCTCAGGAGTCCCAGGCCCTGGGCTAGGCCCAGCTGGCACTGTGAGATGACAAGATACGCTTGGTGCCCTAATGTCCAGTCTTGGGGGAGGCCACAACAGACATCGTACCAACCGCGCAAGGAGAGCTGTGGGTAGAAGTGGACGGTGGGGACACAAGCAGGCGATGCCTTCCTGGTGGGCTCCTCGGAGCCTAGGATGCGTAGGAATGTGTCTGGCAGAGGAGAGTGGACAAGGTCGTTGCAGGCATGCACAGGTGTGGGTGGGGGCTGGGGGGCGCCCACAGGCCAGTGGCCTCGGGCCGGATCCCCAGTGCGCTCAGAGCTCTGGCAAGCATTGAGGCCTGAGGGAACCTCTGGGCTCATTCCCATTGAGAAGATATGGCAGCAGGAGTCCCAGAAAGTGGCAAGCGAGGAGTCAGGGTCTAGCCAAGAGGAGGAGAGCGGAGGAGGCCAATGGGGAGAATTCAGGTCTGGTTCCGCAGGGAAACTGAGGCAGAGGCCCCCCCACAGCTGGTGGTTGGGCAAAGAACACAGCAGCCAGTTTTACCAGTTTTACCGTGGCAGAGCTAGCCCACCCGCTGGGCTCAGACGCCTGAGGCCTGAGCCGATGGCCACCCCACTGGCTGGGTCAGGACAGGGGCAAACTTGCCCCTGTGGCTCCGGAACCCCCCCACAGGCCTGCCGCTGATGGGAATGCAGAGCTGAGCAGGGCAGTGGGCTCACTGTTCGGAGACCACTCAGCCTTCCTTTTCAGGAGCTGCCCTCGGGCTCCACTACCCTCCACCATCACCAAGTCCTGTCAGCTGTACGTGTCCCTTGCCAGGTCTCCAGATCTGTCCCAGCAAGCTTGAGCCCCCTTGTGGGCAGAGTTCCATCCCCCAGGGGTTAAACTCTTTGCCAGAAGTTTATTAACTACATGTTTATTTACTGCCCTTAATTGGGATCACTTTATAGTACTTTCACGTCTGGTATATGACACCAGTGACCCATGAGCACATCCTCCAGTAACCCGTTGAGGTAAGTAAGGTAGGCAGTATCCCATTTTACACATAAGAAAACTGAGGCTCGGGAAGATAAGGGAGTCATTCAGGGTTACATGGGAAGCAGTGAAGGAACAGAATCTTTGTCTTCTGACTCCTAAGCCGTTTCTCTCTCTCTCTCTCTTTTTTTTAAGATTGTATTTATCTATTTGACAGCGGGAGAGAGAGCACAAGTAGGCAGAGCGGCGGGCAGAGGGAGAGGGAGAAGCAGGTTCTCCATTGAGCCGGGAGCATGATGCAGGGCTCAGTCCGAGGACCCCAAGATCATGACCTGAGCCAAAGGCAGATGCTTAACCGACTGAGTCACCCAGGCGCCCGCTGTTTCTCTTTTCTGTGCCACTGTGTGTTTGTGTTTGGATGGAATAGGGAACATTGGGTGTGGTTTCAAGCTAAGCACGTATCTCCTCTTGGAATGCCTCACATCCCTCACTTGGCTCTGGACTCTTTCTCGTCTCTCCTTCTGACCTGCTGCCGCCCAAACATTTCCGTTTCAACAGATGGCATCACAGTCCCTGTACGTCCATGCAGCCCAGAAGCCCGGGAGCGATCTTGATTCCTCGGGCTCCCTCCCTCCCCAGATCCAGGCCATTACTGAGTTCTGTTGGGCCCCCCTGCCAAGCACATCCTGAGTCTGCTGCTGCTTCTCCATCAGTTACGCCCAAGTTTGAGTTGAGTGATAGAAAGCCCGACATGATAGTTGCCAGACAGGATGGAATTTTAGTTTTCCCCTAAGTGACAACCACAGCAGAGAGCAGTCCCCAGGGGACCCCAGTCCCTAAGGGCCCAGCTCTTACTGTCTTGTTGCTTTACCACATGTGGCCTTCATTCTCAGGGCCACCTCCTGGTCCCAGATGGCCATGCCAGATGCAACCATCACAGCCACCTTTCTGGTTAGCGGAAAGGTAGACGGACAGGGTGAACAGGGGCACTGTCCTTTTTAGGGGCTTCTAGGAAGTGGCCCACATGCCTTCCACCTGAAGCCTGCTGATGGGACTTAGTCACATGGCCACAGCTAACTGCAAGGGAGGCTGGGAAGTGTGGCTTGTGTTCCAGCCACGTGCCTAGTCCCAAATCCGGGCTTCTGTTCTTCTCCAGTTTGCTGCCGGCTCTCTTTGCAGGCCGTGGTCCTTGTACACACAGACTCCAGCTGCCCTCCATCTCCCAGCCTGTTGCTCTTCCTTATTTGCTTTCCTCCCATCCTCTTCCAAGCTGTTGTCTTTCCAAAAGACAAATGTGATCGCTCACTCCCCTCCTTCTCTCTTCAGGAAGCCCCTATTTCCTTAACACAGCTGCTTAGCCTGGCTCGAAAGGGCCAGCGTTGCGATGCACTTGTCTGGTCTCAGCACTTGTCGCCCTGTGCTCCTGGCCTTCACCTGGACTCTTACACCGTCGGCCTCTAACGTGCTCCCTTTCTTGGCCTGCCTCACTTGTGCTCACCCTTCCCTGACCTTCAGGCCGGAGGAGCTGCTGCGTGTGCCGTCGCCCTCCATCCCTGCGCTCAGTAGACCATTTTCCTGCTACACCACCAACCCCATGAGGGTAGCGGCTGCATCTGTCTTGTTCGCCCCCAGCAGCCGGCAAGGAGCCTGGCACACCTAGGTTTGTGCGATCCTTGTGATGTACTTGCGAAGCTGCAGCAGAGTTTGCGGAGGGCCGCTGTGCGCCGTGTCCTCTGTCGCTACTGGGGACTGTTGGATTCCGAGCAGCCGAGGGGGTGAGCTGGGAAGCAGGAGGGGAGGTTACAAAGAGTTGCAGAAATGGCAATGCCAAGGCCTGGCGTGTGACCCTGGAGTGTGGGCGAGAGCCCTGGGCTTCTCCTGGGACAGCGATCATAGGGTCTCTCTGCTGCCCCCGGCACCCTGCAGCTTCTCGAAGGAAGGAATGGTTTACTAGACTTGCTCTTCAGGCTGCTGCAGTTCTGTCTTTTTTTCTTTTTTCTTTTTTTTTAAGATTTTATCTATTAGATTGTGAGAGAGCAAGTGAGCGAGCACAAGCTGGGAGAGGGAGAAGGAGAAGCAGACTCTGGACTAAGCAGGTAGCCCAGTGCAGGGCTTGATCCCAGGACCCTGGGATTATGACCTGAGCTGAAGGCAGATACTTCACTGACTACTGACTGAGCCACCCAGGTGCCCCTCCTGCCTATGTTGTCCGTTCTTTCTTTCTTTCTTCCTTTCTTTCTTTCCCTCTCTCTCTCTCTCTCTCTCTCTCTCTCTCTTTCTTTCTTTCTCTCTCTCCCTCCCTCTTCCTTCCTTCCTTCCTTCCTTCCTTCCTTCCTTCCTTCCTTCCTTCCTTCCTTCCTTTCTTTCTTTCTTTCTTTCTTTCTTTCTTTCTTTCTTTCTATTTTATTTATTTGACAGAGAGAAACACAGCCAGAGAGGGAACACAAGCAGGGGGAGTGAGAGAGGGAGAAGCAGGCTTCCTGCTGAGCAGGGGGCCCGATGTGGGACTCGATCCCAGGTCTCCAGGATCATGACCTGAGCCGAAGGCAGTCGCCTAACCAACTGAGCCACCCAGGCACCCCTGTTTTTCTTTTTTTTTTAATATTTATTTATATAGAGAAATAGTATGAGCAGGGGGAGGGGCAGAGGGAGAGGGAGAATCCTTGAGCAAGCTCCCGGCCTGACATGTGGTCCAGAGCCCTGACTCCTCTGCGTGAGCCCCAGGGTGGTCACTTTTAGTGTGTGGACATTATGATAACATCCGTACTTATGTTCCTGTTACAAATTAATCATTTACTACTGACATTTGTTGGTGACATGTGATATTTGATGAAACCTGCCAGCTCTTCACTGGTGTCTCAGCAGAAACAGGGCTGCCCTTTCCAGGAATCCTAGAAAGAATGATCAGAACTAGGGCGCCTGCGTGGCTCAGCCAGTTCAGTGTCTGCCTTCAGCTCAGGTCACAATCCCGGGGTCCTGGGATCAAGCCCCGTGTCAGGCTCCCTGATCAGCGGGGAGCCTGCTTCTTCCTCTCCCTCTGCTCCTACCCTCCATTTGTGTTCCCCCCCCCCTCTCTCTCTCTCTCTCTCTCAAATAAATAAAATCTTTTTTTTTTAAGATTTTATTTATTCATTTGACAGAGAGACAGAGATCACAAGTAGGCAGAGAGGCAGGCAGAGAGAGAGGAGGAAGCAGGCTCCCTGCCGAGAAGAGAGACTGATGCGGGCCTCAATCCCAGGACCCTGAGATCATGACCTGAGCTGAAGGCAGAGGCCTTAACCCCTTGAGCCACCCAGGCGCCCTCAAATAAATAAAATCTTTAAAAAAAGAAAAAAAGAGCAAAGCATGTGCAACATGTGATCTTTGCTTCTCGAAAGGGGACTGATTTTTGAGGCCCTCAGAAATGGACTGCTGGTCAGCACCTCAGACAAGCTGAGTGGCCTGTGACCCAGCCACATACCCCATGCTTGCTCCTTCTCGATTTTTCTAGCCTGCAGCCTGTCCTCTCCCAGCAGGGCTGAATCCAGCAGGTCTGTCCTGCGGGAGCTCAGGCAGTAGCCAGAAAACGTAGGTCCGTATGCTGCACGCAGGGGGATAAATATTAGAATGCGAACAGACTAAAGCTCTTAGGTTCCCCAGACAGACCTCACCTTTTTACACTTCTGTCCTCGCTGTTCCCTGCTGCCAGTTCTCTGAGCCGGTCCTCACCTGCTCTCTTCTCCCTCAGCACGGTCCATACTTCGGTCAACCCCTCCTGTCTGGGATCAGCCTGTGGCTCTTTGCACTTCTGTCTCCCCCAACTAGACCACAGAGCTCCTGATGGACAGCGTCTGGGGCCGTGTCATTTCTCCTAATGCCCACTGTAACACTCGGCACTCAGCAGGTGCACGCTGAGTATTTGTTGAGTTGGCAAGTGGCCCCGTGTCCCCTGGAGGTAGACGTGTGTTTGATAGGAGGAGCTGGAAAAGGCCTCTGGGGGGAGTTGGGCGAGAGATGGACCTTCAAGGGGGAGGACGAGCTTACCTGGAGAGAGGGCTGTGCAGGGAGAGGCACATGGAGAGCAAAGGCACAGAGGGACGAGGATGGAGGAGGAGCCCTTGGGAGGACCTGTGTGGGAGGGCTGGAGCTCAGCTCTGAAACTGGAGAATTACCGCCCTGGCCTAATGGTTCTTGGCCATTCTTTTGGCCCAGGACCCCATTGAAAGTCCCAGGGGGCCTCTCCATCCGCCCCCCCCCCCAAATGCCCAGACACATTTTCATGCGATTTCCTGAAGTTCACAGACCCCCTGAGGCTCATCCACAGGCCATTCCCAGCCAAGGCAAAGGCCCCGCAGAGCTGATGCCAGGTGGCGCTTGTTTATGGCCTCCGTTCTAGAAGAGGAGGAAAAGACAACCTTCTGAGTCCTCCAGGTCCTGAATGTTTTCTGTGAATCTTTCCTTCACCTGTGGCTCTAACCCTCCCTGGCTCTGCCCTGAGGGCCCTGAGAGATTTCTCTCCCGGTCTTTCCCCTACTGGGCCTGGAGGTGGGACAGGGTGCCCCTTGCGCCCCAGCCTTGAAATTCACATCAGCCCGTACAGCCCGTGCTCTGTCCTAGGGTTTCCCCCACACCCTTGGGTCTGTGAGCCCCTGGCCCCGAGCTCCCTCTCTCCAACACTAACTTGTCTTGACTCAGTGACTGAAATTCGCAGAGTTCCCCCCATATACCCACAACTCTTGGGGCCACAACTCTCCCAGCCCACGTGGCCCTTCCCTGGACCTTGTCATCACCAGTAATGAGCTCTTCCACATATACAAATAACAAGCACCCCACTTTCCACCCTCTACCTCCTGTCTTTCCAGCTCCTTCTTCCTGGTCCTCTGAATGCCAAGTTCCCCGCCCCCTGCAGACGTGGACCCAGCCATCCCCCCGCCACGGTCCCCGTCCCTTTCAAGGACTTCAGTTCTTGCCCTGCAGAAACTCGTGGCCTGTCATTATGATCACACCTTTGCATACCCCCTCTACTTTCTTCTCTCTTTGTCGTCTTTGCTGGCAAACCCCAACATTAGTTAACTCTAGGTCTCCACCGTGGCTGGCGGGGCTCCCTTCCGTGCTGCGTGCTCCCACTTCAGGTGAGCCCTGCGCTTTGGCAGCCCTGGGCTCGGGATCAGCAAGTTGGCCTGACCCTGCCCTTCCCTTCCTGCCCTCCCCTCCACACTTACCCGCAGCTGGTGAGCGCCCCACCGCTGCTGCCCACACCTACACCCACGTACTGTGCCTTCCCTGTCGTCCCTGTGGAGGCCAGTCCCGTCAAGGTCAGGACCCCCTCATCCACCGCAGGACATCAGTTCAGCAATTCTTTCCTCTCTCCTCTGAGACTTTCCTCTCTCCTCCTCTAGACTAGGTATTTTCCACTGCTATACAAATGTGCTGTTTTTTCTTTGTTTTAAATTTCATTGTTGACTCCACTTTCGTCCCCAGGCACTGCCTCTGTTCAGCTGTCCCCAGTTCCCTCCTCCTGTTCTCTCTCTAAACTAGTTAAAAATAGGGAAATACGCCGCACATAGAAAAGTGCATACAGCTCAGTGATGTATCACAGTACCTCTAACCAGGTAGAACATTGCCACGTGCCAGGAGCCTCCAAAAGGCACCCATGAACCTGATTGGTAGGGTAGTTTCTCCAGTGGCTGGCTTGTGTGCTCAGCATTTTGTCTATGAGACCTCTGTGTATGTTTTTGCGTGTAACTGGGTCCGACTCTTCCGTGAGGACAGTCCCACTGTGTTAACTATCCCGGCTTTGCTTGTTCATTCATTGGTGGGAATCTGGGGCTGCTTCCGGTTTCCTTGGAGTGTGTATGCGTGCCTTTCTGCCAGGCATCTACTGGGGAGTGGAGCTGGTGAGCTGAGACGGTACGCAGCCTCGACTTCAGCGGATAATGCCCTTCTGGTCTCCTCCCGGCACTTATTCCACAGCCCCTGCTACTTAGTGTTGCCAGTTAAAACAAAACAAAACAACTATCATCCTGTTGGGTGTGTAGGGGTGCCTTATGGTGGCTTGAGCATGCTTTGGTCTGAGGACGTACGAGTTTGAGCACTTTTGGAGAAGCTGATGAACCGTCTGGCAGTCCTCTTCAGCGAAGTACTTGTTCCATTGCCCTCGAACACAAAAAATCAAATTCTTTTTCTTACGGAGTTTTAACATCTCTGTTCAGATACATACTTGTTCATGTGTCTTCCGGCTGTCTCTCCTCGTGGCTTGCTGTTGGATTTCCTTAACACGATCTGTTGACAAACAAGAGATTTTAGTCTCAAGGGAGTTAGTGTCACTCATCTTTACCGTTTGCGTTCTGGTACTGGTTAGCGGAGTCCTTCTCTACCAGGGGGAGTTGAGAATATTTTTCTATAGCATTTTCCAGAAGCTTTATTTTGCCTTCTGTCACTAGATTGATTTGCTACCTGGAATTGACTCCTTGGCCGTCACGCCTACTCTCAGGGGCGTAGACCTTCTCAAGCCTCAGTGGAAGACCTTGGTTTGCCACAGACCTTCCACCTGGTGGGCCTTGAACTTGAACCTCTGTTTCACAAGGACTGAAAAACTGCCACAGTTTCCGCTCAGCTCCGGGTCCTCCCTGCTGCTGTTTTCCATTTGGTTTCTTGACATCTTGCTCTGCCTAGCTTATGAGAGATGATCCCATGCAGAACTTTGGGCTTACCTCGCTGTGATTCCCTTAAGCTCTGATCTTCTCGGCAACTCTGGCCGGCTTCTCTCTGCTCAGCCTAGTGGGGATGCCAGCAGCACCTGGCTGCCTCCCGACCTTTCTGTCCTTCATACCATGCATCACAGATCCCAGAGTGCCCGGAGTGAAAATGTGGGGCTTCCCTCTTCTCTACAGTCTTGGCCCTGTATCCTCACCTGCCTCAGTTTCCCTCCAGCGCCTTCAGGTGCTCATCTGCATTTGATTCTGCCTTTCTGTTCATTTTCAGCAGAAAGGCTAGTTTGGTATAAGCTCTTCTGCCCTATGCAGAGGTGGAGATCTCCCCGCAGGGTTGATACGGAATATTTACATTACCACCGAGTCTGGGCATTTCTCGGAGTTCCCTGTGACTCCTTGTTTGAACCATTGATAGTTTGTATGTATCTTGCTTAATTTTCAAACGTATGGAAAGCTTTTCATTCTCTTTTTGTTATTGACCTCTTAGTTTCATCGTGGTCAGAGAACATAGCCTCAGTATTTTCAGGTCTTTGAAATTTGTTCAGACCTACTTCATGGCCCAGTTTACATCCAGTATTTCTAAATTTTGTTTGTGTGGCTCGAAAAGAATGTGTTTTCTGTAGCTGGTGGGAATAGCGTTTCATATATATCTGCCAGGTCAGTTTCACTGACCTGATTCTAGATCCAGTGGGGACTTCTTTTTTCTGGAATTATGGGTGATTTAATAGTTTTCAAAAATGTCTAGTTTTTAAAATAATTTGTCAAGTTTGACTTTATTTTGGAGCTTTATTATGAAGTACATATTAATTTATAATTGCCATATTTTCCTACTGGGTTGAAGCTATTATCATTATGAATTGTCCCTCTTTGTTTCCGGTAATGCTTTTTACTTTAAATCCTCCTTTGTCTCATATCTGTATAGCTTTATCAGCTTTTTTTTGGTTAGTATTATATTGTATTTATACATGTATATATATAAAATCTTGTTAAGAGTATGGAATTGTCTTTTCTTTCTCTCCTATTATCCTTGTCTGTTATTCCTAATCTTTATTTGGAACATTTTGGTTTTTTTTCTACTTAATGTCATGCTGATATATTTGAGCCTGAATCTGTCATCTTGCTATTTTGTTTTTGTTGTTGTTCCACCTATCTTATTTCCTTTATTCCTTTTTGTCTTCTTAGGGTTTTAGTTCTATTTTTGTTTTGTTTTTAAAATTTTATTTATTTATCCCAGAGAGGGGGGGGGAGAGGTATCACGAGCAGGGGGAGGGATAGAGGGAGGAACAGACTCCCACTGAGCAGGCAGCCTGATGCGGGACTTGATCCCAGGACCCAAATCATGACCTGAGCTGAAGGCAGATACCTAACCCACTGAGCCACCCAGGCGCCCTTATTTTTGTTTTGTTTTAGGTAGCTTTACTGAGATGCAACTTACAAAAAATGGAATATACCAGTTGGCGTGTAGCATTTGATGAGTTGCAGTAAAAGTGCACACCCGCGTGCCATCACTGAGCCATCACTGCAGTCAAGATGCAGAACATTTCCGTGGTCTCCAGAATTCTCCCCCTGCTGCTATGCAGTAGGTCCCCTACTCCCACCACAGCCCCTGGGAAACGGATATGCTTTCCATCACTGAAGTTTTGCCTTCTAATCATACAACGTGTCGTCATATGACTTTTTTTTTTCCCACTTAGTATAATGGTTTTGCAATTCATGCTGGAGTGTTTCCTTATTATCCCATGTGTCTCCTCCCTGTCAAGTTGGAAGTTAGGCATTCTGTCATTCTCTAGTGATAGCTATCGGGGCACAGTTCTCCACTGGTTTCTCATGAGTCTCTACATCTTGCAAGCAGAGACACTGACTTCCTTTGTTCCAAACTGTCTTTACAAAGGATGTTTGTATAGTGAGGAGCCTTAGAAGATAGAGATCGGGTCTTTCCCTACAACAGAGGGGGAGGCTTGCTTACCCTCTTATGTAATAAGGATCACATCATCCTCCCGAGCAAAGTTTCGGCAGTTTTGCTTATTAACAACGGTAGACGACTTAAGTCCCCTCCACTGCGGGCTTCTCTGTCTCCTAGTGCAATGGGAGCAAGTGTCACCTGGCCCTCTTCATGTCACCCGGAGGTAACTGGATGCCAGGGAATTGGCACAAAGGTGGAAACTGGCCACTGCCGTTGTGCGAGCAATACACGGCCCTTTGTCTTTGATCCAGGAATCTTGTTTCTTCCGCCAGCATCCATGGAACTGTGTCAGGCTAACTTGTTAGCTTGCAAGTAGGGCAAAATCTGAAACCTTCCCACGTCTCGATAGAACCCAAGAGATTGTAACACAACATCCTCGGCCTTATTGAAGTATAATGGGTACTTTAGCATCTTCCAGGATGAGGAATGGGTCTTAGAACTTTGTAACCCCACTTGTTCCCAGGCTTCTATGGCGTATATATGCATTCTGTATTTTATTTATTTATTTTAAAGATTTTATTTGTTTATTTGACAGAGGGAAACACAGCTAGAGAGGGAACACAAGCAGGGGGAGTGAGAGACGGAGAAGCAGGCTTCCCACTGAGCAGGAAGCCCGATGTGGGGCTCGAACCCGGGTCTCCGGGATCATGACCTGAGCCGAAGGCAGTCGCTTAACCAACTGAGCCACCCAGGCATCCCTCTGTCTTTATTTTAAACCCAATGCCACCAATTCTTTTTAGATTCTATTTAGATTCACCCACCTATATGCCATTTTCATGGTATTTTTTTTTCTTGTATCTCAGATCATCCATATGGGATCAGTTCTTTCTACCCAAAGAAAATCGTTTTATATTTTCTATCATGTACATCTACTAATGACAAAGCCTTTCTTTCTCTTTGTGTGACTAGTGAATTTTTCTTTTAAACATTTTACTTACCTGAGTAATCGCTACACCCAACATGGGGCTCGAACTCACAATGCCGAGATCAAGAGTCGCCCCCTCTCCCGACTGAGCCAGCCTGGCAGCCCTGACTAGTGAGACATTTAACTTTCAACTCCATTCTTAAAAAGGGAAGCGTGTTGTGTACAGAATTCTCATTGGCGTTTATTTTCTTTTATCTCTTTAAGGATGACATTCCATTAGCTCTGGTTTCCACTGCTGAGTAGCTGGCTGTCGGCCTTTGAAGATAACTTTCTCGAAACTCTGCTATTTTTAGCATATTTCTTCACATTTTGTTTATAGGCTTTGCAATATGGTACATGTGTCCGTCACTGCTGCGTTTCAGTATGTGGACCCCTACGTGTCATCCTCAGTTCCCGCTGCATAAGAAGGGACCTCAAGTTCCGCAGCTTAAAACAGCGATCGATTACTTCCCACACAGATCTGCAGTTTGAGCAGAGCTCAATCTGCTTCTAAGAGAACTCACTTGCAGCTGGCAAGCTGCTTCCCGCTGTTGGCCGGCAGTGTGTCCAGGGCTCAGGGTCCGGGACCAGGAGTCATCCCTGTGGGGGGTGTGATAGCTGGGTCCCATGAGAAAGGAGGCAGGCCTTGGTCCAGAAACTAGGGCAGCATCACCTCTGCCTTGTCCTGTTGGTAAATGCAGAGCCAAACGAAAGGGTTGAGAGACATAATGATAAGGGACAGCATGTCTTAGTGGGAGCAGTGTCCAAGAATTTGGGGGCCATGTTTAAAGGCAACAAGTTCCCTGAGTGTGGATTTGTGTGTGTGGAGGAGGGCTTATAGATATTTTCAATCACTATGACATTTTTTTCATTAATTTTGAAAAGTTCACAGACACTAACTCTTCAAATATGGCTTCTCTCCATTTCTCTTTCTGTCTTGCTTTGGTGGCCCCACTTACGTGTGTCGTAGATCTGTTTGTTATCTGTCCTGTGTCTTTCCTCTACTTTCCTGCGTTTTCCATCCTTTGGCTCCCCAGGCTCTGTTCTGGTTCCTCTTTTCTGGCCTGTCTTCCCGTTCACTAGTTTTCTCTTCAGCATTGTCCAGTCTACTTTTATACCTGGACACTAGGGTCTTCGCTTCGGCACTTGTATTTTTTAACGCTGTGATTTCCATTTTTAAAATAGATTCAAGATCTTTGCCCCAATTGTAAATCTTCTGTTTTATCCTCTTGAATATTATCACAGTTATTTAATTTATTTTTTAAAGTAAGCTCTGTGCCCAACATGGGGCTGGAACTCACAACCTCGAGATCAAGAGTTGCGTACTCTGTCAACTGAGCCACCTGGGCGCCCCATCACAGTTATTTTGAAATCTGTATCAGATGCCTTCGGTATTCTCAGCCCCCTACTTGCAGATCTGTTCCCCTTATAATTATTTTCTTTCATCTCATGTAATTGTCTCCTCCTATGCTTGGTGAGTTTTGATTATGTGCTGGACCTTGGATTTGCAATGATGCTTGTAGAAACCATATGAAGACTGGCTTAACGTTTCTTTTATGTTCGTTTCTCCTGGGTATCTGGGAACATTACCAGTGAGAGTGATTTCAGTCCTTTTTCTGGAATGGAAATTATTTGGAGCTGAGCTGCTGTCTTGGAAAAGGTCTGTCTACTTTGGCTCATCTTATGCCTTTGTCCTTGAGGACCCCCACCCACAGTAAGAGGGTTCAACAGGGCCCCCTGTTGGCCTCCAGTGCCTGCCCCCCCCCCCCCCCGAGCCCTTGAGGTTGCCAGCGCTGTGCTATATCCCTCCAGGCACTGAAGTGACGGCAGCCCTCAACACCAGGCTCACTTCCTGGGTTTCCATATTCCCTTCCAACCGGACCCTTCATCTCTGTCTGCTTCGATGTCCAGTGCCTAAGCAGATGCCTTTTACGTTTCGTCCAGCATTTCTGGCTGTCCCTAGGAAGCAGTCCAGTATCTGGTCTGTTGTGGAAGTGGGAGTCCTCAGAGAGATCCTATTTTTCTTTTGGGTTAGTCTCACTTTCTCCATGACCTACCTCTGTTTGCTCCCGTCTGCTGCAAAACCCCCAACGCATATCATCTGTACTTGCTTCTCCGATTTCTTTTTTTTTTTTTTTTAAGATTTTATATTTACTTGACAGAGGGAAACACAGCGAGAGAGGGAACACAAGCAGGGGGAGTGAGAGAGGGAGAAGCAGGCTTCCCACCGAGCAGGGAGCCCGACGTGGGACTCAATCCCAGGTCTCTGGGATCATGACCTGAGCCGAAGGCAGTCGCTTAATCAACTGAGCCACCCAGGCGCCCCAGCTTCTCTGATTTCTTATGTCCCACTCCTTCCCAAACCCTCTGCAGTCAGGCTTCGGTTCCCATCATTCCACCAAAAGTACTTTGTGAAGGTCATTAATGGTTTACTGATGCTAAATCCAGGGATCAGTTTTTAGTGTCCTTTTTGGTGTCATTTAGTGTTATAGTAGCCCTCGGGCATGAGGAGGTGGGCTGGGTGAAACAAACCCGGGCAAGGAGAATGAGGAAGGACTTCCTTCCATCTCCTCCTTTCTTTATTTCTTTGTTCTTTAGTCCTTATTACCTGGTAATAAGGTAATTTATTGTACTTTCCTATTTTTATTCATCACTTACGCATTGGGTTGGTCCTGTAAGAACACAGGCTCCAGGAAGGCAGGGCATGTCATGTGTTTTGTTCATTAATTTACCCCCTCCATCTAGAACAATGGCAGGTGCAGAACGTGCTCAATAGATATTTGCTAAACAATTGCACTTTCCCTCGGAAAGAACAGCTGAGCCTTGTTGAGTCAACAGTCTTTGGGCACCACTTCTGCTAGACCTTGGCTGGCCATGTGTCTTCCGTGTTGAAAGCCCTGGTCAAAACTTTAAGCATCTTCAGTGTCTGCAGTCATTGTGATTATCTGTTTTTAAAGTGGTATTACTTGGCTGTCCCGTCTGACCCCCATGGTAGCTCTGTGAGGTACGTGGGACAGGTACGGTTAGTCTTGTGTTTCAAATACGGCTCAGAGAGGGGAGGAATTTTTCAGGGGTCACACAGCAGCTTAATAGCAAATCTTGGACTTAAACACAACTCTTTAAAAATGAACAAGGTTTATGATGATCGTTCTTCTACTCCTTTGGGGGAGTTGGGGGAAAGGGACACCATCTGAGAGGTTTCTCAAAAAAAATGTTTTTTTTTTCTGATTATAAAAATTATAGGGGCATCTGGCTGGCTCAGTGAGTTGAGCATCCAACTCTAGATCTCAGCTCAGGTCTTGATCTCAGGGTCGTGAGTTCAAGCCCCACACTGGGTTCCACGCTGGGCATGGAGCCTACTTTAAAAATAAAAATCACATAAACTCATTGTAGAAAATTTAGAATTCAGAAGTGGATAAAAAACATTTTAGTTACTGTACTGCAATGTACATTTTGACATATTTTTGAACACAATTTAGATCACATTGTATCATATAAAATTTGTATCTTCCTTTTTTACTTGACATTACAAAATCACATTTCACTGTTCTTTTATTATCACGTCTTAATGGTTGCATGATAATCTATCACTTAGCTCAGCCACTGTTTATATCCTTTTCTACTGCTGGACATTAAAGTTACACACGTATTTACTTCCTACGGTGTGTGATGGCCAAGGACTTGAGGCCGGGGCTCTCAGATGTCAGAGTCAAAATAATACAAAGTGGATATGTCAAGGATTTGTTAAAATAAAATTTAAAAGCACCATGAGATGATAGAAAAAGAATGGAAACGAAAATCTTTTTAAATAAGAATGAAATCCTGACTCTGGAGGTGGGTGTGTGCACGCCTGTGTGATGGGAAGAGGAGTCCGGCTGGAGTGGCTTCCCGTGTGGCCAGAGGCAGGCGGAGACCCATGTTCAGGGGGACCCAAGGCTTCTGCCTCCAGCAAGGGTGCGGGCCGAAGCTGCCTCATTTCTGTGTCGTCTCCTGTGTCCTGGCCCTACAGACTCTTCCAGCTGGAGACGGAGGCAGATGCCCTCGTGAACTTCCAGCACTATTCTTCGCAGCTGCCGCCCTTCTACGAGAGCTCGGGCCACGTCCTGCACGTGGAGGTCCTGCAGCAGCTGACCGACCTTATCCGCAACCACCCCAGCTGGTCGGTGGCCCACCTGGCGGTGGAGTTGGGGATCCGAGAGTGTTTCCACCACAGCCGCATCATCAGGTGGGCCAGTGCGCGTGCCTGTGTGGGTGGGTGGGCGGGGCCTGGGGCAGTCGCTCAGCCCTGCCTCAGTTTCCCTCTGTAAAGCCAAAAGCTGCCCAGTACCTTGGATGTGATCCATACTAGGTCGCTTCGCTGGAGAGAGAGGAAGAGGCCTCAGATCCTCTTGTCTCCTTCCAAAGATCTGGCTGCCCTCTCTCCTCTGGCCCTTCAGCTGATACTCATGTCAGTAGATGTGCTCCCGAGAGGGGACCGTGTGGGCCCTGCCTCAGGACTCAGGCCTACCTGCTTGCCCTGACCCCAAGGCCCCAGGCTCAGAATGCCTCACTGCCCTCATAGTTTCCAGGCCTGTTCTTAGACATCATGGGGATTAACCTCCCCGAGGCCCTGTCCATTTCCTAGGGTGGACATTATTGTCATTTGTTTTTTTGTAGATAAGATATGAGTCCCAGAGAGGTTATGTGCACTGCCCAAGATTAATGAGTTTTCTGCCTTGTGACCCGTTCTGTGCCACCCCACCACTCACCTCCCGCTGGCGGGGCCCTGTCCCTCATACGGGAGTGCAAGTAAACAACTGATAAAATCACATCTGTCCCTAATAAACTGTGAGCCAGCCATCAGTTTGAACCAGCCAGCGCGAGCATGGCAAGAAGGCTGTCCAGCCTCTAGCCCACCTCCCTCTGCTGCCCCTGAGTTTCTCAGCACCCCTCCCTCCTGTGCCCACCCCTACCTGCAGCTGCGCCAATAATAGGGAGAATGAAGAGGGCTGTACCCCGCTGCACCTGGCCTGCCGCAAGGGTGACGGAGAGATCCTGGTGGAGCTGGTGCAGTACTGCCACGCCCAGATGGACGCCACGGACAACAACGGGGAGACGGCCTTTCATTACGCTGTCCAGGGTGACAATGCTCAGGTGCTGCAGGTGAGCAGGGGGAGGGGGCAGCAGGAGCTGGCAACTCCTTGTTGTCCCTACTTGTCCCGAGCTCCTTCCTGGACAGTGTCCCCTCCTCTCCTCTGCTTCCCTCCTCATGCTTATCAAGGAGATACCGCCTCGGCCAGCGGGCTCTGACAGCCCTAGTGAGGTCCCCCAACCCAGCAAACTAACCTGGAGGCCCACTCCAGCCAAGCACAAGCCCTTTGGTTCGTCCCAAGCACCTGCTGAGCCCAGCCCTGGGCTGGGTGAATCCATTTCAGCCCTGCCTGGAGGGACGTACAGTCCAGTGGGACGCGAGCTTCGCTTTTTACAGGAGCTCAGAACTCCATCTGGCTCCTGTAGACATTTGTACCAGACATACTGATCTGGTTAATGTTCGATTATTGGGCTGAGAGATGGAAATAAAACTCGTAGACCGGTAGAGGGAGTGATGTCATTAAAGGCTACTTTATGTGTTAGCTGGAAGAGACAGAACGCCAGACAGAATTTGATTGCCCAGAGTTAGAAGACTTTCTTTTAAAGGTTATGTCCTCCTCTCCCTGGCATCAGAAGGGAACGATACTGTTTCACAACATATGGCTTCATGTCATATGGTTGGTGCACAGGGAAGGGATGTCCTCATGGCCTGGTGAACCATACCCTTCTTGCAGGCCGGCTCCGTGCCCAGCACCGTGCCCCCCGGGGCCCGCCTCTGTGCGGACGCCAGACACGCACACTCAGCTCTGTCGTGGGCTGCTCTCATGTCTGGCCCTGTTCTGAGTGCTGGGTGTTCCAGTTAATTCTCAAAATAGCCTCTCTTGGTGGTGGGGGGAAGGGAGGTCCGGATCCTCCACTTGTTGCCAAAGAAACCAAGGCTCCATGAGGTCAAAAAAACGTGCCCGGGGAGGGGGCCGAGCTGTGAGCAGTAGGGCTGGCCCGGAGGCAGGCGTCTTTGCCGTGTCCCCAGCCTGTGGACAGGCCCGACAAGGTCCCCCGGGCACACAGGAGTTGTAGCTAAACTGTGGAGACGGCACTCAGCCACAAGTGAGGAAGTAAAACCTCCTGGCTTTCTTTGTAATACCTGTTTGTTTGTTTTAGGGGAAAAAGATATTTTTACTCTAGCATAGGACAGGATGTGTGGGAAGAAAGAGCTACCTGTTTTTTTTTTAATTGAAAAAATTACATGTGAACCGAGCAAAAAAGAAACTGAAGCCAGAGAGATGAAAATAGGATGAAAGTATGCAATAAAAAGCGGGAACCGCTCCCGCCCAGACCTCCCATGCCTACCCGTATGAGCAACCTCCATCTAGGTTTCTTGGTTGAGAAATTTTTCACGTGAGCCATGGCTGTGCCAGACCAGCCCCCAGCCACCTGTCACAGCCGCCGTCCTATTTTCCTGCAAACCCCTTTCTCTCTGCTTCCCTTAATGTCTCTACTGTGCTCTCGCAGAGTCAGACTTGCCTTCCCCTCGGGTGGGCGCAGGAGGTGGGCGCGGAGGGTGTCGGGGAGGGCCATGTGGGGGATCGAGTTTGCCAGGCCCCAGCGCACCCCGGTGTCCTGCTGTCAGCTCCTAGGGAAGAGCGCGTCGGCTGGCCTGAACCGGGTGAACAACCAGGGGCAGACCCCACTGCACCTCGCCTGCCAGATGGGGAAGCAGGAGATGGTGCGCGTGCTGCTGCTTTGCAATGCTCGATGTAACATCATGGGGTCCACTGGCTACCCCATCCACACGGCCATGAAGTTCTCCCATAAGGGGTAAGACCTCACTCCCCCGCCCGGCTGGTGGGGCCTTCTCCTCGAGCACAGGTGAGCACTGGCCTCCATGGGCTCATTAGGTGTGTTTCCAGTACTTGGGCCAAGGGCTGGCCTGGCCCGAACAAGGTTCTTGAACATGTAGTGGATGTGAGCTTCTGTCCAGAAAGTCAGCCGTGCAAGAGTAGAATTTTAAAATGTTTTCTATAATGTACCTTAATTTCTGGCCGTGAACCTCCCTCTACCAGGTGAGAGAAGAACACTCCAAATCTTCCCCGGGGGTCCTCCCTTTCCACCTCCTCCAGGTGGTCCTCCTGTGTTGGAATCACATGCCACCCCAAGGAGGGCTGGGTCGTAGAGGATGGGTCCTCTTCCGTCCAAGACCACCAGCCCGATCTGAACCCCTTCGTGGCTACCCCTCTGTGGCTTTTGCAGATTCCTGGCTTAAGCCCAGGAATGCTTGGCGAGGTGGCCCCGAGCCCCTTCTGCCTAGATGTGGCCATAGTTCCTGGCTGGTGGCACTGCCACGCCCATGCCTCTGGGGAGCTCAGGACCACCCTCCCATTTCTTCCCTTCTTGAGGCCTGGGAAACCCTGGTCTCAGGAAAATTCTCCACGTGAAGTGTGTGTGTCGGGGTGTGGGTGGGGGGGTGTGATAAAAGAGATGAAGGGGTGCCTGGGTGCTACAGTCGGTTGGGCATCCAACTCTCGGTTTCAGTTTGGTTCATGATCGCAAGGTGGTGAGATCGAGCCCTGCGCTGGGCTCACTTGAGATTCTCTCTCTCCCTCTCCCTGCCCCTCCTGCTTGTGTGCTCTCTTTCTCTCTCTCAAATAAATCAATCTTCTTTTAAAGAAATGAGATGAATATCTCAAAACATTGCCCAGTGGGAACAGTATCTAGAATGACTGACAGACAGAATGCGTCAGCCGGTCCCTCCGTCTGCGTGGTGTGCTAAGTGCTGACCTTAAAGAGACAGAAAAGAGAGCAGCTCTGGGACAGGAGACACAGAAGTCACCGGGTCCTTCTAGGCTGTGGCCCGACAGGCAGGGGGGAGAGCACAGAGGGCGGCACGTGCGTGGGGGCAAGCCTTGCCCTCCCTCAGGTTTTCCCTTTTTCTGGAGTCTTCTGGAGTCTTCAGGAGTCTGCACCACGTTGCCGGCCCCGCTGGCACAGCCGCAAGCCCACCTTTCCGTGATCCTCTGCAGCACGGCCAAGGTGGACTAGAACTTTCTTGGCCAAATGGTTGAAGATGGTACCAACACCCTCATCCCAGTAGTCACGTTCCCTGACTGCAGGATGCAACCCGAATGGGCACACATGATGGCTGATGCTCTTTTCTCCCAGAGAGGTAGCATGACAGCCCCTCTTTGGCTCAGCTCCGGCCACCCCAAGCTTTCCTGTCCAGGGGCCTGGCATTGCCAGGCTCGCTCGCTCCTTAGACACCTCTAGCCACGTTCCTCTCTGCCCCTGCCAGGCCTCCTCCGGGGGGCTGGTACGCATCACAAGGGATCACGCACAGAAGATGATGCGAGTGGCCTCACACCGTGGGCGTGCCCTACACGGCCCCCCATGGCCGTGTCCTCCCAGGGCCCCCCCCGCAGGGACATCCCTCTGCCAGCACGCAGTAACCAGCATAGCTGTACTCTAGAAAATCCCAAGCATTAGGATTACGGAGGGGTCCCATCCCAGCTCCAGTCTGGGAGCCCCTCTGCTATTTCTGCCAACTCAGTGGACCTTTACAGAGCCAGGTTTGGGCCTGGGACTCGACTTTGACTTTGCAAAATGTTTTCAAAGTTCATTAGTGTAGCATGTATTCCTTTTTTTTTTTTTTTTAAGATTTTATGTATTTATTTGACACAGAGAGAAAGGGAGAGAGTATACACAGAAGCAGGGGGAGCGGCAGAGGGAGAAGGAGAAGCAGACTCCGGCTGAGCAGAGAGCCCGATACAGGGCTCGATCCCAGGACCCAGAGATCATGACCTGAGCCGAAAGCAGATGCTTAATGGATTGAGCCACCCAGGTGCCCCGAATTCCCTTCCTTTTTAAGGCAGAATTCCATGGTGTGGATGGACCACATTTTGCTTTTCCCTTCATCTGCTAATGGACATTTGCCCTTTTGGCTAAAGCTGCTAGGAATATGGGCACACGAGTATCTGTTTGTGTTTTGGTTATACACCCAGGAGTGGAAAGGAGCCACAGTCTAAACTGCTCTGCCCGGGGCCCCTGGGGGGCTCAGTCGGCTAAGCATCCAACTCTTGATTTCGGCTCAGGTCATGATCTCAGGGTCGTGAGATGGAGCCCCAGTTCAGGCTCTGTGCTCAGTGTGGAGTCTGCTTGAGATTCTCTCCCTCTCCCTCTGTCCCTCCTGCTTCTCTCTCTCTCAGGTAAATAAATCTGAAACTCCTCGGCCTGTGCTTCCTGCAGGATGCCGGCTGCTGCACGAGACAGCAACAGTGGATGGTGGGGGGCTAGAGGGCAGCCACGTGCCAGGCACAGAAATAAACTGTCTTCTCTCCTTTAACCCCCACCAGTCCAGTTAGGACTGGGCCCGTGTTGCAGATGGGCTTGGTCGCTTCCTAGAGATCATCCGTAAGGAAGCCGGGGCTTGACCTCAGGCCTGCCTGACTTTAAGGCCAACACCAGTGAGAGTGATCATTGCTAATTGGAGTTATCAGGGAAGACTTCCTGAAGGTAGGGGCTTGAGCTATACCTATAGGGGCCTAAGATACCCTTGACATACCACAGTATACATGCTGGTTGGTTCTGTTGCAAAACCAAAAGAAATTTTGCAGAAAGTCTCCTTCACCAGGAGATGAAGCCTCAGGTCATGGCCTTATCCAGCCCCAGGCCACCTCCCTCCACCTCCACGGCCTTCTATACTGCCCCATGGCTCCTTTCTCCCTAGGTGTGCTGAAATGATCATCAGCATGGACAGCAACCAGATCCACAGCAAAGACCCTCGCTATGGAGCCAGCCCCCTCCACTGGGCCAAGAATGCTGAGGTAGGCAGAGTCTGAGGGTGAGTGATGGGTGGGTAGGGGGCAGAGTCTCAGAGCCCCTTGTTCCTCAGCTGCCTGCAGGGGGCGGTTCCTAAGATGACTCTGGGGATAGCGCTGTGGGGGTTGGTCTCTTAGTGGTCCGCAGGGGGAGATGACAGTCGTGTTGGTCTGCTGCTCATTGACACAGTCATGAAGTCCCCTCAGTGGTTTCTTTGCATATGAATTCGGGGTCCTATAGGCTGCCTTTGGAGGTGTGAAGTCCATGAGGTGATGTGTGAGAAAAATCTTTGTAACTCGTCAAATGGAAGGTGGTGTGGTGCTCTGGCTGGGCAGCTCTCTGGAGCCCTCCCCCCTGCCCCGACTCCACTGGGAAGGATGGAGGCCTCTGGAAGCAGAGCTCGGCAGTGCACTGGGTGCCCCAAAGACTGTGGCCTGTTCTTAAATGCGATGGGCCAGGTGGGAGGAGAGTGCCCACCTTGCAGGGCACCTGCTCCCTGCCCGTGGCTAGACACCAAGCCAGGCCCTGTCATGACGTTTCGTCCTTCACTGTCACCACTCTGTGCAGTAGGGACTTGCGTTTCTATTGTCACAGAAGAGAAAAACTGGATGTAGGGGGTGCAGTGACCCACCCAGGCTCAGAGGCTGGGGATGAAATGGGGTTGAGCTTTGGGCTCAGGAATATCGGGCTCCAAAGGCTGGGGCTGCCCGGTGTAGGGGTGTGTGTTGCCCAGGCCCAGGGAGGGGTCACACCTTTGCAGGATCCCAAACTCCTGCAAAGGGGGCAGTTCCGGGAGTTTGCAGAGATGCATGGGGTCCTGTTAACTCCAGGGAAGAGCCCAGAAGGCCCTTAAATCACCCAGCTTATCTTCAGCCTTCTGTTCTCTACTTCTGAGGTGTTGATAGCATGGGCCAAGGTGTAGGGCCTCCCCCAGAACTGGGGCCTGCCACCTGAGTTGTTCGTGCGGCTAGAGCTTTCCAGAAGCCCAATTCCTGAAGGACTCTCAGGGAGGAGGTGGCAGCACCTGGGTGTCAGCACCCACTTGGGCATGGACCCTGTCTCCCGCAGATGGCCCGCATGCTGCTGAAACGGGGCTGCGACGTGAACAGCACCAGCAGCACAGGGAACACAGCCCTGCATGTGGCCGTCGTGCGCAACCGCTTCGACTGCGTCATGGTGTTGCTGACCTATGGGGCCAACGCCGACGCCCGTGGGGAGCACGGCAACACCCCGCTGCACCTGGCCATGTCGGTGAGCCCACCGTCCGCAGCTACCCCGACCCCCGGCAGCGCCATGAGGGGCGCCGCCAGCCCGTCACTTCCCTCCTGCGATGCCCTCTTCCCCCTACCCCCACTGCTGGGAATCTTATCTCAACTTGACCCTGCCTTCTCCCTCAGGAACCTTCCATGTCCCCCTCTCAGCCCCAAATATCTCCTTCCTCTGTGCTACCATCCCTCTCGCTCTGGTGTTCCCCTTTTGACAGGTGCATGGTGTGGGAGGGGAAATGCAGCCCCACGACCCACTGTGGCCTGGGGCAAGTGACCTCTGTCAGCCTCAGTTTCCTTATCTGGAAACTGGGGGTGTCGGCCAGCTGGTAGAGCTGTTGAGAGGAGTGAGCGGCGGACCCTTGGGAACTCCAGGAGCATCCCGGAGATATCCCTGAGATGTCAGTTCTCCCCCCACCCCACCCCCCCGCATTATTAGGGGGAAATGCTCATGTGCATGTTGTTCCTATCTCCTGGGTGGGGCTCTACGCTCCCGGAAGGCAGGGTCTGCCTCTACATCTTGGTGGCTCACTGTAGGGGTTGGCCACGGTTCTTGGCTTATTATAGAGCATAGGTCCTGCCCTTAAATCCTCTCCAGTGTGAACATATTTTAACTGCTGGGGAGGGAATGTAGTTCATCACCGATGTGTGTATGTATTCAGTATCTTGTATTCCACAGCAATACCACGTGTACGTAAGTACATTCAACAGATGACCAAGGGATAGAATTGGAGAGGCATCTTGGACTCTAAAAGACGTAGATCCAAGGACACACTCAGAGACATAGTGTTTTATACCAAAGGCCATAACCATGGTGGAGACACTGTTGCCTGGGAGGTGGAAACCCTAAATTAAACCGTGGCCATTTTCAACACCGAATGAGCCCTTAGAATTATCTAGATCATCAATTCTCAAAATTTTGGGTCCCTGTAGTCCCTTTATATGCTTAAAAATGATATAGAAGATTCCAAAGATTTTTCATTTATATGGATTTTATCTATATTTACTAGATTGGAGGTTAAAAATAAGAAATTTCCAAAATATTAATTCACTTAAAAATGACAGTTCACTGATGAATCACAGACCTGTAACCCTGAAGCAAATAATACATTACATGTTAACTTTTAAAAAATGATGACTCACCAATCATGGTCTAATGTCAATAAGTAACATTTTTAAAAAAGATTTTATTTATAATAAGAGATCACAAGTAGGCAGAGAGGCAGACAGAGAGACAGAAGGAAGCAGACTCCCTGCTGAGCAGAGAGCCCGATGCGGGCCTCGATCCCAGGACCCGGAAATCATGACCTGAGCCGAAGGCAGAGGCTTAACCCACTGAGCCACCCCGGCGCCCAATAAGTAAAATTTTTATGAAAAACAGGTTTATTTTCCCAAACCAAAAATAATCAAAAAGAGTTGGTATCATTTTACATTTTGGCGAATCTTTTCAATGCCTGGCCTCAGGGAAGACATATTGATTCTCCTGTCTTCTGCTACATTTATTCTGTTGCAATATGTTGTTGAGCATATCTGGCGCCACAGTGATAGGTCATTGGAAAAGATACACAGTTGCGCCTTTCAGATAATCCCGAATATTCTTCAGTGTTGCACCTAAACTGGACAAGGGTCAGTTTCTGACAAGTCAGTTGCACATGGGACCTGCAACCATCTCCTTGAACCTTTCACACTTTGTTCCATTCGTATCTCTCATGTGTCCCATGGATCTTCTACCCATGCATGATTTCAGGTCATCCTGGCAAAAAACTGGTTCTCTGTGTGTGCGTAATCATTTCATTACACGGTATCAAAACCTCACGTTGGTAAATATCCCCACTGATCTCATCAGAAGAGTCTTTCAGTTTTGGGAAGCTGTCAAGCCTGTCCTGGCATAAACAAGCGTTCTGGAATTCCCATTTTTGTTTGCGAGCTTGAATTTTATCATCAGCACAGGCATTTTTCTTGAAGTGCCAGGCTCACTGCATTCATTTTTGAGAACATGTCTTCTGTATACCCAGGGCTGACCCATCGTGGCTCGTCAGTCTTGATCTCAAGAAAAAAAGCATGGTTCTGTTGACAGCTCCGAGTTGTAGCCATGCTTTTCCTCAAGATAATGGTGTGCTTTAGTGTGCCACAGAAATGCCTATGCTTTCTCTCAATCTTTATTTTTTTTTAAAGATTTTATTTGTTTGTCAGAAAGAGAGAGAGAGCATACAAGCAAGGGGTGCAGGAGGCAGAGGGAGAAGCAGACTCCCCACTGAGCAGGGAGCCCGATGCGGGACTCGATCTTAGGACTCTGGGATCATGACCTGAGCCAAAGGCAAACATTTAGCCGACTGAGCCACCCAGGTATCCCGATTTCTCTTCATCTTATGACACAGAGTAGACAGTGTATTGGCTTTTTTTTTAAGATTGTATTTATTTATTTGACAGAGATCACAAGTAGGCAGAGAGGCAGACAGAGAGAGAGAGGAGGAAGCAGGCTCCCTTTTTAGGCAAGAGCCCGATGCAGGCCTCGATCCCAGGACCCAGAGATCATGACCTGAGCCGAAGGCAGAGGCTTTAACCCGCTGAGCATCCCAGGTGCCTGAAACTGGCTTTTTTTTTTTTTTTTATTGTTACTAAAAAAAATTTTCCCCCCAGTGTTCCAAGATTTATTCCCCATTCCCCACACCCAGTGCTCCACGCTTTAGGTGTCGCCGGTACCCACCACCAGGCTCTCCCATCCCTCCACCCCCCTCCCTTCAAGTCCCTCAGTTTGTTTCTGTGTCCAAAGTCTCTGTTGTTTCGTTTCCCTCCCTAGATACCCTAGTTCCCATTTGCTTTCCTTCTCCCACTGTCCTCCAGGTTACCCCTCATGCACCGCAAGTAAGTGAGACCATGCGATACTTGACTTTCTCTTCTTGGCTTATTTCACTCAGCATAATCTCTTCCAGTCCAGTCCGTGTTGCTACAAAAGTTGGATATTCGTCCTTTCTGATGGAGGCGTAGTATTCCATTGTATATATGTACCACATCTTCTTTATCCATTCATCTGTTGATGGGCACCTTGGCTCTTTCCACAGTTTGGCGATTGTGGCCATTGCTGCGATGAACATTGGGGTGCATATGGCCCTTCTTTTCACTACATCCGTATCTTTGGGGTAAATGCCCAGTAGTGCAATTGCAG
>PITA01001221.1:0-11510 GCA_004023965.1 Spilogale gracilis | reverse complement strand
GAAACTGGCTTTTTAATAAACTGGTTGATTTCTTTCTGTGAATGAGTGGCCGAGAAGATAACCATGGTGATATTAGTTTGATGTGATATTAGTCTTGCTGAGGCCTGGGCAGTTTTATCCATCACTGTTTTACACCATTGGTGCAAAAGTCAGTACAATGCAAAAAGTGAACATCTTGATTTTTTTTTTTAATGAAAGGAGGGTGTTTTTTTTAAATTTTACATATCTTTTTTAGTAATCTCTACCGCCCAACATGGGACGCGAACTCAAAACCCTGAGATCAAGAGTGTACAGTCTTCTAGCTGAGCCAGCCAGGCGCCCCTATGAAAGCAGTGTGTCCCTTGTGGAACCCTCTAGAGGGTCCCACAGGTTCACGGGGGGCCAGAGATCGCACTTGGAGAACTGCCGATGTTCCCTGTTCCCCATACTGCGGGGCTCTGGGACCAGTCTGGCGGGATTTGGCATATTCACGAACCACGTTTGCAGTTCCAAATTTGATCATTTAAGCTGGTTGGTTAGCTTCTAAACTTAAATTTATTTAGAAGGAAGTATTTCATCACTACCGAAAGTGGTAAACCAGTGACACCAAAGGAAGGTGACCCAAACAGAAATGAGTAACTAATGATTTAAGCACGCATACTTAACTGTGCCCGTATAAATCATACTGTATGTGAACTACTGTTTGGAAGACTGCATTCTAGACACATCTCTTCATTCTCTAGGCAAGGAAATTAGGCCCCAGGAAAAGGGAGGTGATGAGACCAGAGCTCTGGTCTCCAGGCAGCCAGTTTATTGATTTGTTCTGGGAAACCATGTCCCCTCCCCCCACCCAGCCTCTAAAATGTTAAATGCATAGTGCTCTATAGAGGGAAACTGAACTTGAAGGCAGCCATCAGGGAGGACGTGTACTCAGTTACCTCTCACAAAGGACCTCCTAGACATGATGGGCAAGATAGCCTTCCCTTTCCCTGATCACCCTTTGCTGCTGCTTCTGAAAGTGATCGGCAGCTGACCCTTCAGTGTCCCCATGGCTCCTGGGGCGGGGGTCAAAGATGCACTGCTTCCTTCAAGAGGTTGCTGGTGGGGCAGGGGACTGGGGCTGAGTCCCTTCCAGCTTCTTCCTGGGTTAGTAAGTGGATGGGGGCTCCGAAGGTTCCAGCATCTTCTTGCGTGCCCATGAGAGGCCCACCAAGTTGATGGGAAAAGTGAAAAAGGCTTTTCCTCTTCCTTTCCCTTAGCTGTTGCATTTTCCCTTTACTCCAACCCCAACAGAAAGACAATGTGGAGATGGTCAAGGCCCTCATTGTGTTTGGGGCAGAGGTGGACACCCCAAATGACTTTGGGGAGACTCCTGCAGTCATAGCTTCCAAGGTCAGCAAACGTAAGTACCCCACACTCTGGACCAGAGTTGGGCAGGGGTGGGTGGGTGCAGCCCTGGGGAGGAGGGTGGTCCTGGCCATCAGGCACCAGCATCCTGTCTGTACTCACCCGCCCTTGCTCCCTGCATGGGGTTTCCAGGAGCACCTGGGAGGCCGAGAGGGGAAGCTTTCTTCGCCCAAGAACAAGAGCCATCACCAGTAGATGGATCCCACTAGGGGAGTTGCCAGAGCAGTGTCCTCTTCTGTGCGGCCCCCATCCTTCCTCAGGGTGCTTGGACTCCCGGGGAGGTGGGTGGGATTCACAGTAGCGTTAGCCAGTTGCTGGTTCCGGAGGAATTCACCACTTGCCGGAACAACTGTGGGTTGACGCTCGCTCTGTGCCCCGCGGGGGTATGCGCATGGCCAGTGCACACAGGCTTGCTGCACGCTCCGCATGTTCACTTGGGAGCCTTGGCGTCAGAGCCAGAAAGAAAAAGAGCAGATCATCCTCCGAAGAAGCCCGGGCCCCCTCCAGGGGGGTTTGGGAGTTGGGGATGTTGCTATGGGTGCGTGGCTGCTCATGTGCAAGCGTGCACGCCTGCGCTCCTTACCCGCGGCATCTTCGCTGGAGGAGGGTGAATGCCCCGGGCTGCTTGGTCCGTTTTGAGTTCCAGGAGGGACCCTCCATTCAGCGGCTTTGAGAATTGCTCAACACGGAGGCAGGAGTTCTGTTTTCTTTCTTTTAAATTAGATTTTTAAAAATAATTTATATTAGATGTAATTAAGTCCAGTCTTGTTTCCTTTTCTTTTTTTTTTCTTTTTAAGATTTTATTTATTTATTTGAGAGAGAGAGAGAGTGAGCGAGTAGGAGCCAGAGGCAGGGACGGGGGGAGAGGGAGAAGCAGAGTCCCCGCTGAGCAGGGAGCCTGGCCCCGCCCGCCGCCTCTCGGGCCTCCATCCCAGGACCCTGGGATCATGACCTCAGCTGAAGGCAGATGCCTCACCCACTGAGCACCACCCCCCCCCCCAGGCACCTCAGGAGTCCTGTTTTCTTGACCGGAAGTGAAGGGAAAGAGAGGGTCCCCAAATACTCAGACTGGGCAACCTCAACCTCCGTGCCTTGCCAGGCCCCAGGAAGCTCTTTGTCTATAGCAGACTGGAGTCAGCTCTCCCTGTCAGGGCGGGTTGGCCCTCTGGGGCGCCCTGCTCCCCTACCTACCCAGGCCACCTGGTAGATGAGCGAGGGGGCCATGTGTGGAAAGGAGGGGCCTCTCACTTGCCTGTTGACTTCATTTGTGATCCTGTGCGATCTCCCCCTCCCCAAACCATGACTAGTTGTCACCAGGAGGACGCTCTTAACTCTGCTGAGAACCGTAGGGGCTGACTCCTGCCTCCCACCCACCCAAGGGGCCCCCTCGGAGCAGTGCTCCACTACGACACATCACTCTTCCTCCCTGGAAAGATCTCAGCCCCCACCGATCAGCTTAAACAACCTAGGTAGGCCTCGCCCCCCTGCCCCCCCACCCCCTCCCTCCTCTCTAGCTGGTCCCCAGGTGCTGGGATCAGAGCAGTCCTCCTCCAAAGGAAACGGGGTCCAGAGTAGAAGTTGTTAAAGGGAGCAAGGAAGGATGGGGCAGGATCTGTCGGCCTCAGGAGGCAGCCGCGACCCGCGGAGCCCAGAGGCCTGGGTGGGGGGTGGGGGGTATCCCTGGCCACTGGCCCACAGTCCATGTCTCCTGAGAGAACATCCTGGACACAGTCTCAGGTATGGGCATCACCAGGGCACCCACGAGGGGTGTGTTTTCCTGGTCTCTTCCTGAGCCCTGGGAGCTCAGGGTGGGCAGTGACGAGTGCTCTTAGGGTCTGGAGCCCCTGGCCTTCTGGCTCCAATGAGGAGTGTTTCTGCCAGGCTGTGGAATCTGTCCGGCCTGGGGACTATATGTCCCCTGTTGGCCCCTCTGGTGACCTACACGCCTTTGAACGTGGCCGGGCAACCTGCCTCTACCCTTGCGTGTCATTGGGGCCTGTGGAGATGGCCCCCAAGGAGATGGGGCCCGTCCTCTGGGCCCCAGATCATTTGAGAGTAGTGTCCCCTGAACAGGGCAGTCAGAAACCAATCCTTGGCAAGCCGGCTTTCTTTTCCCCCACTCGCTGTGGAGGCAGACACCGGCACCTCCGGCCGGGATAGCCCAGCCCAGCCTGGAGTCAGGAGAGACGGAGCCCGAAGCCACAGTTGGTCGGTCTGGCCTTGCCCCTCCCCTCCCCCTGCATCCCCATCCAGGCCCTGCCCCCTCCGCCCCATCTTTATCTCTCACTTTTACAGGCGGGCCGTCACCCAAGCCAGGCCGGATGGTGGGCCTGGGGCGCGGCGTCAGATGGGTAATGCCCTGGGCCTTGAGGGGCCGCAGAGCCTGCTGAGCCCCGAGCCAGCTATAGTTCTAGTTCCCCCTCTTTCCCGGCCGTAGGCCAGACACATGCAGCCAGCCTTACCACCCTCTCGCTGGCACCCCATCCACTGCCTCTCCTGGCCGCTCTCCTGCTTCTCTCGCCCACTCTCTGGCCACATGCCCTGGTGAGGGGGAGGCACCCTGCGTTGCATCCCGCACTCCTGCTTGGCTGCTTCTAGACTCTGCACAGGGATTGGGAGGGCCTGTCAGAAGTCAGATGACACGGCAGTGCTGGGCCAGGCAGGAGGGCAGCCAGTGCATCGCGTGGCGGTGGGAGTGGGGGGTTGGGGCACAGAGCAGAACACAGAGGGAGTGGTGGGTGGGGCTGATCTGAGAGGCCACTGAGGAAGTTTCTAGACCTGGGATCAGGATGAGTAGTGTCTGTAGAGTGGTTGGTTATCTCCCTTGACTCATGGTCTTAAACCTCAGGGGATGTCCAGACTCAGCCTTTTCGGCTAAATGACCTTGGACGAGTCAGTCCCATAGAGCTCTCTGAGCCTCATCTGGATGGGGATAAGGATTCTGGTGATGATGGATGCTAGCAACTCCACTTTCCCGATGTGCAAGATGACGCTGCAGGACCTGAGAAGCATGGGGCGTGGCTGGGGTGCTTGGGCTTCGGGGCTTTCGGGGCAAGGCATCAAGGAGAGTCTGGGAGCTGGCCGGGCGGGGTGGGGATACTTCCCAGAGCAGTGGGCTCGCCTCTGCATTCTAGCCCAGTTCACGCCGAGGGTCTCTGGCTCAGCTGTGGTGTGGGACACAGAGCCCTTTCTGGAGGCTGGAGGCAGGTGCTCTTGCTGGGGGGCAGTTGGGGGAGGGCACAGCCCCAGCGTTGCTCTCTGTGCCCGTGGGATGGTGGGAGCCTGGCACCTGCGGGGCCCCGGCCCACCCTGCCCTATGCCTCGCAGAGCTACAGGACATCGTGCACATCTCCCGGTCCCGGAAGCCGGCCTTCATCCTGAGCTCCATGAGGGATGAGAAGCGGACGTAAGTGGAGGCGGGAGGGAGAGCACACGTACGCAGCTCTACTTGGTGCCCTCCAGCAGGCTTGGGGCTTTCGGCTAGTCCCCCTCAGGGCCCAGTGAGGTAGTTTGCATCCTCTGTGGTTCACAGCCAAGGGACTGGCTCTTCAGAGGGCCTGGGTCTGTTCTTTCCTCAGTGACTGTTCATGCTCGGGGGTCACAGGATGGAAGTGGCTGCAATCCTGTCCCTTCCCTCCTGCTGTTGTCCTGGTTTGCTGGAGAAGGTGACCCAGATCCTCTCTGTGATGCTGAGCCTGCTTTCCCCCCGGCCCCCGGTTCCACCCTGCCCCTTGGCCTGCTTCCCTCCATGGAGCTAGTGGGCGGGCTGGCTTCCCAAGCACCTGCTGTACACCCAGGCCCGTTCTCGGAGGCAGCCCTGGGGGATGGGTGCAAAGAGCAGAAGCCTTGTTCCTTGAGGACAGTCCCTGGGGCTTGGAAACAGTGTCTGCCAAGCATGGCAAGTTCCCAGTACCGATGTGCGGGGGGTACTCTCTCTCTCTCCTCCCTTCTATAAGCTGCTTTCCTGTTCTCTGACTCTGACTGCCCCATGCTCCTAATTGCCTGTCACGGGAGGGATTAGGACCCTGGTTCTGCACGTGCGGGACCTGAGTCCTGGGAGGTGCAGTGACCTGCTCCAGGTCACACAGTGTCAGAGCAGAGACTGGAACACGGGTCCTCAGAGCTCACACCCGTCCTGCTGCTGCAGGCTCTGTCCGGGCTGCACGGAAAGCCATTGAGTCAGCAAACACAGTGGCCGCTCCTGGAGAGCAGGTAGACCTGCCTCTCCTTGCCTGAAGGGTTGGCTCCCGCCTGGTAGGTCCCACTCCTTTCCAAGGTCACCAAGGTCACCAAGGTCACCACGGCGCCCCTGCCCCGTCCGCACTTGGGTGGTTCCCGCCACCGCGCCTCCCATCGGGGAGGGCGCACGCACACATGCATGCGCACACCTGCGGGGGGGTGGGGCGAGGGAGGTACCAGAGGGGGGACTGACCTGTCCCGGCCTGTAAGAGGAGAGGAGGCTGATCCTCCAGCAGGACCAGGGTAGTTCTCCCCAGCCGGAGTGCCCTCCCTGCAGGCGGGACTGAGGTGAGAATCAAGACACCCCTATGGGGGCCTCCCCACGCGGGACTGTGGGCCACGTCGCTCCGCCGTTCTCTGGGTTGGTGTTTCTGTTGTAAGCCCCGCATCCTTAGAAGGGTCCCTCACATGTCTGCTCCGGCCTCCCTGGTCAGGGGACCTGCAGGCCTCCGGTGACAGCCCAGCCTCCCCTGCCACCCTCTGGGCTTGCCTCAAGGCCAGGCAGCTTGTCCCGGAAGACAGGGGACCCTAGAGGTGGGCCACCCCGGCCTCCACTTAGCAGCTGTCTATTGGGCGCCTCCTGAGTGCCCTGCACATGCAGCCCCGAGCAGAGGGAGCTTCCGTCCCATCCTGAAACGCTTGCTTATGGGAGCCGCAAGTGCTCCCCAGCGAGGGAGGGGTGCAGGAGGAGCGGGCTGAGCTGGGGGCTGCTGAGGGCCCCAGAGCAGGGATCTTCCAGCCAAGACGGAAGGGTGAGGAGACCAGAAGGAAGCCCCCTGGTCTCAGTACAGACCGTGACAGCCTTCCCCAGGCAGGGAGCTGGGCACCGCCTGGCCTCCGGAGTGTGGCCGAGCAGGTGCCTCGGGAGTCAGCAGAGCCCAGTCGGGGGGCCCAGCTGCAGCAATTCCCAATCCTGTGACTCGGGGTGGTCACCTCACTTCTGAGCTTCATTCCTTCACATGTGCACTGGGGGAGCAGGGAGTGTCTGTCTCAGGGGTTTGGTATGTTCCTGTGAATTCACGCTGGGAAAGGGACCTGTGTACAGACGGTCCTTCCTCCCGGGCCCCCTCCTCCCCTGCTGCTCCCGCCTGGGAGGAAGGGTCTCACCCTCTCCGCCACCACTCCTGGCCAGCAGCAGATACCAGCTCTTTCCCAAGCCCTGTCTGATTCAGACAGACTTTCCTTAGGCACCTGCTTCACGGCAGGCCAGGGACTAGGAATCCGGACCAGACTGAAACTGAGGGGGACAGAGAGACCAGCTGTCTGCTGAGGGGGCACCTGGACCCTTCCCTATTGCTAGTTGCACTTTTCCCCTCCTGAAACACTACCGTTTATTCCCTTACTGACTGTGCTCCTGCCCCCCGCCCCCCCAAAGCCCCAGTAGCGTGTGAGCTCCACGGGGCCTTATCTTTACGCACTCACAGATGCTCAGGGATGAAGGCCCACTAGTGTGCTGGGTTGTAACGGGACCCTCTTCTCTCCCACTGCTGTCCCCCCACCACAGCCACGACCATCTGCTCTGCCTGGACGGAGGGGGAGTGAAGGGCCTCGTCATCATCCAGTTGCTCATTGCCATCGAGAAGGCCTCGGGCGTCGCCACTAAGGATCTCTTTGACTGGGTGGCGGGGACCAGCACGGGGGGCATCCTGGCCCTGGCCATTCTGCACAGTGAGAGCAGGCCCCTGGGCCGCAGGGGCAGGGCGGGGGGGCTGGGGGGAGGGCAGGTGGGCTGGAGCTTGGGATCTCAGTTTCTTTTCAGCAGTTTCTTTTGCAAAGAGGGTCGTTGGGGAAGGGAGGGCCTGAAAGCCCTTTGTGGGGGCCGCTGAGGGCATTGGGGTGCGAGGCTGGAAAGAGAAGGCCTTTCGGGTGGGCTGGGGCTGGGTGCCCTGTCCTCCATGGGGGACAGAATGAGCCTTTCCGTGTACGAAGGCTTTTTACACCTGTCTCCTCTACCGTTCTCCCTGACAGCCTGGTGAGGCAGGCCCCGTGGAGCCTCATAAGTGCTGGGAATAAGGAAGACCATCCTGAGGGTGATGCCTGGGTGGTCCCACGTAGGAGCCATGGAGTCAAATCAGAGTCCCAGTCAGCATGCCTTGTTTACCCACAGGGAAATTAAGGCCGTGGGGGGAGAGGGGTCACATAGCCAGCCATGGGGTTGCCCCAGGGCTCCCATTCATCACAGCTTTGCAGAGGTGACAGAGGTGCCTCGCTTACCTGACCAGCTTCTAGATAGTTCCATTGTGGAGCGCTGTCTGGGCTGCTTGAGGCTGCCTATGGAGTACTCTCCCAGAGCCAGCTACTGCCCAGGCAAGAATGGTCCTCTACCTCGGCCTCCCTGACCTGCATCCCCGCCCCAGACTCTTCCTGTGCACCCCCCAGGTCTGAAGGCATGGGGAGAGGACCCTCCCGCCCCTAGGCCAGGCCTGTGCTGGGCAATGATGTCATGAGGCTGAGGCAGGTGCATGACCCGCTCGGGGAGCCCCAGTCCCATGGGGGGAGCCACAGGCATCTGGATATTCACCGTGTGAGGAGGCCATGGCGCGTGGGGGACATGAGGCAGCCAGGCCAGAAGGCAGCTGAGAGCCGAGTCTGTGGGGTTCTGGGACGGTCAGTCTGCAGTCTGTCAGTCGGCAGCGTGCTGAGACTTCCCTCCCCTGGCCTCAGGGGCCCCACATCCCCTCTCTGGTCTCCTTCCGCAAGAGAAAAGCTATCTTGGGTCTGTGCCCAGTGGGGCATGAGATCTGGGGGTGCAGGTCCTCGCCTTCAGAAAGGGTCACTTCATTTTTCAGACTGCCGGGGGGGGGGGGTGGAAGGGACTTGAGAAGTCACCCAGTGCAGCCTGTCCCCTTTGACCCTGCCTGTCCTCAGAGGCCCACAGGACAGGGCTGGTCCTTCTTTTCTGAGCCATGTGGCGGTGGATCTAGGTTAGATTTATAAGCTCTTACACTTCAGGGTCCTTCTTTAAGGAAAATACAAAATCGTGAATACAGAATGAAGGGCAGAGCCTCAGAGCTGCGGAAGGGGATTTCTGCCTCTGTGGGAAGTGGCCCAGGAGAGGCCAGGAGCCCGGTTGGCCACCCTGCGGCTGTCGGGGCGTGGCCCTCGTGTCTCCCCCTTCTTGTCCTAGGCAAGTCCATGGCCTACATGCGGGGTGTGTACTTTCGCATGAAGGATGAGGTGTTCCGGGGCTCACGGCCCTACGAGTCGGGGCCCCTGGAGGAGTTCCTGAAGCGCGAGTTTGGGGAGCACACCAAGATGACCGACGTCAAGAAACCCAAGTAAGCCTCAGCAGGGGCACTCTGACTGTGGCCTGGGCCGGGCAGCCCTCCCGCCGATGTGGGGGAGCAGGGGGCCCCCTGCCCCAGTCTGGGGAAAGTGGGCTGGTGGGGAGCCCATGGCTCATTCCCAAGTGGGCCAGAAGCTTCTGGAGAACTCTGTTGCAGGACACCCCCGATCCGGGGCTGCTGTTTTTCCACCCAGACGGCATACCCCCGGGTCAGAGGGGGTCGCTTCTTGTCCGACACACACCCAAGACTTTTTGCCAAGTGGGGCCCCAGGCATTGTGTGTGCGTGTGTGTGCATGCGTGTTTGTGGGGGGGTGGCGGTTGAGGGGGCCACCACCAGGTAGAAAGGCCAGTGAGCCATTTGTGGTCTGATTGGAAGATAAGCGACCTGAAAACTGACAGCCAGGCAGGCGCTTGAGAAGTTCCAGAAGAGCCTACAGCAATGCTGCAGCATTGTAGTGCTGCCCGGGAGTCCTTGATTGTCTCATGCCTGTGACTGTCACCAGCCACACTCCAGCTCCCCAAGGCAGGGACGTGGCTGCCTTATTTTCTCTGCGGGCCCAGCATCTGCCCCAGAGCAGGGCCCTGAGAAGTGTTCACGGACTGAGGACTGAGGACTGAGGGCCAGGTGGTCAGGGGGAGCTCCCTGGAGGTGGTGATGTGTGAGCAAGGCCTAGCGGGTTAGAAATAATAAAGCTTTTCATAATAAAGCTTTTTCCCTTTTTCTTTTCTTTTTTCTTCTTTTCTTTTTCTTTTTTCTTCTTTTCTTTTTCCTTTCTTTCTTTCTTTCTTTCTTCTTTCTTTTTTTCTTTTTTTCCCTCCTCCTCCTCCTCCTCTTCCTCTTCTTCTTTTTCATTTAAGAATAATGCATAGTCTTTTAAGAAAGATACACAAAATACACAAAAAAAGTAAAAAAAGGAAGAAAATATCATTCATGTAGTAAAAAACAAAATACTGTTTATAAAACCATTTGTCTGCATTTTATCCTAGACATTTTGTTTCTCCTATATGGTGAAATAGAACATACATTTAGAAAAGCACATAAACCAGTTCAGTGAATAATTATAAAGCAAACACCCACATAACCACCAGACAAGTCCCAAAGCTCACTGAGCACGTCCCTAGCCCCTTAGCTCCTGTCCTGCCCCCCGGGAGCTGCTGTCCCAACTGGCGTGAAGTAGATTTCCTACATTTTCTTTCCTTCTTTCCTTCCTTCTCCCTTCCTTCCTTCCTTCCTTCCTTCCTTCCTTCCTTCCTTCCTTCCTTCCCTCTTCCTTCCTTCCTTCCTTCCTTCTCCCTCTCTCCTCCCCCCTCCCTCCTCCCCTCTCCCCTCCACTCCCCTGTCTTCCACTCCCGTCCACTATCTTCCCTTCCCCTCCCCTCTTCTCTCCTCCTCTTCTCTCTCCTTCCTAGGGGATTTCCTAAATTTTCTTTCTCTTATTTTCTTTCTTGAGGTGGGGAGGGGCAGAGGGAGAGAGAATCTCAAGCTGTCTCTACCCCCAGTGTGAGCCCGAAGCAGGGCTCAATCTTAGATCCTTGAAATCAGGACCTGAGCTGAAATCTAGAGTCAGGTGCTTAACTGACTGAGTCATGCAGGTGCCCCTACCTTTTTATGTTTTAAAGGCTGTTTGCATTTCTTCTTTTGTAAAGTTCCTATTCAAGTGTTTTGCCTATTTTTTGTAAAATTGAGTTGTGGGATTTTGGGGTTAAAAGGCATTTATTTATGTATGTATTCAATTTTATTTTTAAGCAGTCTCTACCTCCGACGTGGGGCTCAAACCCACAACCCTAAGGGGTTGAACCTCTTTTTTTTTTTATTCATTTGTTTATTTTAGAGAGAGCAGGGGTGAGGGGCAGAGAGAGAGAGCAAATCTAAAGTAGACTCCCTGCTGAGCACAGAGGCCCACTCAGTGCTTAATCCAGGACCCTGTGGTCATGACCTGAGCTGAAATCGAGTAGGAGGCTTAACCACCTGAGCCACCCAGGCGCCCCAAGAAGCTTCTTCCTTTTTTTTTTTTTAAAGATTTTATTTATTTGACAGAGCAAAACACAGCCAGAGAGGGAACACAAGTGGGGGAGTGAGAGAGGGAGAAGCAGGCACCCCGCTGATCAGGGAACCCGATATGGGGATGTGGGACTTGATCACAGGTCTCTGGGATCATGACATGAGCCGAAGGCAGTTGCTTAACCAACTGAGCCACCCAGGCACCCCCCAAGAGGCTTCTTAATGATCTTTTTCATATTAAACTAGTCCTTTGATGGATATATAGATTTTAAATCTTTTCTCCCACTCCATGGCTTGTCTTTTCATTCTCTTTACAGTGTTTTGTTGATGAATGGATGTTCTTAATGTAGTAGATTTTTTTTTTTTTTTTTAGATTTTTTTTTTATTGTTACTAAATTTTTTTTTTCCAGTGTTTCAAGATTCATTCCCCATTCCCCACACCCAGTGCTCCCCGCTTTAGGTGTCCCCAGTACCCACCACCAGGCTCTCCCATCCCTCCACCCCCCTCCCTCCAAGTCCGTCAGTTTGTTTCTGTGTTCAAAGTCTCTGTTGTTTCGTTTCCTTCCCTAGATTACCCTAGTTCCCATTTGCTTTCC
>PITA01001220.1:95106-208097 GCA_004023965.1 Spilogale gracilis | reverse complement strand
TTGACTGAGCATATACCACGTGCAAAGCCCTGGGTTAAGCTTCTGTCTCATGTATAACCTTACTGGTAATGTTGCCCCATTTTGTAGAAGAATATATAGAGACTCTGAGTTTAAGTAACTGGAACAGTAAGAATTTAAAAAGTGGCTCAATTATTCAGTGGCCCAACCAAAGTTTGAACTCAGGGAGAAGGGGTAGAGTTACCTGTAGGGTGTGTGTGCCTGTCTGCTTTAAAATATTTCAGACAGGGATGGCTCAGTCCATTAAGGATCTGCCTTTGGCTCAGGTCATGGTCCCAGGGTCCTGGGATCCAGCCCTAGTTTGGGCTTCTTGCTCAGAGGGGAACCTGCTTCTCCCTCTGTTGACTGCTCCCCCTGCTTGTGCGCATACTCTTTCTCTATCTTCAGTTTTGTTCTTTGCTGTCTCCCTGTGCCTAGCACAGTGCCTGCTCCACAGAAGATACTCAATGAACGTAAGTAAGGAAGAGTAGGACCACTCTGTGCCGGAACGTTGCTGCCCCTCCAACCTAGGTTGAATCCCAGCTCCCCCACTTCCAAGCTCTGTAACTTCAAGCTCAAACCTTTGATTGGTTTTCTTAATTCTGTATGGAACAACAACAACGACAATTAAAGCCAGTGCAAGTAATGAAAGCCACGCTTGACCTAATTTGAGCTACTCATCCCAACCCTGCCCCAGAGAAAAGATCTATTTTTAAAAACGTTGCTCTGCCTCTTCCTTAGTCCTTGTTCTATAAATTTACATATGAAGGTAAATAAAAATAGCTTTATTTTGCTTATGTCTGTGTTTTGTTTGCTAGGATGGGACTATAGTGCACTAGCTTTGTGGGAAACTTCTCTGTGTCTGGGAAATGATCCCACAACACTGTCTGGAGATCTCTCATTATTTATAATAGCTCCCCAAGAGGGCATGAACCGTGATTTATTTTGCCATTTGCCTGGTAGGATTGGACATTTAGTTATTTCTGGGTTGGTCCATTTTTTGTTTTGCTTTTTTAACCGGCTTACAAATAATGCTCCAATGAATATCTTTTGCACAAGCCTCTTTATGGAAATAGACAAGTATTTCTTAAGGATGAATTCCCAGCAGTGGAATTCCTCGGCAATAATATACACATTTCAAATTGTAGTTGCCAAAGTGCCATCCAAAAATGGGGCTATTAATAGTTATTGTGTGTGATAGAGGCCCCGGACGATGTAACAATATGCCTGGTTCAGGCCAGGTGCATAGGACTTGGTAAGCAATGAACTCAGTTTACTGCCAACAATTTTGTCTCTTCTATCAATTCCCAGCTCCTGGTCTGAAGCAGCGGGTGCTTTGGGGCCTGGGGTCTGGATGTAAGCCTAAGAACTGGCCAGCAGTAAGGGGAGGGCTCAGCCGGTCGTACCAGGTGCTCCCCCTGGTGGGCAGAGGGCCCTTAACAGTAAGGAACCTCCCACCTGTAAATGCTAAAACAAATCCTATTCATTCTTGCTCAGAACCCTGAGAGAAGGCTTCACTGGATTCTGCGCCCTGGGTGATCTTGTGCTTCCCCACCCTTTCAATGGTCCCCGAAGCCACCCTCTTCCTCCCTCGTCTCATGGCTACCTCATTGCCTTCCCTGATTGCTCAAACACGCCCCTTCTAGCTGTTCCACCATTTCTCAGAAATCTCCCCACCCTCCAGTCTCGTTCGCTAACACTTACCTCTTTAGACAGCCCTTCCTTGAATACTCTGTCTAAAGGGCCACCTCTCTACTTTGCACCCTGCTGCTGCTTTGTTCCAGAAGCCAGTGTTTTTCCTCCACTAACAAGTATATACCTAGATCCATTCTTATATTTCCCAAGTGTGGCAGAGCGCAGGGTCCTGAGGGCAGGGACTGTGTCTGTCTCACCCTGGGTCTTGGTCTCCGGGCCACAGCATGTGGCGCAGCAAGCACTGAGCCTCTGTTACCTGCATGGACGGATGACTACATCGAGGGCACTCTCACAGACAAGTAGAACGGCCCTTGAGAGCTAGCTGTGGCTGGGCAGGTTTTGGCTCCCTTTCCCTCCTTGGATAAGAAATTTTTCCCTGAGGTATCCTTTGCTCAGAGGTTATTATCCTGAGTGCCCTAGGGAGCAAAGAGGGGGAAAGAAGGCAGGGGACAGTTCCACACCTCTGCCTCAGCAATCTTCCTCACAGTCTGTAAGGTAGACCATGTTATTTGCTGAATCAGCAAACTCAGTCTGAGAGGCACGCTAGCGTTTCACTCCATCTGTTCCCGCCATTCAGAAGAACACACAGTCCAAAAGAAGGACAACCCCACCCTCAGGACATGGTGGCCTTCTCAGTGGAGAAATCTACCTTCACTATGATTAGGGGTTGCACTTGACCTGATAGCACACCGTTCGAGATCATGTACCATGAACCAAGTCTGTGAACGATGATTAAGGGGTGAATTGAGCATTTAAAGGCTTGGCAGCCTAGAGAGCATTGCTGTGGAGGGCATCAAGTGGTAAGTCTGGAGGGTATAGAGGCAGGGGGGTCACATAGGGCCAGGTTGTGCATAACTTAAATCTGGGCTCTCCCCCTTGGAACAAGCCCAGTGAGGGGCAGGGCTGTCTGTAGCCAGTCTGTGCGCAGTCTGAGCAAATTTGCGTGGCTGCTCCTGAGATTGGGGCATGTTCCCTGGAACTGGGGGATCCGCCGAAGGAGGAAGAATAGGAGAAAGGCAGCATGGGAGCACCAGTATGTTTGGTGTGTGGGAGAGACACACAAGCCAGTAATAGAGGAGGAGGGCGGCCGTTACAGAAGTCAACACGAGAGGCACCAAGGCAGGGACACAGCTGGCAGTGCCCGAGGGTGGGACTTGTGAGGCAGGGAAGGGCTCCCAAGTGCCTGGCAACAAGGAGTGCATTGGTGACCTTGGCAGGAGTGGTGTGGGTGAGAGGCAGCTTGCTGTTGGAGGAATGGCAGGCAGGGACAGGGTGAGGATGTTCAGCTCTCCCTGGAAGCTGGGCTGTGGAAGAGAGGGGGAAAGAGTGGTGAGGGTCCTGAAGACCCTGCTTCACGAGTTTGGTCTTTATTGATTTCAGCATGAGAGCTTGGAACTTGTTTGAGCAGGAAGGTGGTGGAAGCCAAGGCAAGAAGAAAACACACTAGAGGGTGTTTCACCAGGATGATTCATACAGCACGTCTTCTAAAAGTGAAAGGGGTTAGCAGACTGAGCAAAGGCTCCAGATGATGGCTAGTCAGGATTCCAGAAGGCTTTACGGTGGTGGTGCATCTTGGTCCTGGGCTTTGGGGGCCCCAGTCTATGTCTGGTGTTGTAAAGCCCCTTGCCTGCAGTGCTCTGCTCGGTACCATGAGGACTGGCAGAGGAGCCATAGGCAGAACTCTTCTCGTTCATATTCCAGATAACTGGTACCCTCGAGTCACCTGCCAGAATCATCCTGAGCGTCTTCTGGGGTCTATGTGAGCTTTGTCCTCAGGGTATCTCCCAAGAATAGACCGTACTTGAAGGGAAACCAACTCCTGTGATGAGGTTAGCATTACTCTAATTCTACACCAGAAAAATTCATTGCAAGGAAACAAAAGACCAGTATAGTCCTCATTAACATAGATGCAAAAATTCGAAAGAAAATGTTAGCATAGAGAAATCCAGCAACCTGTAAAAAGGCTATATATTGTAACCAAGAAGGGCTTATCACAGAAATGGGAGGTGGGTTTAATATTTGAATATCAACATAGTTCACTTTATGAATAGGCAAAAAAAACACATGATAGATGTAGGAAAGACATTTAAATTTAAAAGTCCAACGTCCATTCCTAATGAAAAAGAAACAAACAAAAACTCTTAGCGACCCAGGAATGGTGAAGAACTTCCTCAACCTGATAGTAGGTGTCTCCAAGAAGCCTATGTCTATCACCGTGCTTCAGTATAAAAGACTAACAGGTTTTTCCCTCTAAGATCAAGTAGTTAACAGTGAGATCTGCTCTAGAGCTTTGATTTAAAATTATACTGAAGGTTGTAGTCAGTGCAGTAAGTCAAGAAAAAGAAATTAAGGGATGCTTCGATGCCTCATTCAGTTAGATATCTGCCTTCTACTCAGATCATGATCCCTGGATTCTGGGATCACATCCTGCATCAGGCTCCCTGCTCAGCGGGGAATCTGCTTCTCCCTCTGCCTGCTGCTCTCCCTGCTTGTGTGCTCTCTCTGTCTGTTTCTCTCTCTGACAAATAAGTAAATAAAATCTTAAAAAAAAAAAAAGAAAGAAAGAAAAAGAAATCATCCAAATCGAAGCTAAAAGTGTTCTTACTAACCAATGATATCATCAGACAGGCAATCTGATGGGCTCTGCAAAGAGTGACCAGAACTAGTAAACAAGTTTATTTTTAGCAAGGATGCAGCATACAAAAATCGATTGTATTTCCATTGATAGCAATAAACAACCAAAACTGAAATTTTAAAAAGCACAGTTTACAATAGCAATAGAAATCATAAAATACTTAGGGATAAACATGACAAACAATGTCCAGGACCCATAGACTGAAAACTATAGTTTGCTGAGACAAATCTTAAAAACCTGAATAGACAGAGAAAAGCTAGTGGGTCAGAAGACTCAGCCTTGTGGTCAGTTCTCACCAAATTATTCTATAGATATATCATGCTCTCCATCAGAATCCCATCTGGCTTGTTTTAAGTCAAATATTGATAAGCTCATGCTAAAATTTTTATAAAAAAGTAAAAGACCTGTATTAGCCCAAGCAACTTTGAGAAAGAATAAAATAGGAAAGCTAATACTACCTTATTGGATGACTACACTCATCAAGATGATATCAGCCGAGAGACAGACAAATAGATCAATGGAACAGAATGGAGATTCCAAAAATAGACACTGATTCTTGACAAATTTGCAAAGGCAATTTGGTGAAGAAGGTGTATTCTTTTCTACAAGTAAGGCTGAAACAGTTGGTAATCCCTATGCAAGAGAAGTTAGACCAGATGCCCCACCGTATATAAAATTAAATCTTAAAAAAAAATTGTAGAGCTCAATGTGAGACCCAAAACCCATAAAGCTTCTGGAAGAAAATCCTTATGATATTGAGCGAGGCAAAAAGTTCTTAGATACGAGATCAAAAAGTATGATTCATAAAAGAAAAAAAATGATTTGAATTTCATTGGAATTTAAAACTCTGCTCTTTGAAAGATGCTGTTAAGAGAATAAATAGTCAAGCCACAGACTGAGAGAAAAATCTTTGCAAATCACACAACTGATTATGTGTACAAAATATACAGAATAGAAAAACTCAAAACTTCAAATCAAGAAAGCAACCAGCTCATCTTTCAGTGAAGGGACAAAGGTTTGAAGAGACTCTTCAGCAAAGCAGATACATGGATGACAAGCAAGCGCATGATAAAAAGTTCTCTGCATCATTATTTTTGAGAGAAATGCAAATTAAAATCACAATAAGATTCCACTACACATTTGTCAGAATGGCTAGAATGGAAAAGACCATTCCAAGTGTCAGTCACACCCCAGGGTGGGAAGGAACTGGAACGCTCTCATGCACACCTGGTGGGAGTGGGAAAGGGCACAGCCCTGTGTAAGGAAAAGTTGGACAGCATCTTAAAAAGTAAATAGGCAGATAACATATCCAGCTATTCCACTGCTAGGTGTTTCCTCCAGAGAAAAGAAAGCGTATATAGAAACCAAATCTTGTACGTGACTATTCCTCACACTCTCTTCATAACAGCTCCATAAGAAACAAATAGTCGAAAACCAGTCAGTGGATAAACTGTGTGTGTTACATCTATATGGTGGAACGCTACCCAGCAATAAAGGAGAGTGAAATAATGGTATTTGCATCAGCACGGATGAATCTCAAAACAAGGATGCTAGAAGCCAAATGAAAGGAGTACATGCTATATGGAACCATTTACATAAAATTTTAAAACACGCAGGTTGATCCCTCTGGACAGAAAGCAGAGCAGTGGTTGCCTGGGGGAGGTGGGCTGGGAGGTATAGCAGCTGGAATGATGCAGGGGGAGGGGCTTTGGGGAGCATTACCTGTGTTCACTCTCTGCTCGCTGTGATGGCCGCATGGCTGTGCGCGTCGGTGAAACCTGTGGTGGACAGTTTGATGATCAGTTACACCTCAATCAAGCTCATAGGATGTCAGCCTCCCTGTTACTCTGCCTTTTGTTCCACAAATGTTAGGAACAAACTTCGTGATGGGACATTAGGAAGAGTCGAACATTAAGAAAAAGCAAATAGACCTTTCTGAGTGCTCGTGTGAGTATGCTGTTCGTGAGACACACGAAGGGAGGACCTTCTTCTCAACTGCCCAGATACCTAGAGCTTTCCGAAAGTCACAACATAGTATAATTAACAGCAAGTATTTTTTTTACCAACCAACTTGATCCCCTCCTTGAGTCAGTTATTTCATTTTTTTTAAGATTTTATTGATTTATTTGACAGAGAGAGCAAGAGAGGGAACACAAGCAGGGGAAGTGGGAGAGGGAGAACAGCCTTCCCACAGAGCAGGGAGCCAGATATGGGGCTCGACCCCAGGACCCTGGGATCATGACCTGAGCTGAAGGCAGACGCTTGACAACTGAGCCCCCCAGGTACGACATTGAGTCAGATTCTTGACATAAAGGTATATACTAATCCTTTTGATCCTTCCAATAAATTTATAGTATTTTGACAATTTCAAAAAGGAGTCTCAGAGACATCAAGTACATCCAGGAGTACCCAGGGAAGAAGAGGCGGGGTCTGGCCAGGTCGGGCCTGAGTTCGCTGCCCTTGACCCCTCTGTGTACAACCCTCCCTGCACACTCTAGCTCCCAGCTGGGCGGGGGCCTTGGCTGCACATGGGCGGGTGTTGAAACAATAGGTCGACCCTGTCCAAATGTTCAGCCCTCCAAGGTTAGCTGTTGGGCCTGGAACTATATATAGCTGACTAGGGGAAGGAAAGAGAAAATAAGATTTACTTTTTGGAGGCTCAGAGGATTGGAGCAACTTGAAAGGTCCTACAGGCTTTTGCAGACCAGGACTGAAATGTCATTGGCTAAGCATAGTTGGAGTGTGGTTTCTTGGCATGGGAGGAGGTGTCCTGGCGGGGGGAGGTATGACACGTTCCTCTGCTCAAAATAGAGACTGGCCATTTCCGGAGTGGCAGTCAGCTGGGGGTGGGAAGGCCCACCCAGCCCTTTAGCCTGGGACCATTGGAGGGTTTGGCCACCCTGCTGGAAAGCGGGAAATGGGGCAAAAGTTCAGGGCCCCCCAGGCTCTCACCCTGGCGGTGGGGGGGGAAGGCGGGGGACAAGGACAGGACAGTGAGGTGGGTGCAGGCTTGCTGGCAGGGGAGGGGCGGCTCCCGCCTCTGCCTGGTGTCAGGGTAGGGAGGGAGGAGAACATGGGCTGAGGCCCCTCCTTGCAAAGTGCAGCCCAGGAGGTGTCCAGGCTGCAAGTCTCTGGGCGTGGCTGTTGTTCATGGGTCCTGGGCAGGAAGTTACGGGAGAAGACAGGTCCAGAAAAGGCGACCCAGGCCTGGCAATGCCCTGGCAGCATGTGTGAGCTCTGAGAGGTGATATTCTAATCGAGTGAGAATCAGCTGTGCCCTTGGGTTCGGATCCTCTACAGGCTCCCCCTGTGTACCCGGTCCAGTCTGACGTGGGCTGCTTTGCCCCGTGCGGCCACGCTGGGGGGTTCACTGCAGAACCACTGTCACTCTGGCTGGTAATGAGCCACTGCCCAGATCCCCCAGAATGACTCTTCACCCTCACAGCAGTCCCCGCACTCCCTTATCCCTGGGTCCCATGGTAGCCATTGCTCGCCAGAAATCCAGCCGCTCGAAGGTCAATGCCTTGCTTCCCTCTGACTGGCTTCTGCTAGGGTCGGTAAATGTTTGAGTATCACCTATGCTGGACCCAAAAGAGTAACACGAGAGCGTTGATATTTGCTATGTGTCCGTCATCCCCCTTCCAGATGCTTCACTTACATGTACAATAATAGCAGTAGCAATCACACAGCAACAGCTCAGGAGGTACCGGGGGTGGTGCTAAGGGCTGTGCCTTGATTATGTTATTGCAGTGCCCACCTGTTCACTATAACTTTATGTGGGAGGTTCTGATAGTATCCTCCAGTTTCAGAAGAGAAACTTCCAAAGGCCAGAGAGGTTAAGCAACTTGCTTCAGTCACACAGCTAATAAGTAGCACAGCCGAGTTACAACATAGGTCTTGCTGACTCCAAAGCCCTGACTGAACATGGAGCCCCTGTATATACCCCTATACCCTGTAAAGAGGATTCAGGTGAGTCCTGACTGATGTCTGGAAGAGACAAATAGAAATAAGGAACTCCATGCCCTTTATTTGCTCTCCAGACTCCAGAGCCTTCCTGGAAACTCTCCTTCCTGACTTTTTTTTTTTTTAATTGTGCTGAAGTCAATGCAAAGACCGTTAATCTATGCAGTGTGTTGTGGGCAGGGCTCTTAAGAGATGTCCTGTTCTGAAAGCAGGCCTCCTCCTGCATTCAAGGACCTGTCCGGCGCATGCGAGGCCGGTGGCGAGCCCGCGCTCACCCTCGCAGCAGCTACGTAGGGAGAGTCAGCCGCGAGTCAGGCATTCCTCTCCATACTGAGGAGGGAGTCGGGGATAAAAAGGACTCAGACCCTGCCTTCATGGGGCTTGTCATCTTTGGAAAGAAAGAGATATTTGACACCTGGCTGCAGAAATTACAGCCAGCTATCAAATCCAGAAATTACACCGCTAACTGTGTAATTATGTTTTGTGATAAATGAAAGAAAAGCAAAGAGTAAAGTGAGAGCTGATAGCAGGTCTTAGATTCGATCGTCGAGTCAAAGAAGGAGGAAGAGGGAAGAAGTACTATCCCAGCTTCCTCAGGAAGAGACAGCCAAGGGAAGGAAGGAGATGGTTTCAGCAGAAAGTTGCAGGTGGGAGGGGACGGCAGGGGTAAGGGCCTGGTGGTGGATGACAGCTGGGCACTTCTGAGGTCATGAAAGAAAAACCCTGTTGTCTGGAGTTTAGTGAACAGGGGGAGGTTGAAAGGGAATGAGACTGGATGGTGGGAGTGGGCCCAATTTTGTAGGACTGAGAGTCTCTATTTAGCAAGTGTAGGTGAGGATTTCGGGCATCAGGAGGGCAGTGGAAATATGCCAAAGCAAGGCCCTTCGGCAGAACGGACAAAGCACTTCATAATAGCAGGCCTTCTGTATTCATGAGGCAGTGGCTTTCATAGAAAAATGTATTCTGGGCTAAAATCCTATCATCCTAGCCGGGGAAAGCATTCTTGATTAAAGTAAGCCCAGACAACCCACGTCCACAAATGCATCCCGAACTTCTAGGGGCTGAGATGTCGCCTTAGAATTCCTGTAATTATGAGCAACAAAAGCCAACTCCAGTTAACTAGGTGAGGAGAGCTGTATTGATTCAGACAATAAGGAGTCACCCGGTGGGAGGAGAGGCTCAACCTCGTCAGCTGTTGTCTCTCCCTGTCTTTCTGGCTCTCTCTGTTCTCTCTTTCCTTCTCATTACTGACTTACTCTGATGTGGCTTCATTCTGGGACAGGCAAAGATGAGGCCATGCTGTTTCAGGTAAAAGAGCTAGACTGTTCTCTGAAGTCTGAGTCTCACCTGGGATCATACAGCTGTCTCTGAGCCGCTTGTCAGGAGGACAGGCCATCTGCTGGCCTGGGGTCAGTGGCATCCGGCCACATGGATTGGGCAGGAGAGGGGATTTCAGGACGGGTCGTTCCCCAGAGGGTTATGCACAGACCAGAACGGACCCCTGTTACCTAAGGGCTCTGAAACCTGTCCTGCCTCCACGTGTAGAATTTTACTGTTGCATTATTTTTATAAGTTAAAAAAGTGACTCATAAAGCTATCAATGCAGTATTAATATTTTGCTGGGTAACCTGTTAATGTTATACATGCACATAAACATATGCATACTTTATAGGCTTTTTTTTTTGGTAGTCATTTGGTAGAAGAATTTAAGTCCAGTAGTAATTTTTAATTTTTTCCAAAGAAATGTAAACCTCTCTTCCTCTAATCAGTGGTGCCCCAACTGAAACTTTGGTTCATACTTCTCTATTTAAACTTCACTTTGCTCCTTCACGTCTTTCTTAACACTGAACATGATGTCAGTACCCCGGCACATTTTTGTATTGGTTTTAGGTTCAACCATGAAGGTTAAAAAGCTCCAAGTGAATCTGGAATGAAGGGACGGGGCTGGGGAGTCCTGACCCATTTCCTGCTTTTTACTTAGAGTCAGTGGACTCCGGCTCTAGGCTAAAATCCCACCCCAAGCCCCCGGCAATGTCTGTTGGGTCAAATGGCATTTCATCCTGACAACAGAACAGTTAGCAGCACTTAGCTCAGCTTCCCGGGGCCCCTCAGGGGCTCAGTCTGTCAGTGCAGTGCCTGCCTTCAGCTCCGGTCATGATCCCAGGCTCCTGGAATAGAGTCCCCTGAGCAGAGAGCCTGCTTCTCCCTCTCCCTCGGCCCACCACTTCCCCTGCTTGTGTGCGCTGTCAAATAAACAAATAAAATTTAAAAAGAAAACAAAAAAAACAATACTGCTACCCACTGGGGTACCACCCAAGTATGTCTTGGAGAAAAAATCAAATTGCAAAAGAGTGCTACAGGTTGATTTCATGGCCTGCTAGTTCAATAAATATTTAGTGAGTGTCTACTCCCTGTCGGGCTTTCATTGTCCTGTTGTTAAGAATTTCATCCCTTGTGTTCCGAGGTGTGTTTTACTTTGAAAAATGACTTCTTTTCTGAAAGTACTCAAAGAAGATGAGAAAAATAGGATTCAGGGTGGCTTTTGAAAACTGCCTAGAGTTACTAGTTTGAAGAACTTAGAGAAGTGCTTTCCCTCATTTATTTTCATACAAGAACTCATGGGAAGATGAACACTGTATATGAACACGTGCATATGTACATACACTTGGTTTTCTGATAGTTATAAAGCCAGGATCACTCACTCTCCTCGGTGCTGGTTGAATTTTTACCCTGAGGGGGAATTACTTTTTGAACATAAAAAATTACTAATTCGTTAAAAATTTCAGACACGCACACATATGTGTGTGCACACGCAGTTGTTCTCCCTGGCAAGTCTCTCTCATGAGTGACTTTCTACTATTTAGAAGAGCTGGCCCTTGTCACCATCAGGGGCTTCTGTGACTCTCTCAGGGCTGCCTGCTCTTTGGAATCAGGGAGCCATATTCAACCATCCCATTGTGCTGTTTCCTTTTTTCCCAGGGAGCCAACACTTTGATCTCTTCTAAAGGTATTCAAAGAGGATGAGGAAGAATGCAAGGGAGCATTTTAGAAGCATTCAGATTCATAGCTTGGATACCTTCATAAAAGCATTAAGAAGTCTTTTTTCAGAGAAGAAAAAATGTGAGGAAAAATAAAGCATCTAATATTTTCCCTGGGCCCCACCCTGTGCATGAGTGGCTTAAAGAGTTGCTCATTATATATAAAAAAAAAAAAAATTGGTTATTCTGACTCTTTCTGCAAATTAATGTACCTCAGGAAGCCACGTCCCTCCATAAAGGGGAGGGGGAAACAATGGGGTCTTTTACATTCTCAGTAATATGGTGCTCATTAGCTAAATGCTGACTTTGTTGGGCTCTGGAATAGAATGAAATATCCTAAAGCAAGGTCATTGCTGTAGCAAACTGGAAAGAAAGGGGACCGTCACACCTGCGTCTGAGCCCTGGGTGGGGAAACAGCCTGGTGTGGGCATCTGGGGCAAGAGGCCTGCTGCCCAGGTGGCCTCCTCCCCCTCTCCTGGGGTCTGGGTCCAGAGGGAAGGATGAAGGAGAGCCCGAGGGTGGCATTTCAAGGTGCCAGAGTATTTCCTCCCTGCCCCTTGCCTGAAATGTTCTACACATGTCCAGAGACTGCAGATCACAGAACAGAGGGGGTAAGACAAGAGAGGCAGGCAGGCAAGAGAGAAGGAAATGATCCAGAGCCTTTCAAAGTGACCCAAGGCCAATGCTTGGACCATAAGAGAGGAGAAATCTTTGTAATGGTACCTGACGGGGTTGCCTTTCTTGTTTATTCTATCATTCAATGCATCTGAAAGCCCAGATCTGGGAAGGAGGAGAAAATCCATCTGAGGACAAGAGTGGCCTGTGACTGAGTGGTAGTCTGGGCCTTTTATGATTTTAGAGGTGTTCATGGTGGAGTTCCAAGTAAGATTTTTTTCTGCTGAAAACCATGACAGTTACTCCTACTGGACATTGGGAATTGGGTCATGAGCTGTCACAGGAACAAGAAGCATTGCTGGGCGACACACCCACAAAACGGCCCTGGGGTTAGAGCTCTCTCTGGGCAGAAGGAAATCAGGAAGGAGGGAAAAGGGACAATTAAAGCCCTTGTGAAGAATATTGGAGTGCAAATAACATCTCACAAACACAGGAAGAACAGATAACGAAATGGAAGTGAAGAATGGCAAAAGCCAGAAGAACAGTTTTATTTATTTATTTTATTTATTTTTTTTTAAAAGATTTTATTTATTTGACAGAGAGAAACACAGTGAGAGGGAACACAAGCAGGGGAATGAGAGAGGGAGAAACAGGCTTCCCACCGAGCAGGGAGCCCGATGCGGGACTCGATCCCGGGACTCACAGGATCATGACCTGAGCCGAAGGCAGTCGCTTAACCAACTGAGCCACCCAAGCGCCCTGCAGAAGAACAGTTTTAAAAACTGTTTGGTCTCATTGATTAATGTAGCTTCCACTAATACAGGTAGAAAATCGTAAGAAAAAAACACAAGACAAGATGAAAAGGTATGTCAAGAAGGCAAGGAAACTCAGATATTGATGGTAAGGTTAAAATCATCGGGATGGGCGGCTCTTCAGAACTAAATGCCCAGAAAATTAAATAATTAATATGGCGATTGAACGTCATCAGTCTTTACAAAACACAGAGGAAATGGGAAAAGCAATGAAGATTATGAGAAAGAAAATGGTCTACCTGGACGATAAATAGTAGAGACTAATTCCAACGAGTTAGAATCAAAACAAGTGGATGTAGGGAATTTAAAAAAATATTATGAGTGTGTAAATCAAAAACAAAACCACCAAAAAAGGAAGAACATAGAGGTAAGTATCTGATGTTAGGAAAAGCAAGATCTCTTTTTTTTTTAATTTTATTTATTTGTTTATGTATTTATTTTTTAAGATTTTATTTATTTATTTGACAGAGAGAAGCACAGCTAGAGAGGGAACACAGCAGAGGGACTGAGAGAGGGAGAAGCAGGCCTCCCACTGAGCAGGGAGCCCAATCCCATCATGACCTGAGCCGAAGGCAGTCGCTTAACCAACTAAGCCACCCAGGTGCCTCTAATTTTATTTATTTATTTGACAGAGAGATCACAAGTAGACAGAGAGGCAGGCAGAGAGAGGAGGAAGCAGGCTCCCTGCTGAGCAGAGAGCCCGATGCCAGGCCTCCATCCCAGGACCCTGAGATCATGACCTGAGCCGAAGGCTCCACTTCTTGTTCCTGTGACAGCTCATGACCCAATTCCCAATGTCCAGTAGGAGTAACTGTCATGGTTTTCAGCAGAAAAAAATCTTACTTGGAACTCCACCATGAACACCTCTAAAATCACAGAGGCCCAGACTACCACTCAGTCACAGGCCACTCTTGTCCTCAGATGGATTTTCTCCTCCTTCCCAGATCCAGGCTTTCAGATGCATTCTTAACAGACAGAGAACATCATCAATAGCAAATGTATTCCTCAAAATATTATATACTTCAAAGAGCATCGCAAAATTGAGAAAAATTACAAATTTGGAAAAAGTGATAAATATGACAAAGTTAATACATAAACCACCTTTAAAAACAAAAAGAAAAATACAGTTCCCCTTCAATAGCAAAGTTAGGCAAAGATCATTTCAAAAAAGACTCCAATGACCAATAAATATTTGAAAACATTCAATCTCATTAATAATCAAAGATATGCAAATAAAAAACAGTACTAACATATAAATGCTTCTCATATTTGCAGTCTTGAAAGTTACCAAACACACTGTAGCTGGTTTTTGAAAAGCACAGTTGGAATAGCGCTGGCTTTCTCCCACTTGAAGGATTCTTCTTACCCTTTAGGTTTCAGTATTACCTCCTCTTCTTTGAAGTTCCCTGACCTCCCAAGCCAGGTTACAGCCTCTCATTATCATTTCCATTGTACCTTACACTTTGTGGCATTTATCTGAACCATAGTGTGACAACTGGTGTGATTTGTTGATTCAATACTTGGCACCTCACTGAGATTATAGTGGTAACTGAAGTTTCTATTGAGAATTTACTTTGTGCTCTGAAATAGTTAAGGGCTTCTACATGTTTTCTTTCATCTCATCCTCCCAGTAATCTTATGAGATAGATTCTTTAATTTTCCTCTTTTTTTTTTTTTTGTTTTCTGTTTTTTGTTTTTCGTTTTTGAAGATTTTAGGTAACTTGAGAGGGAAAGAGAGAGCAAGAGAGGGAGAAGTAGGCTCCCCACTGAACAGGGAAACCCATGCAGGGCTCTATCTGAGGACCCAAAGGCAGATGCTTAACTGACTGAGCCAGCAGGCACCCCTGATTGTTATTTGTTTTACAGAGAACCAAACCAATAAGGTTGAGAGAGATTTAACATATTGTCCTGCTTGATGGGGCTGGGACTTACCTCCCAGTCAGACCTCCTCTGAGAGCTGCAGGCTTCTTTTCTATATACAGAGGCTCATCCAGAAGCCGAGCTCCCTCCCTCCCCCGCCCTAGGTCCTTTCCCCCAGGGAGTCTCAGGCAGCACCAGATCAGCTTCTGAGAGGATACCAGCAGATCAAGGTTACATTTCAAAGCTAAAAAGCAAGTGATTTTATTAGAAAATACTAAAAATTCACCTTCTTTGTTTGTTTGAGTAAGTACAACCTTTACCCATGACAAACATCTCCATATTTCAAAATGTCACATACTGTCATAAAGACACAAAACAAGACGGGCCCTTGACGAATTCACAGCTCAAGTGTCCAAGCCCCTTTTTGGATCCAAAGGAAAATATCTTTCACGTTCATATGCTCCTTTATAAATGTCAAACAGCAAAATACACAACCCTTCTCAAGGATACGGGACACAGAGGACTTATTAAGTGAAGCGAACCTGGGGTTATCATCCTTTGTTCACAACGAGACAGCCCTGAGTTCTTGGGCAGCAGGAGCTGGTGCTGGGGGCTTCATATTTGGGAGAGGGAGGGGGTGGGCAGCTGGAAAAGAGGGAGGGTTTGCTAATTACCATCTGTAACCAGCAGGGAGCAGGGAAAGAATTGCTGCAGGCATGCTGTTTTGTAGGATGGAGACACTTCTATGAACCTCTGATCTGCCACAACCCGCTTCGTACAGGATTCACACAAAAAAAACACAAAGCAGCTCTGGTTTCAGAACCTGAGCTTTGGTGCTGGAAGGGTCTGCGTCGGAGTCTGAGCTCTGCAGCTTGCCTGCGTGCAAGGTTCTTAATCTTAGGAGCCCAACTCTCCCGTAAATTTGGGGTAATAAAAGGATTGTAATGAGAGCTACATGAGATGAGTAAGCAAAATGCTTAGCATAGAGCCTGTCGTGTCATAGGCTTTTAATATTGTCATGCGTTGTTATTTCATAGTGGCAACTCAGCCTGCCGGTGAAAATGATCCCATTCTTTGTATCTTAATTATTTTTCTTTAGACTTTATTTTTTATGGAAACTTTCTATATTGAAATGCATGCTTTCCAGCTTATTAAATAGAATATATAAAAGACCGTGAACTCCTTTGCTTTTGTTGGGCTTTTGTTATGCCCGACACACAAACACAAGCAGGGTTCTGCAAAGTCAGAATTGGAAATCTGGCCAGTGTACTCCTGTTCTCCAGGTAACCGCTTTTAGAGTTCAAGGCGTGCTCTTCCCAAATTGGAATTGCCCTGAAAGTTTCTTTAAAAGCTACGAGAGGCTCTCATCCAGAGCTATGACAATGTGTGTTGCACTTTGTCCTTTACACTCAATGACCGCAGCCAGCCTATACATTGGAGCTCCAGGCCTACTCCTTGGTCTTTCCCCTTCTCCCTTGATGCCAGCCAGTGGTCTTCCCTCCTGCTCCTTCCCACTTTTGTTGGAGTTTCTAATCTCCAAAACATCTAACTGATTAGAAGAGTAAGTTCTTTAGGACTGGGAGCTCAGGTGTTTCTGATGCACAATAATATGTTTCATGTATTTTTGATATTATACCACCAGAGTAGTATTCAGAAAGAGCCCTAGACAAGAAATGCAAAGATCTGATTTCTCATCCTGGCCCTACCGCTTAACACGTGGGTGAACCTGGAAAAGTCACTGGAACTTGCTAAAGCCTCAGCTGCTCCATCTGTAAAATAAGACTCATTAATTAAGTCATCAAACTCCTCATTATCAAGTGCTTCCTGTGGGCCAAGCCTATTTCTAGATGCTTCGCATAGCAGTGAACAAGACATATCCTCAAGTTTCCATCCTAGACGTAGGAAAAGAGGTGATAAACAAAATGCATTCATCAGTTAATATCCTCCATCAGGTAAGAACGCTACCAGAAAGCGCTACGAAGACAACTCAGTGGGGTGGTAGGGTAACCGTGTTAGGTCACCTGTCGCCCAGGTTGCCAGGCCTTCAGATAAGTTTCATCAAAGGGCTTTGTAAGCTCCAAGACATGATATAAAATGGAATTCTTAGAGGACAAGAGAGCACCCATATATTTATAATACCAACCACCCAAGATTCTGTGATTCTCAAAGATGTGGTGGGTGCTTCAAAGGAGAAGGGGCATCTGGATAGCCAAAGGTTAAGAAATAGTGCTTTACAGTGAATAGAACAGTTGTCTGTATTTATTTCCATCTGAAAACAAGCGGTTGTTTTCAGAGTCTCCCAAATATGTGGCAGCGCTAAGAGGACAGAATTTTTTCTATGTGCCAAGGCCATCTTTGTATTATTACTTAGGCGACACCCTGCCATTAGCCCTGGAATGACCAATGGGAGGGTGAAATGGTGCTCTGCAGCATCCTTTTGGGGTCCCAAGCTCTCAAGTGTATCTTTGCAGATCATTCACGTCTCTGACGGCAGGAGAAAGCCAAAGAAAGTGCTCCAACTGCCGCCAGGGAAGACCCACGAGACCTTATGATGAAGCAGATCTGGTAGTACGATAAAGACACATTTATATATCTTGGTTTAGGATTTCCATCATTGTCTCAAACACCCAGTGAGGCTGGTCTCACTCCCCATACTTTACAGATGAGAAAACTGAGGTTCCTAGTGAAAATATCCTCCACCAATGTGTTGCTCAGTGTACTTCTCGGATGAGCGGCTGCCTTCAGAGCCCCTCGGGGGCTCAGGCCATACTGGGCTTCTTCTCAAGCTCCTGGGCCCTTCCTGTTGCCCTCTCTTTGCCCATCCTGCTTTCCTTTCTGGTTTTCTGCCTCCTTCCCCATCTTAAATAAAGGTCCTCCTGTTCATTTTTCTCTACTGTAGCACTTCCTTTTCTCCTAGGCATGTATGAAGAGAGACCGCATTTTCAAACGTGCTAATTTGCGTATTGTCAGTCCTCCCCATCACGAAGTCAACGGTATGCCTGTCCAGTTCACTGCTGTATTCTCAGCCCTGGCATGGTGCTCATTAAATATTTGTGGAATGATGAAGGAGGGAAGGCAGGCAGGCCAACTCATCATTTTTATTTGAAGGGTCAAACGTAAAATTAAAACTATTTGCCCTGAGAATTCGATCACGAAAATGTTAAAACAGAGAGAAAAGTGAAAGAATTGTGTCGTATTGATTCAACAATTGTTAACATAAATTAAGAGCTACCGATTGAAGTTCGTGTGAAGGAAAACTAATTTTTTTTTTTTTTTTTAAGATTTTGTTTTACTTGAGAAGGAGAGAGAGAGAGAGAAAGAGGGTGGGGGGAGGAGCACAAGCAGGGGGAAGAGCAGAGGGAGAGGGAGAAGCAGGCTCCCTACTGAGCAGGGAGCCGGACATGGGGCTTGACCCTGGGGCCCCAGTGATCATGACCTGAGCTGAAGGCAGACGCTGAACCGACTGAACCACTCAGGAGCCGCTAGAAAACTGAATTTAAAGTTGGCTTGCTTGGTTGTGACACATTAGACATTGGACAGGTCCAGGGAACCTGTTCTACACAGCAGGGCCCAGAAGCAGCACCTTGGACAGAAAGCTGCAGGTCCCCACACACAGGGCTGAGGCCTGCCTCCCAGTGCCTGGTGACACAGGGTGTTGGGGGGACAAGGACACATCTGGTGTGGGAGGGGTCTGATCAAGGCCTCCTGAGGCTTTGTATATCAGCCAAGTTACTTTTCCTTTTTCACCCTATTTCTTCTTCCATGAAATGTGGATTGATATCCCAGGCCTGACCCCCTCATTGCTCACCAAGGTGGGATGATGGGAATCAGATGTAGACACTGTCTTTGTAAAAATATAAGTACAAAGTGCTGTCTAAATGTCAGGGCTTATTGCATTCAGGGGCACACACAAACACAGCAGCCGGGGATCTGTTTACTTTCCTTCTCGCTCATTTACACTGTTACTGAAGAATTCCGGGTTACCGCCTGGCTCCTGTTATCTGGCCAGACTTTGGATCATAGCCCTGCGGTTCCTCCTGAAAACCTGTCATTGAGCCAAGGGCAAACCTGTAAGGGCCTCTTAGACGCTGCTCCCTCCCCGGAAGCTGGATTGCTTTGAATACTTTGCCAAACCTCCTTCCCACTCTTGGAAGAAGATCCGAGCAGCAAGAATACAGTATCAGTTGTTTCTGCTCCCTCCCCTGACCCCTCCCCTTCCCTGGCTATAGGATTTCTGTCTCACATCTACCTTCCTGCTCTTTTTCTTCTCCTCTCACCCAGATCCAAAGTTGTAGGAGACCTTTTGCCCTGATTTTCAGCAGGAAACACAACCAGCAACCAGATGTCTGACTTTTTCCACCCCCTTGGCGAGGATTAGCCATCTTCCCCATAAACTTCCGGCCTTTCCTCTCCCTTAGATCTTTCAGCCTCTTCACGCTCCATCTCCTTTAGCGCAGACACATGAACACCCTCCAGAGGAGAAACAAAGGGTAGCCTGCGAATGGCTGCAAGCACACCAAGGATTCCTATACCCCGCTGAGGGAGTGCACTGGCGGTGGATGCTGCGGCGGCTGAGGCCACCTTGGGGAGCTTGTTCAGCTCTTGGATTCATTTGCTCTGTGGCTCAGTTCAGGTCCCATAAACCCAGAATAGGCGTCCTTGATCAAAGACAGAGATAAATAAGCTCACAACTTAAAATAACACCTAAAGGGGAATAAACACAAAATCTGTCACCGTCCAAACAACTGGGTGTGAAAAAATAATAAGGAAGGCAGCTCTGTCAGCTTCTGGAGTAATGAGACCTGGATCCTCTCCAACACATAGTGAGGGCTTTGGAACTGGGAGAGTCTCAGGAGGCAGCTCATCCCGTTCCTTCGCTTTCCAGGTGGAGAAACGGAGGTTCTGCCAAAGTGGGAAGGACTTACCCCAGGTCTGTTGGTGGTTGGCACTGTGGGGCTTCACAGCTCAAGGACCTACTCTTGGGTGTACTGGGACCTCCCCTGAGACATTTCTGGAAAGTCAGGGTGGCAGTCGCAGATGTGGGCTTGGCCTTCCTAGTGTCTCTGCCTACTGTCCTTCCACTCTCAGAATGGTCGTCTGGGTCTCCTTCTTAGGAGTCACTCTGATCTACAGGTCCCAACCCTGCTGCAATAACAGCACCGACCAGGAATTGCCTTGAACAGGAGGAAAAGCAGAAGCCTTTCTTCTTTTTTTTTCTAAACAAAAGAGGAAACTCACCCAAAAGACTCTGGCTTTCAAGTGAGCACTCTTGGTCAGTCTATAAAGTGATAAGGAACAAGTGGTTTCCAAAGAAATGCATGAAAAGCAGGTGGATCATCAAAGGAAACTCTTTAAAAGGGTTTTTTTTTTCTTTTTTTTAAAAGATTTTATTTATTTGACAGAGAGAAACACAGCCAGAGAGGGAACACAAACAGGGGGAATGAGAGAGGGAGAAGCATGCTTCCCGCCGAGCAGGGAGCCCGATGTGGGACTCGATCCCAGGTCTCCGGGATCATGACCTGAGCCGAAGGCAGTCGCTTAACCAACTGAGCCACCCAGGCACCCCTAAAAGGGGTTTTCAGGGATTATCACTCATTTGTGCCAAGTCCTGTGCCCCTCCCATTGCCATCCCCCATACTTACTTTCTCATTTGTCCCTGTTCGCAGGTATAAATTTTCATCACTGTCCCCTAGTGTCTTTACCTATAGAAGGTGGATACTAGTTCTTATTTGGAGATTATGTGAAATGAAGGCGATCATACTTTGCATGTAGTAGGTGTTCAATAAACTTCTGTTCTCTTCCAGTTTTCTTCCTTTTGCCATGGGAGACTGAACGCTTCCCTGAGGGAGTGGGTCCCGACGGGATAGGAGGGTGCCTTCCTCCAGCTCCACAGCACTTTGCCTCCTCACTCACCTGCATCTTACCCTGTAGCCTCAGCCGCTTCCAAGAAGAAGGGTCTGAGCCTGCAAGGATGTGTTCAATATACGCAGCTTGGGCACCTCAGCCTGGCAGTGCCACTGTAGGAAAAGTGTGCCTCCTCTGTCCTGGACCCACAACTGGGGCCTCTACCCCTGATGTTTCTAATTGTTCACAAAACCTGGATTTTTCTTCCAAAAAAAAAAAAAAAAGGAAGAAGAAAGAAAGAAACCAGGGCCCCAACATTAATGTAAATGAATCCCAGGGGGGACTGTTAGCTTGGACTCAGAACAATGAGTTAATTGAAAGTGGTAATGAGGAAGAGCAGCTGACGCTCATAAACCCATGGGCCAATGAGCAGCACAATTCCTGGGCAGCGGGTGAGAACCAGGCTTGCTAGCCAACCACAATGTCAATGGCTCCTGAAAATAATTGCCCGAGGAATACCAGGCTACAAGCAGGAGCCAAGCTTGTCTCCAGACCCTGTCACCTGGCTGGGAGCCACCTGTGCTGGCTCAGCGCCCAGTGCTGCGAGCCCGGAGAACACCCTGTGCTTTGAAGAAATACCTGGGACCTGAGGACAGACGCCTAACTGGGGTGTCAGGTGACAAATGGCAGCATCAAGGGACTTGGCTCGCATTCCAGCATGGGGGCCTCAGTGTTCTTACCTGTCAAATGAGCACAGTAATACCTTTCCCCCCAGCCTCTCAGCTTTGCTTTGTTTGAACATCCAATGAAATCCGTCTGGAAGGTTCTATGAAATAAGACACGTGTGAATAGAAAAGCTCTGCATTGAACAGAGGGGTGAGGCTGCCTAGTTACCTCAGATTAGACTTGGAAAATAATAATTCCTGCATCGTAAGATCAATGAGAGAATGAAACACGTATCTCATATATAATACTAGATAATATTGGGGACGGTGGCTGCTGTTTGGTAAGCACTGAGCCCCTGTCAACTGTCCTTTCTGGTGAGTTATGATTTTTAGGACTGCCTTGTCTTGTAGTGACTAATCCAAGCTCGTGGCCAGAAGTCCCGTTTGGGCTTGTACCTTCCTTCTTTCTCCAAACACTCCCGGTCACATAGCCCAAATGCCCTTTCTTCCCGAAGCAGCTCTGCATCATCAGAGGAGCAGACTGAGTCGACAGAGCAATAGAAAATTTGAAAGACAACGTGATTCACAATATAGCTGAGATGTAAGCAACTGAAATGCTGTCTCTTCCCAGAACCGGACAATCACACTGCGCTGTGAGCTCATCGCACGTCTGTCCACCTGCAGAGCCAAGGAGGGATGTAATGGAATCTGCAGTGAGCCTTGGGCCACTTCTCTAGACCAGTAATGGAGTCCAGGGTCCAGGAAGCTGGAAATGTGATTGCGTGTGTCTGGGGGGGCGGGGTGGGGGGGAGCTGCAGAATGTCCTGGAAGAAAAAATGATGGGCTTCTTGGATTAGAACGAGGACACAGGCATCTCCCTGGCTATCTGCCTACCTCCATTCCACCTCTGTCTCTCAGACCTTGCCAGAAGTTTCCTTGGGCCATCTTATTACTCATGCTCAACCTTGAGTGGGACTTTATGGCAGGGGCTGAGTGGTATCACCCGTACTATGCTGAGCATGAATCCCATAGCCAGTGCGGGAATGCAATCCACGTGGCTGTGCCTTTGTACAAGCTTCGTTAGAGCCGAGGACAGCATTAAAACATAACCAAGTGACTCATGCTTGCCAGTAGGAGTGAAAATTGGCACAAACTGTTTAGAGCACAATTTGGCAATATTTGTCAAAACTAAAATGCGCCTACTCTTTCACCAAGCTTTTACTTCGAGAAATCTGTCCTACGGAAACATGCACAGACACACACATAGACAGAGGCACAAACCTATTTCCTGCCGCCTGCCAGTAATAGAAAGCATTGGCATTAACCCAGGTGCCCATCCAAAGGCACAAAGATGCAAAGATGCTTACTGCACCAGGCTTGTAATCCCAGGACGGAAAAAAGACACTATGGAAAATCCATTTATATGAGGTATTTAAAATATTGATGTGACTTAGTGCACACTACAGTGACATGGGAAGGTTCCAAATATGTAACTAGGAAAGGTAGATTGCAAAATAATGAATGTAGTGAAATCCTTCTTGTTAGTCTGTATGCAGAAACAAGATCCAGATAAATAAACAGAATTTTTTAAATGTTACCTTGGCGGGGCCGGGGGAAATGGGGAGAATACAGGAGACTTATACTTTCTATATTATTTATTTGTATGGTGTTAGACTTCCTCATGATGGAGGTGTATCAAGTTTGAATGTAAAAAAAAAATAGTAAAGGGGTTCTTGAGTGGCTCAGTAGGTTAAGCATCTGCCTTTGGGCTCAGGTCATGATCCCAGGGTCCTGAGATCGAATCCCACATCAGACTCCTTGCTCAGTGGGGAGCCTGCTTCTCCCCCTTCCCTTACCCCTCCCCCAGCTCGTGCTCTCTCTCACTCTGTCTCTAACACATAAATAAAATCTTTTTGAAAAAGCTAAAAAGATGGTCAGGAAAATGCACATAAACAAACTTAAGGGTAAATAAGCCTAAGGACCTGAACCAAACACTTGGCCTTTGGGGCATTCTGCTAGGTTGCCATGTGCACTTTCAAGGATCCAGAGAGGTGGTTCAATTTGGGCTCATTTGTGGAATCATCGGTAGGAAGTAGTCAAGGAGATCTGTTCCCTACTGAGAGCAGCAAACATTGAGCAACTTCAGAGCCGAGGAATAGTTGGTGTGGCTGCCCAGATGGTCTTGTGTGCTGGGCTGCACAGAGGCTGTGGTCAGAGCTGGCTGCCCCTTGGGAACAGACCTGGGTCTGGGTCAGACTGGGAAGAAGGGTTTCCTTCAGGACCCTCTCCATCTCACTTGATGGGAACTCCACAAAAAGGTCATCCTTTCTCCCCTTCCTCCTGAAGGAGGCCTGAAAGAACTTTCATGTTTCCCCCTTAAGACCCTGAAATTCTTAAAATTTTGGTTCCGGATAGGCGGGACAAGATAAATCTGACCACACAGAGGGCATTGTTCATTCTGGATGCCAGAAGGCTGGGCCGCCTCTCTGTGTAGCTTCTCAGGACCTGCTCAGCTAATCAGTGAGGGGCTCTTCTCCCCAGCAAGGCACTGTCGACACTTCCTGGGAGGACTGGAACTCGTGCCTCTACTCATTCAGTAAAATCAGCTGGCCATATTGAAAAGCAGACATGGGATGGGAAGACTTTGGTCACCTTAATTCTGCCTCATCTGAGAGCATCCAAAATTTTAATGTTATTCCTGCAGAAAGGCCCGAACCCTCATTGAGTTGTTTTTTTTGTTTTTTGTTTTTTGTTTTTTGTTTTACATTGAGAAGGTTTACAGGGGAATCATGTGAACTACCTTTGAATATTTACAAAGGTAGCTGGAAGAAGACATTTGACCCAATCTGCGGATTTCCAGAGCATCTACTTCCCTATCAATAAAGGGCAGAGTTCCAGGGGAAGAGGAGTGGGAGACGTCTGCTGCGGGCCAGCGTGTGCTTCCAGAGACCCACTGGTGAACGTCAATCGTCATGTCTGTCTTCATGGACCTTATAGGCTGGTGAGGGAGGTGACCTTCTATCCAATAACGACCAGCCTAGTATGTAATAGCAAAGGGGCACACTACCCTGAAAAATCAAACAAGTTTCCACAGAAACCTGGAATGAAGGAACCACCCCAGACTGGGGGCTCAGGGAAGGATGTCTTAAGGCAACAATGCTGAGATCTGAGAGGCAAGACATGGACAGAGGTGGAAGAGGTGGGGAGTGAATACCCTTTAGATAGACCCTCCACACAGAGGATGGCCATGAGCAGGGAGGGGGTGTGGGGCAGCAGGGGAGATGGAGAGAGTCGATGGGGATGACAAGGGGGCAGTGAAGAAGACAAAGGAAATGATGGTTTTTATGGAGATTGAGAAGACTGCAGCCCTTACTCCACCTTCTAGACACACACACACACACACACACACACACACACACACACACACACACACAGCCTCGGAATATCTTACTTGGAAACAGATGGGGGCTGAACTTGCCAAGACCAAAGGATTCCTCCCAGCCCTGGATCCCTGTGTCTACTAACCATTCCTTCCTTTACTGAAACAGACATGAAGAAGGAAATTGACTCAAGTACTTGCAAATTAAGAAATGATGAGGATGGAGAGGATCTGGAATGAGCTTGATAAAAGTGTACATTTGGCTGCCTAGTTTTAATCTTTTTTTTTTTTTTTTTTTTTTTTTACTGGACAAGAATCTAGAATACCAGAATGCCAGACGGTTTGGTTCAACACCACACGCTCCTCATCCAGACTCCTGGGCCTTCTTCCTTCCTCAGGAAACCCAGGCCATTGCCCATAGGCGCCAACTCCCTGGCCGCTTCCTTCTCTGACCCAAAGAGGTCCCAAGCCAGAGCCTGGACAAGTCTTCCCATGCCAGGGAACCCAGGGAACCTTGCTCTCACCCTGTCAGAGCCAGCTCCTTTCCCTCAGGGGACTCCAACGCCCCCTTCGACCTCCAGCCTCCTCCGTGTCACACACAAGCTCTTCCTCATGCTCACCTTATGAATCTCTACCACCTCTCCCCTCACCCTCCTTCCTGGCCTGACACTTTACTCTGTTTCATTTTCTCTGTCTTAGATCAAATTCGAAGGCCCCTCTGACCAGACTGTGGAGGCTGGAGGCTGGGGGTAACTGAGGTGAGAGGGACAGGCCCTCTCAAGACCCCAGGCTCTCCATTCCCCACCCACACCCTGCCCCCTTTCTCTTCCCCTCTTCCTCTGTAGCCTAGCTCCCACCACAACCGAGATTCAAAGGGCCACCTTTGGCAAGCAAGGGTGCTGTGAGGATCTGAAGATGATCTCTTGGGACAAGAATCTTGGCGCTATTTGGCCTGAGGAGAAGCACATTGCAGGAGGCCTAGTGTAGGGGATAGAAAGCGTCTCCCGGTTGAGTTCTGCTTCAAAGGAGCAACCATATCCCAGGGAGACCCACCTTCCAGGCCCGCAGGAAGTTTCCTATCCTGTCACCTTCCTGCATTGATTCAGTGGGCTGCTACATATGAGCCACCTGTCCTTGGAGAGGTTCTGAGATGATCAGACAGGAATGAGGCCATGATCATCCGGGTTTCTGGAAGGTGAGATAAAATGTAAAAAATTCTCTTTATGAAGATGAGAGGTTCTTAGCTTCTTAGAGATCACAAATCTTTAGAGCAGGTAAAAGGGCCTCTCACCAGAAAAATATTCATGTGCGAAAGTACAGAAAGCTCGGCAGCACCAGGGCTCCAGACTGCAAAGGGCTGGGGGAGTTCCTGGGCTCCCAGGTGAGCTCAGCCAGTCAGCAGGCAGGGCACCCAAGTCCTCCTTCCCTGCACCGGACAGTGTGAGGGAGACCTTGGCTCATCAGGGGTCCGGTCCCTGCATCCCCACGGCAGAAAAGAGCAAGTGAATGAACACCTTTTTCTTTTCTTCTCTCTCTCTTAGGGATAGCCCCACCACTTTGGGCCCCTCCTCTCTACTGTCATTTAAGGTAGGACTCCTGATCAAGAATTCTTCAGGTCCAGAGGTAAGCAAAGTGCTATTCCTAGCACTTTCATAAGGGAAAAGTCGGTCGAATTCACCCCATGACATTGAAATAATTTGCTGACTCTTGGCTGGCAGGCCAGGTGCAGGATCTTCCTTCCTAGGTCATTGCAGAAGAGAGGATCCTTATCCGGATGGGGATACACACACACACACACACACACACACACACACACACACACAGAAAGGCCTGGAGACCAGTCTCTAGAGTGAAAATTTGGTCTCCAAATTTTGCTGGAACACTGACCTGGGTAACAGTAAATGAAGTCTCTGCAATTAAAGTCAATGTCTTATAAGATAATGAGAGCAAAGCCTGCAAGGGCCCTGCTTTAGTCTAAGACTTGTTTACCCTTCTAAAACATTTGTAATGAGCTAATCCAACTCAGAGGACAGACATGGGATTCTTTTCCCTATTAATTTGGGGTGTCCCAAATTTTTCCCTCAAGGTAATAGGGGGAAAATACAATTCCCTTTTGTATGTCTTGCACTGGAATTCAGTTAGCAAACATTTCCTGTGGGCATTCCATGACCCACTGTGTACCATGCACCGTGGCAAAGAACTGGACAGACGTGTCCCTACCCTTTCCCTGCATCACAGAACTGAGATCCAAAGGTTCTTGGATGAGTCTGCCGATGGGCACTCCATCCAGGATGTTGTGTCATCTGGGAGTCATAGAAGCATCCCGCTCCTCTCCCCCTGGAGGAAGTACCTTTTCCACCTCCTGGAAGGGTGAAAGTAGCATGTGGGCTCAGTCTTCTGTGGAGCCTGTTTGCCCTCAGACATGCCTTCCCAGCTCCTCTGCCTTCCCAGCTCACTCCTGCCTTCCGCCCCCAGCCGCGGCGAGGCAGCTGGGTGACCTGGTCCCTATCATCCCAGGGCCACAGCACAGCAGGAAAGGGGTACAAAGAATGGGGAGTGGGTTATGTCTGGAGCTGCCAAGGTCCTGGGCTGACCTTGGATGGAAGTCACAGGTGAGACTTGCGGTAGTGCTCCTGAATGCCGGCAGACAGCTTGTCTTTTGAGTAACCCCATCTTCCTCTGCACCTGTTTCTCTACCCTGCTACCACCAGCCTTCCTCCTCACTGGCTCAGACATGCGATGACAGTTAGGACAGGGGCAAGCACTAGGTGCAGCCTACAAAGCCCTGGGCTCTCCTGTCCCCGTTTCCAGGCCCAGCTGTGCCTACTTTCTCTGTCGGGCCTTGTTCCTCCTATCTGGGGTCCTCACACTTGACTTGAAGACTTTCCTCACCCTCAACCCCACCCAAAGGTCGCCCTCACTTAACACACAGTGTGGTCACATGATTCCTACTTGCCTCTCCTACTAGGTTATACACTTTGCGTGGCCAGGGACTGGGTCTGGCGTCTGTCAGAGAGCCAGTGCTGAGCAGGCTCTCAGTGGGGGAAGCTACCCGGGCCTCACTCTCTATGCTGGGCTGACAGACAGAAAGCACGGGGTGTCTGCTGTGCCCACAGCAAGCTTATCGGGAAAGCAACCTGAGCCACTTCGTCCCTGAGAAGTGGTTGTGACCTGGGCCATGCAGTTTGGGTGGGAGCGGCCCTAGAGCTCTCGCCACAACTGCCGAGATGAGGGGACGGGAGTCCTTGCCAGATGGCAGATGAACTACCATGAGAAAAACGGATCGTTCTTGAGGAAGCTCCATATGAAATAGACCAAGGGAATTCATTTTGGGTGGTGGCAAACTTGGAAGTATCTCTTGAGATGCCTAGTGGCCAGGAGTTCTGGAAAAGTGAAGAAAGAGGAGGAGGGTCACTCTAGGGCTGGCTAAATCCCTCATTGCACCCTGAGTTTTGTTCTAGAAGTCTGCTGGACAACCCACTCTTGGTAGCTCTGGGATCCACCTGACTTCCTTGCCAACAAAACCAGGTTTGGGGCCACATATGCTTGCTTCTGCTACCATTAGGTGGCTCCTGTTCATCCCTTTCTTCCAATTTCAAGGAGTAAGAATAACCCACATGTGAGAATGAAGAACGGGTTTGTTGCCCTGTGTTTGCTCTCATTCCATGACGGGCAGGAAAAAAAATGACCTTTCTGGTTCCTCCTTAAGGCTGCTAAGGGTCTCTAAAGGTAGCCTCCGGAAACCACTCAGCACAAAAACCTGGGTCTGGTGTCTGTTCGTCATGTAGTGGTGGGGCGTTAGCCTATTGATGAAATTTTTCTGGCACCCTAGCAGCTCCAGGACTGTTGGGTTCTTAAGGTGCATTCCAGTAGCCCGGTGAAGACCTCCCCTCTCTGTGACTCAGCAGGAGTCCCCAGCCTCCCAGCTCCTAACTCCTTCCAGAGGCAAGGCAGGTGTGGCTGCTTGGGTGTCTGGGGGCCTCTGGTGACTCCCGTTTGTTTTTGGCTCTGTCCATGTTGCAAAAATGACAAAAGCAAGTGAGGCGCAAGTGTATGTCTTTCCGTGAGGTTGCTTATGGAGCTCAAAATGAATTTCCGGCCATGTGTTAGTGAGATGCATGGAGGAAGGGGAAAAAGCCATGTAGTTTAACAAGTTGAGCTCAGCCAATGCTGATCAAAAGAAGAAAGGAGGTGTCTGGGGATCATCGTAAGTATGCAGATTCTAGATGGAGCGTTTCCAGTTGTCTTCCTGACTTGACTGTATTCCCTGTGAGCAGGGGTCCTGCCTGCTTTTGCATTTGTAGGCACTCCCCGTGTGAAGCCTGAGGCCTGACACAGAGCAAGCACTCAACAAATATTGGCTGAGTGAATACATGAGTCAGATTTCAGTCACAAAGCCAGAGATCAGAATAGAGACCTGACCGCGGGAGAGACCGAGAGAGTTTTAAGGAGAGATATGGGTGTAATCTTCCACAGACATCTGTGTCTTTGAGTAAATAGAGTAAATAGAGGAATGCAAAATAGGAATGCATAAATCAAGTTTCCTTACCATTATGGTGCCTGGCTGATAAGAGAAGCTCATCTAGCAATCATAAGCAAGTAATTATTTTACTTCCCTTAACCTATTTAGCTTCTTTCCTATGCTCCTGAAAACCAGTAGCAGTCCCCAGATGGTTTTTGCTAAGACCCCTGAGACATCACAGCCAGAACACTGGAGCTCAGACCTCATATAAATTCTCATTCCTGACAGCACGATCTGGCAGGGGGCTCCTACTACCCCGTCTGTGACCCATTTGGGGCAGGCAACTCTGTGTTGACTTCTTCATTTTTGAAATGTTCTCACACTAGGCTTTGGTGCACTGTGTGATCGTGCTCTTGTGAAAACAGGTTTGTAGCAGTTAACACCGATGAGAGCAGCAGGCCCGCTGGTCTCCGCCATGAGGACATTTCACCACTTGACTTGGGAAGCCAGGGCTGACTTACGGGAGCTTAACTGATTTGATTAATCAGTTCAAATCACCTTTAATGTGGCACATTAGTGATGCCATTATATTGTGAATGATATGGCCATGGAGGCGTTCGTCATTACACAAACAGAACCAATAGGTTTGACTACACTTGAAGATAAACATGTGGGAACAGTACCTCCATTCATCCCAGGCTTTCGGAGCCTGCTCAGGGTCCTTCCCTGACTCTTAGAATAACTACGAAGGTTTATGGCCTGCTCGCTCTGGGTGACTTCACCGTCACCAAATGGGGCACATTCGTTTTAGAGATGGCAGTTGTGTGCATCAACAACCTTCATTCCTTCTCTTTCTCAGTAACCTGTTGTTTTTCCAGTTCTGTTCACCAAGTATTGTGGATCCCTGACTGTTAGCAGAGGATTTGTAAGAACCGTTTTGTTGGGGCGCACACGTTTAGACTGTATCAGTGAGTGGGACCCAAGGGAGCAGGCGGTGTGCACGGTAGTTAGGGCAGGAGTTTGGGAGTCAGACTCACTGGGTTTGCATTCTAGTTCCATCACCAACTGTCTGGATACACTTAGGAACTCATTTCATTTCTCTTGAGCCTCTCCTTCCCGATCTGTAAAATTCCCCGGGAAGGCCCTTCATCCCTCACCACCTTACATGGTGTATCTCTTCTCCTTCTTAGGCTCCTCCCATGATGCCACGCTCCGGGAAAGCTCCTCGGGTCCAGGCAGACTGCAGGAGAGGGCACTCCTACAGAGATTCACTGACAGCAAAGGTGTATGGATGGAGTGTGAGGATAGACTGGGGTGGGGACGGCAAAGAGGCCAGTTACTGACAAGGGGAAAAAGAGAAGGGGTGGTGGGAGAAATTGGAGGAGACAGGGTTTTGGAAAGGAGAGAAGGCAAGATTTTATGAACTACATGAGGTGAGGAATGAGCTTAGTGTTCATAATATTTTAACCACATTCTGTGATATCCTTTCATGATCAGCAAAGTGGTGACAAATACCAGTTCTTTTTTTTTTAAAGATTTTATTTATTTGACAGACAGAAACACAGCTAGAGAGGGAACACAAGCAGGGGGAGAAAGGGAGAAGCAGGATGCCTGCGGAGCAGGGAGCCTGATGCAGGGCTTGATCCTGGGACTCCGGGATCCTGACCTGAGCCGAAGGCAGATGCTTAACGACTGAGCCACCCAGGCACCCCCAAACACCGGTTCTTAGAAAAAAAGGCACCTTCCAAGGTCAGAAACATTTCTGGGCGTCATAAGCCCAGTGAGGCTGTAGAAATATGTGTATCCACAGCCTTAATTTCTCCATTTATAAAAAAGAAGATCATACAATCATGAAGTTAGCAATAGTAACTCCATTGTGAGGTTCGTGTGGCATTTAATAAGATAGATAAAGCACATGGCTTTGTACTTAGCATAAAGTACATCCTTGATCAATAATACCTATTATTACAAGGAAAGATATCTGGCAAGATTAGCTATGTGTGTGATTTCAAGTAATTTTTACTTTTCTTTTTTTGCCTTTTCTCTATAATTTGAATTTTGCCAATAAAGGTACATTATTTTTTAAAACTGTGAGCTATCTTTTAAAAAAAATTCGTACTTAGGAATGAAACATCTCAGGAAATACAGTCTGAAGGGATGGAGTTCTTCCTGTAACAAGCTTTCCAATGAGTGTACTGAATCGTTCAAACTTTAGTGCTAAATACTCCTGTTCGGAATGTAATCTTTGTTCGACGCTGGCATAAATGGTCTATTACATATGGGAGCTTTTTATAAAATGAGAGACTCCTCAAAGTCTGAAGAGTGTCCTCCCTTGAGAATACTTGGACTTAATACCTTTAAAATGACAGATTTTGATTTTCTAGTTTCTGATTCTTCTGTCAAGTGTTTAAGGATCTTGGAGAGAGAAAAGAAACAAGCATCCCCCTGGAGACTGTGAGCGTCAACAGGGCAGTCATCTTCGTAGCCCGCCAGTGGGCCCCGCTGTCAGGCACACTGCAGGTACTGCATAAATATTTAAGTTGAATGCATAAGCGAATTAACAAATGTTAAAGCTAAGGGCTAAGGGGGTGGGGGGATGGGTGAGGCTGGTGATGGGTACTGAGGGCATGTATTGCATGGAGCACTGGGTGTGGGGCATAAACAATGAATCTTGGAACACTGAAAAATAAATAAATAAATGATAAATAAATAAATAAACAAATAAATAAATAAATAAAAGAAATCTTTGGGAAAAAAATCTAAGGCTAAGTTTCTGTTTGGGAGATAAGGAGAGTGACACGCTTTTGCACGGTAATATTTGATTAAGAACTGAAATAAAGTTAAATGGAAGCAAAGTGCTTTCATTAGAAGTAAGCATAAAACCAAAATTGAAGCAGAAAATTCAGTGACCCTCTATTGAGGGCCTCTAGCAGTCCAGGCACTGATCTAAGTGTTGAGGATTCTGTTGGGAAGAGGAGCTTAACTCCAGGAGAGTAGATAGACTTTGATCCAGTCATGATATGTGAGAAGAGGGCAAGAGCTGGATGCTTGAGAGGTATATTATGGGGGGAACAAATCTAGATGGGGTAGTGGGGTTCAGTGGAACAGAGGTGGCCAGGGAAGGCTTTTCCAAGAAATTGACCTTCAAGCTGAGACCCAAGGTTGATGAGAAGTAGTGAACAAATCTAGATGGGGTAGTGGGGTTCAGTGGAACAGAGGTGGCCAGGGAAGGCTTTTCCAAGAAATTGACCTTCAAGCTGAGACCCAAGGTTGATGAGAAGTAGTGAGACAAGTGAGGATCGGTAGGCAAAGCATTTCTGACCTGTCCAAGATGAAGAAGGAGAACAAGCAGCAGAAACTACGTGTACAAAGTCAGAAGTTAGGGAAGAACTTGTGACATGTGAGGAACAGAAAGAAGGCCAGTGTGTACAAGACATGTGCGAGAATGTTGATGATGGCAGAGACTGTGTTGGTCAGGGCAGGGCCGTGGTAGAGAGTTTGAGTTTTATGCGAAATGCCGTGGGAAGACTTTGAAGACCTTGAAGAGCTTAAGTTCCAGAGTGATCATAACCTAATTTACATTTTTACCATGTAATACCTGTTGGGTGGTCAAGGGGCTGGAGTAAGTGTGATGGAAACAGAAGAGAGTCTAGGGAGAGACGGTAGTGAGTGGACCTGACTGTCTGTAGATATTAGGCATGGAGAGAAGTGGAGAGATTTTAGAGGTGGTTTGAAGCTAGAAATGGTTCGACTTTAGACTGGATTGGAAGTTGAAGGGCAACCCTATTTAACCCTGACTTTGCCATCAATATAGCAGCCATCGCCCATCCTCATTCTGGCACCCACTCCATCCCCCATTTATGATTTTGCTTTTTTACCAGGTAGTTATTATTGGGTGACATACTAAATTTTACATTTCATATTTAAAAATATCTTTAATATTCTATTAAAGCTGGGGTTTTTGTCTGTTTTGTTTAATGTCTTTTCCCTGGTGTCTAAATTATGCTTGATACATAGTTGGTGCTCCATAAATATTTGTCACAATATTGAATGAGGGAGTGAATAAATGAATAAATAAAAGAGGATGAGAGGTAGGGGTAAGTGAAGAATATTTTAGCTCGCTATTGCTTCATAATAGGCAACCCCATGATCTCAGTGATATAAAAGAGGAAACATTAATTTTTCACTCATGGGTCTATGAATCAACTTGAGTGCCTATGCATCAGGCTGCAGGTCCGGTGAGCTAGGCTTGAGACTGTGGGAGATCAGCTCTGCACTGTCTGTATTTTCATCCTCCTTGGACTGATAGCCACCTGGGGTCTCTTTTTCCAATGAGCACCAAACAGCAAGTCACTATCAAGCACATCCTGAGATGATGTTTGTGCCGCATCTACTGACCAAAGCCAACATCAAAGGGACAAAGGGACAAAGAATATTGCACCCTCTCTAGAGAATGTTAGTGCAAAGTCATGTGGCAGAGTGCAGATGTAAAATTCCACAAAAGGGAAGGAGTGAAGATTTAGGACAATATTCCAGTCTACCACAGATGACTGCCCAGTATGGGCAACTATGTAGATGGAGCCGCCATGTATTGATGTGGGGGAGATTAGAAGGGGACCAGTCTGGCAGGGAAGAATGGCAAGTATCAGGAGTTCCAATTTGCACCTGATAAATCCCGCAAGACTACCAAGGGCAGAGGTTACAAGTGGTGGATGCGTTAAGTACCTTAAACAAAAGCAGAATGTATAGGCTCCTGTCATTGGGAAGTCTAAGGAAGATCTTTAGAGCTTTAGGCACAGCCCGATCAATGGTTGTTTTTTTGTTTGTTTGTTTGTTTGTTTTGTCATGGCTTCTCCCCTGTGTCTCAGCTGTGCTTCACTCTCTTGGCCTCATTGCCAAGCAGACTCCCTCTACATGGTGGCTAGATGGCGTCTGGCAGCCTCAGACTCAGCCCTAGCTTAACACCACAGTAAGGAGGAGGATTTCCCTCTCTTAACATGCATACATCAACCTAAGAGATAATACATGTTACTTTCTTGGATCACATGTCTATGAACCTATCATGGTCGCCTGGGTGGGGGGGAAACTATGATAACCCGATTGGGTCACATGCCTATCTCTGGGGTCAGGTGTCTGGGACTGTGCTTAATACAGAAGAGGAATGGTCCCACAAAGGAGGCAGGAGAAAGGGTTTTGGAGAGTATGGTAGGCAGGCAAAGTGCACAGTTACTACAGCGAAGCAGAGACATTAGAAGGGAGTTCAAGGACCTGGAATTCATCAGCCAAGTCCAAGATGGAAACAGACATTTGGGAACTGTCTGCAATAAATAGTACCATAGGCTTGTGAGGGGATGAAATCACCTATTAAAGTAGGAAGAGAAGAGGGTCTACTGTTGGGCAAAATGCACACACATTTCATGCAACAAATGAGTTTGCTAAGAGTGTTGTAGGGGTTGCTGGTGTAACAGTGAAAACACATGCCTTCTATTGCACCTCCTATGTGCCAAGTACTATTCCACATGCCTATCAAGTTTCTATTCATTTAATCCTCATAATAATTGTGTTACTTGGATCCTACTCTTATCCCCATTTTACAGATGAGGAAACTAAGGCCCAGATTGGCTAAGGAACTTGTGCAAGGCCCTTACACAGGGAGTAAGGGAGACAGTCGGTGTTTCAAACCAGGAAGTCTGGCTTTCAGAGTACTGGTGACCAAGATTTTAGGCACTTAAAAGGTATTCTAGAGAAGGTGAACTTCTGTCTCCTTCCCCTCTCCCTAGTTCCAGAGCATTACCACATTTTCACCTGCTGCTCTGGATTTGTGACAGAGGGCACATGTGGTCTGGCTCATCTGAGACCATGTCTCTGAGGATGAAAACTGAGAATGTAGAACTGGGGAGCATAGTTGAGTTAACTCGGAGGCTGTTGGCCATCAGGAGGAACAGATGCTGTTTAAGTCAGGAAGAAATGAGCATTTGCTCCAAGCCCTGCTTTAGAAAGCCTTTTTGTTTTATGACTCTGGGTGCAAGCAATCCTTTTAATTTTGTGTTTTGGATTCCAGCCATAGAGGCCGTCTTTAATGTAGCAGATGGCTGCAGACAGGCAAGCCAGGTTCCTACATTCTATATGGAGCAGCCCTCCCTTGAGAGGAATCTCCCAATCATGTGCTCTGAAAGAGAGAAAAGAAGAGGACTTAAAGTGGACACATTAAATTTACACCCCACAGAAAGTCACCACTGCTTTAAGCATCTGAAAACATTTGGGGGCTCAGGCAAATCTTTGAGCAGCTGATGAAAGCTTTGGATTTTTTTCTGCAGAAAATGTGTACGTAGATATATATACACAAAAATGTGCATATTTGTTCCAGGGGAGGGTCTCTCATATCTGTCCCTGAAGCTTCAAAGGGTCCATGGCCTGATGAGTCCTAAGCCTCCAGGAGAGGCAGCTGTCATTCTTTCCTTTCCTTTCCTTTTATTTATTTATTTATTTAATTTAAAAAAAAAATATTTTTATTTATTTATTTATTTGACAGACAGATCACAAGCAGGCAGAGAGGCAGGCAGAGAGAGAGGAGGAGGAAGCAGGCTCCCTGCTGAGCATGGAGCCCAACAAGGGCCTCGATCCCAGGACCCTGAGATCATGACCTGAGCTGAAGCAGAGGTTTTAACCCACTGAGCCACTGAACCACCCAGGCACCCTCTTTCTCTCTCTCTTTCTCTTTCTTTCTTTCTTTCTTTCTTTCTTTCTTTCTTTCTTTCTTTCTTTCTTTCTCTTTCTCTCTTCCTTTCTTCCTCCCTTCTTCCCTTCCTCCCTTCTCCTTTCTTTCTCTCTTTTCCTCCCTCCCTCCCTTCCTTCCTTTCTTTCTTCCTCCTTTCCTTAATATATTAAGATTCTCAACATCTGAGTTATGAAAATAAACAGTCTATGATAATAAAGAATCCCCTATTAAGGGATCATTTTGCACCAGAACACTCAAGATTTTACTGGGGAAAAAACCCCTTTCAAATGTTGAATAAAATCAGTTTAGTGTACTCTCTGGTTTGTATAGAACCATGTGGTTCATTCTGTTAAACAGTAATGTGAAGTTTCTTTGGAAAATTTTAACACAATGATTTGTTTTTCTCTCAGATTTTTAAAAAAGATTTTATTTATTTATTTGAGAGAGAGAAAGAGCATGAGTAGGGAAGGGCAGGAGGAAAGGGATAAGGACACTCCATGCTGAGTGAGGAGCTTGACGGGCTACTCAATCCCACAACCTATAAGATCATGACCTGAGCTGGAATCAAGAGTTGGATGCTTAATGGACTGAGCCACCAAGGCACCCCACTCTCGGATTTTTTGTATACCATTTCTTTGGAAGCTCACTCTTCTCACACTTTTCTCCATTTAGTTCTGCCTCCTGCACTGTTTATAGTATTAAGATTTGGAGGTAGGGCTTGTCTGTCAAATTTAAGAACATATACAGAATGTTTAGAACTTGGGAAGTCAGCTTTATAATTTCCAGGACTCTGTCCAGAGGAGTCACTCAGACTCACACATTTCTTCTTCTCATGTCCACTTGCCATGACTGTCTTAGAAAGTGGGAGTCTTTGAGATGGCTACTAGGTAAGACCCCTTATGGATCTTTGTGGTCATTCACCAATCTGTCTATACTGGGTGACTTCTCCAGACATCACATTCTTCCAATTTTACTGGGTGTGCACTGGCTGTTAAGGGAGAGTCTTCAGAGCTAGAGTGAAGGATGGAATTGACATATTTATTAAGGATACTGACACCCAAACTAATTGCCTCAATTACCTTAAATTTTAAATTGAAAATTAAGAATATGGAAAGACTGAGTTAATTATTCCAGTTCTTCATGTTCCTTAGATGGTCCCATCTTTCCTGAAAATTACCTTCTTTTTGGTTCTGGAAAATTCAAGATGGGAGTAGGTCATGGGCTAAACATTAAGATTGATTTGTTCCACCTAATGAATAACTAAAACCATTGTTGCTCTTTATTTTTGGAAAAAAAAAACAAAGAAAAGTCTCATTTTTTCCCTCAGTATCAACTCAGTTAAAGAAAACCTGTTTGGGACTTCAAACAGTGTTTCTCAACCTCAGCACGATTGACATTGTGCGCTCGATAACTCTTGGTAGAGGAGGCTGTCCTGTATGTTGCACGGCATTTATTTATTTTAAAGATTGTATGTATTTATTTGGCAGAGAGAAACACAGAGAGGGAACACAAGCAGGGGGAGTAAGAGAGGGAGAATCAGGCTTCCTGCCGAGCAGGGAGCCCCATATGGGGCTTGATCCCAGGACTCCAGGATCATTACCTGAGCCGAAGGCAGTCGCTAAATGACAGAGCCACCCAGGGGTCCTACTGCATGGTATTTAGCAGCTTCTCTGGCCTCTACTCCATAGACACAATTAGCACCACCCTCCTAGATGCGAAAGTCATGGTTGTTTTCAAACATTGCCAAATGTTCCCTGGGGAAGAGGGCACAGGCAGCCCTGGTGGGAGAAACACTGGTCTATATTATCCAGAAATAGATTTCTTTACAAATAAAGTGAGATTGAGAATTGAAGCCACTTTTACCGGATTCTCATGGGGGAATGCTAAACTGAAAAATCAGTTTCCCTAGTTTGATGTCCCAAAGAGACTACATCTACTTGCTCAGATTATCCCATTCTACATTAGTTTTTAGGATCCATTTGATTGTCAGAACCCGGAACTTCCTTACTCCATTCCTAAGGCTCCAGCATGCCAGCTCATTGTTTAATAATGTTTTCGACTATCTAGACATTTAGTGATCTGTCTGATTTTCTATATCCTTTGAGTCTGGGTAATTTCTTCATTCTTTGGGACTTATCTTTTGGGCTCTTGAAGTTTCTATTCCTCCTTCTATGTTCTCATCTCTTCCAACTTCAGACCTAAGCTGAGCCCACATGGCCACTTAGAGAATTTGGAGTCTCTGGTTGCTTTGATCAGTACATGAACACATAGTTCAGGAAACAAAACTATTGGCTTTGAGATTATCAACGTGCAAGTTCATAGGAATTGTTCAATCACAAATTGTTCCTTGCATAATACGCAGTGACTTCAAGACAGCAAACAGTTTGGGGAAGGATTTTACTGGCTGTTTGAAGTGTGGAATTGCTCTAGTGTACAAAATATTTAAACCAAATTGTTATGTCTTATAATGTTCAACAAAACACTCGGCAAACATTAGTTCTGGGAAAAAGAAAAAAGGTGCCCTCTAAGATAGGGTTATGAGCACTTATGGGAGCTGTAAACCCATGCAGACTCCAGAAATATGTGCCTTCCAAGGACTGGAAACTTCTGAATTACTAACAAATAATCAGTGAGTCTGACAAAGAGTTAAAGTATACAGACTTCACTTTCACCTAATTTATGATGTAGTAAAGAGGTTTAAGATGTAGACCTGAGACTGCACACCAATGGTCAATTGGCTAAATTGGGACCATGGATTTGTTTTGCTTGGCTTGGAGAGGACTGGCCTCCTGAATGTCTGAGAAAGGGAGAAAAAGTGAGAAAGAATGAAAGAAGTGGCTAAGCATATAAAAGTTAGATTTTTTTGCATTAATATCCAGATTTCCAGCTGTTTTTGAAAAATCAGAAGATCTGCCAACACTGGCCCTTATTCCATTTCCCCATGGTGGCAGTTGGCTGGAGTGGAGCAGCAGCCCCTTTGATCAGAATGTGCACTGTCTGGGTCCACCCTGGCCCACTGCCCTTCCTCACAGGCCCCTCCCATTCGTGATGGCCACCTCTTGCGGAGACTTTTGCAACCTTTACTTAGGCTTTTCCCTGTGGGAACAAACCGTGGAAGCCCTGAGCAAAATAGTGGCTGCCCATTTGTGCAAGAAGATGCTGGCTCAGGCAGTGGAGGTGGTAACAGAAAGCAGTGAGAAATCAGATTTGGCATATATTTTGAAGGTAGACTTAATAAGATTTCATGATGGACAGAATTAGGCTATGAGGGAGAAGATTTGGAAATAACTCCAATTTTGATTTTTACTTAGATTAATTGACTGAAAAAGGAAACCTACAGCAGAGTACTGGAAAACCCGGCTTGAACTTGTAAAATGAGAACAAAATTATTTAAAAGTTTTTCTTCACTAGTATTCTTCAAACTGGACACCTAGGTGGTGCCACTATCATATTCTGGGAAATGCTGACGCTTTGGTGGAATTTTGAGCAAAGGAGCAAGGAGAGGAGCCCCAATTACTAAGGAAAAGCCTTAGTTCTTGACTCAGAAGGCAGAGTGGAGGGTTACCAGCCTACGGGTGATCTTTGGGCATCTCCGTGGCCTCACCTGGTCAGAAGGTTTTGTATGTATCTTGAACTCTTGGGACTGATCTTCCAATACAGGGACAGTCCTAATTCAGGGAACTCCAAGTTCAGGCCCTGCTAGAGGGGTTGGGGGAAGGCAGAGGCTCCAAGGTTTCCATTTGGTAGAGATTCTAAGGCTGCTGCTCAGAAGTTTATTTTGAAGCTAGTTTTCATAGAAAGAGGATTCTTCACTTAGATTTATATAGTTACTTAAAAAAACAATAAGAGTAGCGAACTTGTGTCTTAAGATTTTTCTACAGTTTTTGTATGAGAAAATCTGCAATTGTTCCTATCCAGGGCACAGCGGGGGTTGCTTTGGTTAGTGGAGACTACTAGTGGCCATTGTGGCGGTGGGAGCTCATCGACTCCCACGCCTGGGCCTGGCCTCTGCCACAAGAGCCTTGGGCGGATCGGAAGCCAGGCTTGGACACAAGCAGTCAAGCGCGGACGCTTCCTTCCCTCTGGCCTCGCAGCGGTCACTCGCGCATGCGCGGACCCCAGCGGCGTCCTCCCCGGCTCCTTCCCTCCCTCATCCGGGTCCTGGGCGAGCGGGCGCCCTGCGCGTGTCTCGCGGTCGAGCTGCTAATAAAGTTGCACTGAGGGGAAGCGCGGCGCCGGCGCCGGGGGAGTGTGTCCAGCCCGCGGTGAGTGTGGGGCCCCGGGGCGGGCGAGCCGGGCCGGGGGCTGCAGCTTCTTCCGGGACGCGGACTCTGCTCGCCCTCAGGCCCCAGTGGCTGGAGTCTGGCCGACGCGGGGGCGTTGGGCTGCGGGCGGAACGGAAACCGCCCGGGCCTGCGGGGCGGGAGGTAGGCCGAGTCCTGGCCTGCAGAGGTTCGAGCGGCCGAGGATATGGGGCGGCCCGTCCGGCTGCGGAGGCCTTGCTGCTGCCGGGAGCGTCCCGTGGAGGGAGGCGCTCCGCACGCCCTCTGGGGGATCTCCGGCCAGGTTTGGGTCTGGAGGAGCGGTTTGTTGTACCTCATCTAAGCACCACCCTCAGTCACACCCCTGGTAGGATCGCCGTGCTCCGTGGAGCCCTCTCATCTGCTACCCTGCAAATCTGTCCAATGGCTTGATGAATCTGTGCCGCCATCGCTTTGTGTTTCACAGATAAGGATCCACGCTCATCAGTGGGAATTACACTCGGGGTACTTGTGACCTGCTACTACACTCAGCTGGTAGTTAGACCTGGTTTCTGCAACTTGCCTTGCCATTTTTCACCATTGCAAAGATTTCTTGTCCGTTCTTGTGAACTTCTGCATTGGTGCAAGGAGAATGCCAACCCTGCCTGTTTGCCTTTATCATATTCGGTCTCTGCCCGGTCTTTTCAGTTTAGTATAAGTACTCAAATTCATACTCTGGTCTCTCCCCCTCCCCCTCTTTTTTCCCCCTCTCTTCCCCTTTCAGCTGCTGTTATTACGTGGAGTTTGGAGCCTAAGCTTTGAAAACTCCCATGTGGCGCCTGTCTTAAGTCGGAGCATGCTCAGTAGCCCCAAACAGATTTTGGTTGCAAAAAGAACTGGGGCGAGGATAGCCCGGGTATTTGGACGTGTGCCCGATTCCTAACAAAATGTTCCAATTCTGGTTTTGATGGCATTGGAGAATGGAGCTGTAGGCCATCCTGGAGGTGAGGAATGCCTGCACACCCTGGGCCAGATCACTATCTTGATTGCGGAGACATTGTTTCCTGACCAGCTGGAGGTCTAGAAGGGGTGTGTGTGTGTGTGTGGGGGGGAACATTCCTCCCTGCTTGTGCTTTTAAATGGGTGTGATGCTAAGTATATCTTGTTTACCTTATCTTTCTGTGGAAAAAGTTTTGAAGTCTGGTTGGGTTTGTCACATCTCGGGTGTTGCCTAGCACTACCAAAAGTGTTCTTATCTAGCAACAAAGGCTGAATAGGTGGAGGTTGTGGCTTGGCTTCACAGAAGTTGAGAGGAAGGTGTGCTTGAGTTGCTGTTTTAAAAATCGAAGTTCTTAAATGGAGAGTATTTGAATTTTCTTAGAGTACCCAAATTTCCCAGAGTTGTCAGTTTTAGTTTAAAACCTGAAAGGCTCAAAAACCCTACTCCCAATAGATTTAGTGACATTGCAAGTGGGGTAAAATTTCTGCTAGTTGCGACAGTGGCTCTTGTAAGGGAAACAAAGATAATGTGACAGTTTCACATGTATTGATCAGAATACTGTTAGGAAATTAGTGTGTTCCAAATTTAGTAAGAAATTATTTACACATTTGTACAAACTCTTTTTTTTTTCTTTCACTCCTTCTTTGGTAGCTATTTTTTTCTCTCTGCCATGAACCATGAGATTACAATACCGAACAACTCATAAGAGACAACTGAACAAAATTTAACCTTCACAAAGGTGGTACATAATGGGCTTTAGATTTTTAAGATTTAATTTTTGTTTTGTTTGCGTGATTACATCTTCCTTTTTTTACCTCAGTATTGCAGATCCCTCAGTCAGCGTGCCTTTCTTTTCCACATAGCTGTTTTTATTGCATGAATGTTCCCGTGTATCCTTGTTACAAAAATTCACTCATCACTTATTCTTCCATTTTTCAGATCTGAAATAGCTAAAAGAGGCAATAAAATTTAGGCGAACCTCCTCAGCCCGCTTTTCTCTTAGATTTTAAATGCATCCATATAATACAGTCTGGTAAAAAGGAGGAAAGCCAGCAGTGAACTGGGGAAAAGAGAAGAATAAAATATTTTTGTAGATTCTGTGTAGATTTGGTGGTATTATCCACTTGTCTGGTTCACCTGGGTAGGCGCCACAGAAATGGGTAGATTGATATGTGTTCCATTTCTTTCCCCTCTGGCAAAGTCAGCTGTTAATTTCAGTGGGAGACAGTGGCTGAATGTTGTTACTAATGAGGTTTGAATCAGATTGTTGTTTACTGTTGATTATGTAACATGTTGCTGGAAGTATTATTAAAAGTTCTCTTCTGCAGCAAGGTAGAGGCAAGTAAATTCTGCTTACTCTTCACTGGGTTTTAATTCTTGGCTGAACCTGAAGGCTACATTACACTATAGCCATAATTATACCTGGGCAGCCTGTCTGTTTCCTGTTTTCATCATGAACCCAAACATTATGATTTGCAGTGATGATCTTTTTTGTCCTTTGCGTTAAACAGAGGCAGTATGTTTTTTCTGTCTACTGAAAACAGATTTGTAACTTGGTCAGGTCAAATATACTGGCTTCTTAGTGTTTTGAAGACTAGGCAGTAAAATACCAGTTTTTTAGCTTGGTAATTTAAATTGAAGTACTAATACTATCTAAAAAAATCTGTTTCACACATATTGTTTGATAGTATTTTATGTAAATTTTAATGTTACCAGTAGTTTCTAGAGTTTTTGAATTAAGAAAGCCCTTTTTGTTTATGACTTACCAGCGTTTATTATTACCAGATGTATATGTTGGCTTAGGCACTGAGCCACACAATTGGGTGAATTTCACAGCCTGCTTGAGTATAATTTAAGATATAGCCACCTTTATTCCTTTGGTTTATCATTCTTCACTGTTTTCTTCTGGAGGATCTCTGTTCCCTCTGTGTGTGTGTGTGTGTGTGTGTGTGTGTGTGTGTGTGTGTAGGGGGGGTGTTTCATACTAACCACAAAGAAGGAGCCAAAATAGTTTATTTCTTCAGATGTTACCACTGCCTTATATCCAGTAGGTTTGCCGGTCTACTCATAAGGTCAAAGACGTTGAAGGAAATTTCTTTTTATAAAGGATAGTCGCAGCCTGAGAGATGTTTTTTATCTCTACCAGTCCAAAGATTCTGGAGAGGAGAGTTATCTGGAAGGATAGGAGCCAAGAAGGCTGCACAGAGGTAGGGGGCTTTCCCACCAAAAAAGATGATGCACAACCTCAGACATGAGAAGTCCATGTCTTCTCATACCTTGTTTGTGTACTTCCAAAGCTAATAGAATAACAGCATTGGAATTTTTAGTGCTAGATTATCCAGTGTATTGCCATTGTTTAGAACTGTGAATCTGAGAGATATGTTTACTAGTTGGAAGTTGAAGATAAACAGTTCTTTTGGAAGAGTTGTTAACATTTATATTGTTGTTAGGCCGATATCTCCCATTTTCATATGTCACCTTCATATTCTTAAATTTTATTGTTTTACAAGTTTGAAAAGATGGGATAATTACATAGTAGGTTTTTCAGAAATAGTCATCTAGTTCCTAGCTTTTTAGTTGTGGTGTTTTTTGTTTTTTTTTCTTTTGTTTTGCTTTGGGCATCTAGGTGGAGAAAATTTTGGCCCTATCATAGTAGAGAGGCAGTTTCAGTGACTTTTCTTCCTGCTTTTATTGTGTATTCCTGAACTTCGTTGTGATAATATTTCAGAAGAAAGAATTCCTTATTAGATAGTTCTGTATGGGCAGTACTATAATTATAATTGACTTTTGGAAGCTAGTGTTGAAGTACATTTTGTAAACATGCATGCTCTTGAATTCCGTGGTATAGCAGTCTCTGTCTATGAGGTATATACAATTTACAGACTAGAATACTCTGAAGATTTGACAATAGTTTGATGTGTTGTGAGATTCTAACTAGATTTTCCTTTTTGATTTCTGTGCATGTTTTGTTATTGCTGAAAATAACAGTAAGAAAAAAAACTGGTTTCACCATCCCACCTTTCTCTGAGTATAACACCTGGAGTTCTGAGAAGTGTCTTACACTTTTCAAATTTAACTGTGATCTCAGAATGTGGCTGGTGCATTCATGGCAAGTTTTGTTTTATTCACTTCTGTTTTTGTGATGTGTTAGGATCTGTCTTGCATCTTATCTGGTAGGCTGTATAACTTGAGATTTAGTTATTCTGGTTTGTAAGTTCCTAGGAAAGGGGGTACTGCAGAAATGGTTCAAGGCTAGTCTTCTGTTTTCTTTCCCTTTATTTACACCTCTGTGCCCACTTAAGCGAGTGCCTGCTTAACTCACTGACCATTTCCACTCTTTGGAGGTGTAAGTATAAGTTAAATAAATGATAACAGGACCCTAAAAAGGACCCAGAGCCGTATTTGCTCCCTTTTCTTCTACGTGACTTGCGCTCTGGGATGCACATGAGGTATCTGGAGAACTTCTTCCTAAAGCATTGTGAACATAGGTTAGGGCTTTGTGCTCCTGAGACACATTTTATAGTGTAATGGTTTGGTATCTGCCCTTGACGATTTTATAATTTAAAGGAAAGTACTATAATGATTGACCAGCTCTTGTGTGGATTCCTGTACCTACAAGCCTGTACAAGTATACTCCAACACATCTGGTAGTAATATAGAAAATCTTGCAGGCTCTGTGGGGGTGAGTATACATCTAGATCAGGCTCTGCTTAATTAGAGGACTTAGAGGAGCAGGTGAAGTTTAAAGAGTGATTAAAAACTGGGAAACAAAAGTCTGGATGTGGGAGATAAAAAAAAGTAGAGACTTGTGTGGCCACAAAGAGAGACTGTGTAAGATTATTCTGTGAGAAGTGTCAGGGAACATGAGTTCAGCTCCTGAATGTCTTTGAAATCCACTATGAGAACTTTGATATCTTTGGAAATTGAGAGCCATGATTTGGAAAAGTGGAGATTGAAGTGTTTGTCTACCAAAAATTATTTCGGTGCCCATGTGATTGTAGACCTTCTTCCTTATAGATGTTCTTATAAAGAATGGGATTTCTGAATCTAGGAAAGCTTGTAGGCAAACTTGATCTTGGTTTCTCTTCTCTGCCTGCCACCATGGGTGTAGCTTACGTGTTTTAGTGATTGTATGTCTGGATCTGGGATTGGTTTGACCCTAGTGGTGCTGATACATGGTGACTACTATTGATATTAGAACCACGGGGAAGGGTATTTTTAAAGCTTTACCCCCACCATCCACAAAAAAATTATTTTTGGAAGAAAGTGACTTTTTTCCATTGCAGATGATCCTAAGGGCCTTGGTTCTCGAACCTGCTGCAAATCTGGGACTCCTGTTAAAATAATGGGAGGTGGGGACTTTATCTCAAACGTAATGAATCTGAATTTTGTGGAATAGTTATGAGAAATGTCTTTCTTTAGAATCCCCATCAGTAATTCTATTCTACAGGTTTGACTGAGATTATGGTGGGTTGTAACCCATATGGGCATTTATTTGTGTGGGTTGATGTGCTCAGTAGGTTCTGTTTTGGCTAACAGTGTTGGGTGAAATTTTTGGATTGGTTGCTTGCCTTTTATTTTGGATTGAAGCAGTTAGAGAGGTGTTGGAACAGAAAGTGAGGGAGCTATTTCTGTGAATTGTTTTGTCAAGTCTGGGCATGAGCCCTGTGTGTGTGTGTGTGTGTGTGTGTGTGTGTGTGTGTGTGTCTGGAGATGAGTGTGGAAGATGGTTTGTGTATGTCTTTATGGAAGTTGGGTAAGAGGTCCTACTCAAGTAGCTTGAGGTAAGAACTGGATTTTTGGTTTTTTGATGTTAATATGATTTCATTTGAAATGGAAGCCTGGTAAAGCTTAATCACATTTCATTCATATATTTAATGTATGTAAACTGTAACTCCAGATCTTCCTTTAGCTCTGCTATCCGCCTTCCCCCAGGTCATTTCATGGCAAATCTTGTTCTTTGTTTTAGTCCTGTAGTCAGTCCTGACACCTTGGCATCATTGTTGAGTCTTCTGTTCTTACATCCCCTGTATCTTTACATCAGGAAACTTACTATTCCCTAAAAAGTTTGTAAAGGTGTCTACTTCTCACCACCTAACCGCCATCACTCTGGTCTAAGCCATTATCATCTCTCACCTAGCTGACTGCAGCTCTGAAACTTGTCTCCCACTTTTACCCTTGCTATTTATTCTCAACACATCAGCCAGAGTAATTCTTTAACAGTGTTGGTCAGAAACTGTCTTGTCTCCATCAGAGAGGTTTCACATGTGTCCTCATTTGACTTAATAGCCTTTGCCCTTATATGCAGGTCTCTTACCTATTTAACCCCATTTCTTATTTTCCCCTCCTTGTTCACTTTATTCACAGGCTATGCTGGTCTTGCAGTTCCCAGAGTGTGCCAGACATGCTTCCACTTTGGAACTTTTACATTGCCTGTTGGCTTTGTGTGAAGTGATTTTCCACAGATACTTGCCTGGCTTGCTTCTATTTCCTTCAAGTTTTCACTCCCATTGGTGCCTACTCAAGGCCCAGCTCAGCCACCCTATTTAAAATCACACCTCTCCTACAGCATTTCCCATTTACCTTCCTCTGTTTTATTTTTCTCTGTAGCACTTTTCACCTAACAAACTATAATAATCACTTATTTATTGTCTGTCTCCCTCCTCTAAAGTTTAACACTCCACGAGGACAAAGGTTTTGGTCCCCTTTATTCCCATATGTATTCCTAGCTCCTAGAATGCTACCTCAAAAAATATGGCTTTGAGTGAATAACTTGAATAAATTTAACAAGTTCTCTGAATATGCTTAGTATTGTTTCTTAAAGATTACATTCTGGTGGGAGAGGAAAAAAATAAGTCAACAAGTAATTACCCATTGGTTTATAGAGTGAAAGAAATGAACACTGCATTGCATTAGGGATTGGGGGAAACCGGCTTTATATAGGATTATGGGGTGATCTCAGGGAAAGTCTCTAGGATGACTGCTGACACTGAAGCCTGAATGATGAGAGAGCTTGGAAATTAGTGATTGAGGCTTGAGGAAAGTGGTTCAGGCAGAGAGAATGGCATTTGTAAAGTCTCTGAGGCACAAAAGATATTCCAGTAGAGGAAGATGAATGCTTTTGAAAGATGAATTGGGAGCAGAAGGTATTTGTCCCTAGTTTCTCATTGATTTTTCTTAAATTTCAGCCTCTAAATTTATATAGTCCCAGATATAGTGCAGATAATTCTCTTGAAATATGAATGCCTCTTGAAATGTAAATCCCCTCTTTAGTAAGAATTTTAATATGGCTGAAGTATAGCTGGACTTTGGTTTGAAGTTTGTTTTTTTCCCTTGACTATACAAGAAGTATGTTTGTTTTAAGAAGTACAGAATTGTATGAAGGAGAAAGTGAGAAGTACCCCAACCCTTCAGCTAAGGTTCTTTCAAAAGCTTTTTAGCACATTCTCTTTCATTCATTAAAAATATTTTTTGAGCATGTGTATCACAGGGCTTACAGTGGTAAGTGAAAATAGTTATGGTTCCTCTCATAGTCTTGCAGAATTGGCCCTCTTTCTGAGTTGGGCAATTAAATGTAAAAATACAGGTATGCTAAGTGCTACAAAGAAGAAGTATGTGATGCATGCATTTTATCTATGCAGTGGTGTCTAGGAAGGCCTTCCTGAAGAAGGGCTTCTTGAGCTGAAATAGAATTAATGTGTGTGTGTATTTTGTAATGCATGATGTTTCTTAGTTTTACAGTGTTTTCATTTATAGGTAGATACCGTTGCTTTTCTTTGTATTTATTAGGTACTCTGCATTATTGTCTAATCGATAGTTTGCAGTTCCTTGGAAGAATTTCAGGGAACTTAATATGCAAGGATTTCTTGGTCTTATTGTTATCCTGGTTTTCTTTCTAGCTCTGAGGTCATTTCTCCAAGAATTGACAAAATACTGGGGCTCCTGGATGGCTCAGTTGGTTAAGCGACTGCCTTCGGCTCAGGTCATGATCCCGGAGTCCCAGGTTCAAGCCCTGCGTCGGGCTCCCTGCTCGGTGGGAAGCCTGCTTCTCCCTCTCTCACTACCCCTGCTTGTGTTCCCTTTCTAACTTGTTTTTGTCTGCCAAATAAATAAATAAAATATTAAAAAAAAAACAAAACCCAGAGGTAGACTGTAAAAGGCCAAGGGATAGCAGATCATAGGTTCATAGTTACATTCTTAAGTACCTCTAGGTTCTGACATTAGAAGTAGCACACGTTCCTGCTTGCTTAATTACTGGCCTTCTTTGTTTGCTGTATATATATTTTACTCTAATTATTTTTTATTTTGAGAGAGAGCACGCGTGAGCTGGTGGGGGGCAGGACACAGAGGGAGAGAGAATCTGAGGTAGGCTCTAGCATGGAGCCCCGCACAGGGTTCGATCTCACTACGCTGAGATCATGACCTAAGCCGAAATCAAGAGTCGGACACTTAACCGACTGAACCACCCAGGCACCCCCTTTTTTTTTACTCTGTCTTAGTGCCCCATCTTTCTTGGTTATCATAGGAAACAGATCTAGAAGAAAATTAAGTGGTGTGCTAACTAGCATATGAAGTTCTTTGTAGCACCTTCTCTTTTTTCCATTATTCTTTAAGATCTTTGAGATTACAGATAGTGTTTTTTTCAGGCCTGAGTTCCTGGTCTAAAAAGACCCAGTAAATTGTGAATAAGTGAAACATCTACTGTCAAGAGTCACCTTACTTCTATTCATATGATCCTCCAAATCTACATTTTCTGTCTCTCTTGAGCTTTAATTTCACATCTCCTTGGCAGTGTATCAGTATTTTTGCTCCCTTAAAGCCAGCCCTTCACCAGCACTTTTTTGCATTGTGTTGGCTATAAGTAGAATTGCCCTTTTTAGGTAAGTGATGTGTTTACTTCGTAGCTTTTAAACGTTCATCTTTCTTGCTTGCCCTTGTTTCTATTATAGGTGGTCACCAAGTCCTATTGATTATTTGTAATGCCCATCACATCACTTTATTTTCTGTCTCTCCTGCCATTGCTGTCATGGTCTTCATACCCCTGAGCTGGCGTGTCTTGCCGTCATAGTTGGATTTCTCCTGTGTTTTCCCTCTACCTTCTCTGCCCCCTGAGTTAAGTTTCTTCCTTGGTTATTTCTTTTTTCTTTTCTTTTTTTAAGATTATTTATTTATTTATTTGACAGAGAGAAACACAGCTAGAGCGGGAACACAAGCAGAGGGAGTGAGAGAGGGAGAAGCAGGCTTCCTGCCGAGCAGGGAGCCCCATGTGGGTCTTGATCCCGGGTCTCCAGGATCATGACCTGAGCCAAAAGCAGTCGCTTAACCAACTCTTTCTGCTTAGAACTCTGCACTGCATGTAGTATTTCTTTTAGCAACCTGACTAGCTCATCATTCTCATTCTTGGTTTGGCATCCATTGGTGGCACCTTTCCCTTTTGTTTCACAAACTGGCTAAGTGGCTTCTTGCCCCATTTGGCCTAATGATACTTGCTTTTCCTTATTCTTGCCCTTTATTACCAACTGTATTGTGAATTATAGATTGTCATTTGTAACTGTTCCCAGAGTTCGTGCTCAAATGATGCACAGTTATCCACACCTCATCCTTAAGGCCTTTCTTCACCTTAGCGTAATGCCTGTGGTTGTGGGGGAGGGACGGTGAACTAGGCAGAGCTCTGTTTTTTTGTACACTGGCTAAGCCTTCCACTTTGTCTCTAGTCATTTGCAGCCCAGTTATTTTTTTCTTCAGCAGTCTTATTCGCAAGTATGTAATCTTTTCACCTTTCCCCCCTTACCCCCTGTTTTCCAGTTACTTTGGGATAATTCCTCTTCTGTTCTATTTATGATCCCCCCAAATCTCAGTTTGAAAATGTTTGGTCACTAGATTGAATTATATCACTCAAACTGCAATATTGATGAGAATTGAGTGGCTTACCTCACACAGGTTGTCCTGTGTATTTCCTAATGAGATTTTAGATTTGGGGAGATTCTCTGGTTTTAAAGGTAGAAATAGAAATTCCCTGAAAGGTAACATGGGCCTGTTCATTTTAGTTTGTATTTTTTGTTTTATTAACTTGGTTAGTCCACTCTGTGTTATTGTAACAAGACGTGGCTTTTAAGGAAAAGGCTCATTTTGACACTTAGAATTGTAAAAGGTTGGTTTAGTATAGGCTCAGTAAGAGGAAAAAAAAAAGAGAAAGCAGTCTTCTGTCCCTGATTATGTTGTTGAAATAAGGCTTTACTATTTATAAATAATATTAAAATGTTAAACACATTAAATGAACAAATTTGAACCAGCTTTTTAGAGATGTTTATTGCAAAAGAAAATAATTTCCTCTTAAGTTCCTTGAAGTGTCCTTGTTTTCTTAGGATTTAAGTATATCACCTTTAAAAAATAACAAATATGTATTATTCCCTAAAGGACACCCTTTAAGATAGCTTCAGTGTGTTAGATGGCCCAGGATGAGATTGGCGGAGGCACAGATGGAATCTACTCAGAAGCCAGGTTTTCATGTAGGACATTGTCTCACATACATGCACTGTCAGATGCATTTTCCTTTCTACTTAGAGGAGAGCATGGAGGGAAGCCGGGAAGAATGTGGGAGAAGCTGAGAGGAATGAGGAAAAAGGAGGCAGGAAAGAAATGAGAACAAAAGAGAAAGGAGGGCAACAGATAACTGGTGGGTAGTGATGGGAAACCTGAGAAGGGACTTTGGGAGAGAACAAAAGAAAACGCTGTATCATTCCCTTATTTCTTCTAAGGTGAAGTTACATTTTTTTCACCTTATAACATCTCTGAAATTGGGATGTGTCTTAATATTTGATGGCATTGAGTGTTGGTTTTGGCCAGGTGGTGGTTGTGATGTATTTGTTATTTCTTGGGCATAAACTCTGCCTTTCCCTTTAGGTTGTTGTCCTTTCATCCATTTACAACCTTTGGGATGATGAAGCAAACATGAGTATCAGAACTTGCAGGATGGGTGTCTGGCTTGAGTGACAGTCCTGGAGTAATATTGGAGCACTCTTCAGACCTACAGTCTTGAGGGCAGAAGGATGATAATGTGAAGAAAAATTTTAAGTGATAAGAAAGCACTATGTGATAGTATAATTTGCAGTTTGTTCTTCCTTCAAGGTTACTACAATAATGGTACCATTTAAGTAGATGGCTTTGTGTATTTGTTGAAATAAAGTAGCTCAGCTGTATTTTTAAAAATCCTTGTCCTAATAGCAAGATGTTCATGATTATTACAACAATAGTAACTGCAGTACTGAGTATGTACCATTCCAGGCACTCACTGAGTTAAGTGTTTATCTCATTTAATTCTCAGAACTGATATTTATTATATAAGATAGAAAAAAATAGAGGTTTAGATGTAAATGTTAGATACAAAATGTGATTAGACTTTAAATATGGTGTTTTTATGTGTTAAAATGCATATATATTATTATCCCTGTATAGATTAATAGATTAGCCTTATTGTTTATTTCTAGCCAGTTTTTTTTTAAATTCTGCTGCCTGTGTTCTAGCAAACTGAGTTTAATATTTTCTCATCCTGGTAGATAAAAACTCAGATTTCGTATCTTTATCTACCATCGCTTTTATTTCTCTCATAAAACTACTTCACCTATCTTGTCTTTCCCCCTCCTCCCTTCCCCAAAGGGCCATCCCCTGAATTTCTTTCAGCACTTCATACACCCTTAGGGCATCTGCCATTCTCATTGTGCATTGTATGGCATGTTTTAATGATCAGTTTGTAATTCTTTTAAGTTTGGGTCTGAACCTGATAGATTTTTTTTATTAACCTTTTAGCTTCTGGCCTAGTGGTTTGCCCTTTTTAGGTACACCCAGTAGATGTGTGTTGTATAAGTAAGACTCTGAAGTCTGAGATGAAGTTTAACACTGGTTGTATATGTGCCTCAGTAGACTTTGAAAGCATGGTAGAAAGGGAGCACCGAAGAGGACTGCATTTAATTGCCCAGAAATATGTAACCATTAAAGACTGAAGCTAGCCTTTTGGGACTTTTCTCTCTTACTGGCGTAAGTTTAGATATACTATGGAAAGAATTGTATGAATGGTTATGTACACAGCTGACTGAACTGAGGATGGGTGTTCATTTTATATAGTGAAAGGCAAAAGGGCTATGAAAAATTGAACCAACTTTTCGAAAAGAGATTAAAAATGAAACTTTTTGGTCAGTAGAAAACCTGTTTTCAAAAGGTATCCCATGTTTCCTTGGAGTTTGCATAATATATATGCAAATTAGAAAAAGTATAGTAAATTCTTCATAACCAAGGGCTTTTAAGTGAAGTGAAATGAATCCATTGCTATATCCCAAGCACTCTGATACTTTCATTTCAGTGTGGATTAAGGTGTGATTTTGAATCTGATACATTCTACAGGAAAGTTTACAGGAGAAAATTGATCTATCATATGGGTACAGTAAAAGTTTTAATCCCAACATAACAATTTTATTTAGAAATCTAAATGTTAACTATTAAGGAAGTAGATGAGTGAAATAGAGTTGGGCTGGTTAAAAGCATGTGTATGGTATATACATACATGCACACATACAGACATATACACATGCATACTGTGTTTAGTGTTTAGTGTGGCAAATGTTCTAATGGAGATTTAAAAAGCTTTGGCGTAAAGCTGCCATAATAGATGTATTTTTTTTAAAACATATTTTATTTATTTGACAGAGAGAAACATAGCCAGAGAGGGAACACAAGCAGGGGGAGTGAGAGAGGGAGAAGCAGGCTTCCCGCCGAGCAGGGAGCCCGATGTGGGGCTCGATCCCGGATCTCTGGGATCATGACCTGAGCCGAAGGCAGTCGCCCAACCAACTGAGCCACCCAGGCGCCCCGTAGATGTAATTTTTTTACAATAGTAGTAAACCCTTATCTTTCATACCTAGTGACTTAGTTGAGTGAAGAGAGGGTTAAAAGTAGATGAAGAAGTTAATATGTTAAATGATACGAAAAATCAGTTTGAAAATGAGCATACTAGACAGGATTATCCTTGGTCTCTTAAACTGTATAATGATTTGAGTATTTTGGAGAAGTTGGAGATAGGGAGAATAATAGAAAAGATCTTCAAGGGAAGAATAGTTCTTGGTGGGAAGCTTTCTTTTTAGGAGGCAGTGTGTACAGTTTTTAGGAATGTGGGTGGATATAGACTGTTAGAGTTCAGTTCCTGGCTCTATTTCTTACCTATCGAAATAAGCAAGTCACATTTAATTTCCCTTTGCCTGTTCTGTCATCTGTAAAATGAGAATAATGTAATTTACCTCATATGGCTGTCTTGAGATTTTAATCGTTTTTGGTCTCTCAGTGTAAGGTCCTTCCTTACCTGTGCTTGACATAGTGTTCAATAAATGTTAGTAGTTTATTACTATTACCATCATTATTATTATCATCATCATCGAAGGAACTGATTTTGTAGAAAGGAAGCTGTTGGATTCCTTGATATAGCTGCGTTCTTTTAAGAAAGCCAGATGTCCAAAAGTCTATCTCTGTAAGTAACTTTTCAAGATCATTTATGTGCTTTTGTCTGTTTAGTTGGTAACAATGCAGACCATGTCCTGTGCTTTGTGCAGAGAATTTCCAGCACAGCATAGCGACAGAGGTTCATAAAGGATAACTAAGTTCATAAGGATAACTAACCAAGAACAGCTAATGCTACATACAGGTTTTCCTGAATAATTGGTTCTAAAACCCATTTAAAATGAAACCATTTAGGGGCACCTGAGTGGCTTGGTTAATAAGCAGATGCTTTATGTTTAGGTCATGATCACAGGATCCTGGGATCAAGTCCCTTGTAGGGCTCCCTGCTCAGTGGAGAGCCTGCTTCTCCCTCTCCTTCTGCCTCCTTTCCCCTGGTTCTCTCTCTCTTATATGCGCACTCTCCTCTCTCTCTCTCTCTCTCTCTCTTTCTCTTTCTCTCTTTCTTTTTCTTTCTCTCAAATAAATAAAACCTTTAAGAAAATGAAACCACTTAAAATTTGATCAATATTTTAAACTAAATTGTAAATAAAAGGTGTGATTGGGACTCTATCTTCAAAAATTAAAAATTTAGAAAAACATTAGGTTGTAATTGTAAACATGTATTCTTACAGTGACACAATGAATCGTTTGATGGGTAGGCTTATTTTTAATTTTTTTTTTGGTTGTAATTGTAAACATGTATTCTTACAGTGACACAATGAATCGTTTGATGGGTAGGCTTATTTTTAATTTTTTTTTTTAGAGAGAGTGCATGAGCAAGAGGTAGAGGTGGCGGGGAGAGAGGGGGTGGTGGACAGAGGGAGAGAGAGAGTCCTAAGCAGACAGCCTTCATACACAGTGAGGATGTTGACACAGGGTTTGATCTCACGACCCTGAGGTCATGACCTGAGCCAAAATTAAGAGTCAGACACTCAACGGACTGAACTACCCCGGTGCCTCTAATAGGTGTAATTTTTCTCACAATAATTTAATAGCATGATAGGGCATCCTTTGTGTTTGTCATTTGTGCTACTAACATAAAGCGCATTTTAATTTTTTTGCAAAAATATCCATAAAAAATAAATCTTGATTTTATTAAGGACCAGTGTTAATCCTTTGAGAGTGAAACTCTTCTCTTTCCACAAAGACTTGCTTAATGTAACTTTAAAAGTGGTGAATTCCCCAGGCTCATTGTTCCTCGTCAGTGCAAACTCACTGCAGGAGTACTGTCCACCTTGGCCATATTTCATCACTCCCGGGCCTGTGGGTTTCTTCCAGGTACAGGGAACTGCAAGTCTGAAGCTTATGCTGTGTGCTGTGCCATGAATGATAAAGTCCTTTGTCTCTGGCTCAGGAGTCTTGTGACCTTTGTCAGAATCCATGAGCCTGGTGATGGGTATTAAGGAGGGTACATACTGTATGGAGGACTGAGTGTTGTACATAAACAGTGGTTCTTGGAACACTGCATCCAAAACTAACGAAGTATTTTATGATAACTAACATCACAATTAAAAAAGAAAGAATCCATAAAATAGTTAACAAATAACTTATTTGCTTGGGGGGCTGGTAGGGTAAAATTAAATCCCAGACGCTACATTGTTGGGCACTATTTTAATAAACTTTGTGAAATCCTACCATATTTTGCAAACTTTGCACTTTCACTGGTGGTTTGTAAGTCGTTATGGTGAAGGAGATGGTAGTGAATAGGAACCAGTTTTTAAGTGATCAGTTCACTAACAAGTGTTTTAAAGACTTTTTTATAAATCTTCATGTGTATAGCTCAGCGAACTTTTACTTAGGTGGACATCTGTGTCATTACCTAAATCAAGTTGTAGAGTATTTCTTTCTCCCCACAAGACTCTCTCTTGTCCCTCCTTAGTAACCCTCTGATGACATAGGGTAGTTTTGCCTGTTTTTGAGAAGGAATGGTATGTGTAATCTTTTATATCTGATTTCTGTGTAATTATATCTCTCTGATATCATGTCTGTGCGATTCATCCATGTTTTTCATATGGTAGTTCTTTGACATTGCTGTGAAGTAGTCTATTCTTTGAATTTATTACTATGATTTTTGTCCCACCCCATTGTTGATGGATATTTGGGTTATTTCCAATTTGGGGCTAGTAAAAATAAAGTTGCTTTGAACATGTACTTGTCTTTTGATGACAATAGCACTTGTTTTTGTTGGATATATACCTAGGGATGGAATTGCTGGGTCATTGGGATTTATGTGTAACATAGATATTTCACTGTTTTCTTTAAAATTTTTTTTCTGATAACTAATAATGATGAGCCCATTTTACCATCTAATGGCCACTGCGATATTTTCTTATGTGCTTGGTCAGTTCTTTTGCTTATTCATTAATACATTTTTATGATGAATTTTGTTTCTCTTTTTAACTTTGTAAGGTGAGACTTAGATAATGAGCATTTGGATTACTTGCTCATACCACTTAGGCAGTTTGCAAAGTTATAAAGTATTTTTGGAAAGAATACCATGAGAGACGTTTCTAAAATTTTTAATAATTTAATATTTAAATATTTGAGTACCTGGTTTGTTCCTGCTCCTTTTAGTACTGGTGTTAAGAAAACACTAATACTGAGTCTTACGTTTTTGGAATCTGACACCCATTCTTTTTTCTGAAACAGGTCTTGAAGTTGAGCTAATGACATCCTCATTCACCAGTCATTGGCCTTTCCTTTGTTCTCATTCTTTTTAAACTCTGCCTTGTGTATGATACTCTGCAATATCATTGTATCTAATTCTGAGCTCCTCCTTTTAACGATACTTCATTGGTAATTTTTTCTCCGCCGTACCAGTCAGTGTTCCTAAAATGCAGGTATTACCAGTCAGTGTTCCTAAAATGCAGGTGTTAACATCCCGCCCTTTTTTTTTTTTTTCTTTTGAAAACCTTTTTTTTTTTTTTTTAAAGATTTTTTATTTATTTGACAGAGAGAAACACAGCGAGAGAGGGAACACAAGCAGGGGGAGTGAGAGAGGGAGAAGCAGGCTTCCCGCCGGGCAGGGAGCCCGATGTGGGGCTCGATCCCAGGTCTCCGGGATCATGACCTGAGCCAAAGGCAGTCGCTTAACCAACTGAGCCACCCAGGCGCCCCGAAAACCTGTTTTTTATTACTGTTTCAAATGTCTGCAAAAATCTTAAATCTTTCTCATCTTTTCCTTGCTAAACCTGTATCTCCAGTCATGACCCTTTTCCAGTAGAGTTAACCATCTTCTCTACTGTCTAGACTACTTTCTGAGTGTCCTTAATTCTGCTAATGGAGTTACCATTATCTTAGTCACCTGGGTTAAAATTTGAAGTTATTTTTAATTTCAAAGTACAATTGATAGAAAAATCAGTGCCCATTCAGTATGTGGTAGGATGCATGGAATGGTGCCAGTGCTGAAGACTTCCTCCTGGAAGGATTTTGTATTCCATTTGGAAAGTTAAGATTTGATTTTACCACTGTCCTATAATTTTTATGATATTCAGTAGCCTCTTCAGAATCAGGTGGTGAAGGAATTCTTAACCAGAGGGGGTGGCCTTGGGCTCATTATTAAGGATGACTGAGATTTCTCTTGGAAGACCCAGATGGGCAAAAGTATAGGAATTTGGGCTGGATCAGAAAGGGTGTATAGTGGTGGGTATGTTAGGTTGGTACTAGATCCAGCCTTTTTTTTTTTTTTTTTTTAAGATGGGGAGTGGGGGAAAGAGAGAGGGGAGAGAGAATGTTAAACAGGCTCCATGCACACGCCCAGCATGAAGCTTGATTCCACAAACCTAAGATGAGGACTTGAGCCAAAATCAAAGAGTTGGATGCTTAACCCACCTAGGTGCCCCACATCCATTTTTTTTGAGTCTTTTGATTCTTCTTCCTTTGAAAACTAATGATCATAGTTCGTGTTTGAAGAGCACTTTTTAGTTTATAAAGCATCTGTTGTGTGTTGTTTACACATGTACACACATATTTTATTTTTTAAAAGATTTTAAAAAAGGCTTTATTTATTTTAGAGACGATGTGCATGTGTGCAGCAGGGATGGGACAGAGGGAGAGGAAGAGAGAATCTTAATAGGCTCCATGCTCAGTGTGGAGCCTGACATGGGTCTCCATCCCATGATTCTGAGATCATGACCTGAGCTATGAAAGCAGGAGTTGGATGTTTAACTGACTGAGCCACCCAGGTGGCCTTACATATTTTATTACTTAAATACTTCAGTTACTTAGGAAACATCCCTTTTTACAGAAGAATTAGTAGACTTAGGGTGATACTTGGTTATGGTCTTATGTCTTGTAAAGGACAGAATCTGATCATTTTCTGTTTTTATCACATTTCTTTTTAAAAATTAAAAATTGTGAATATTTTGAGTTATGAAATGTTTTCTTTCTTTTTTTTAAGATTTTTAAAATTGATTTGACACAGAGAGATCACAAGTAGGCAGAGAGGCAGGCAGAGAGAGGAGAGGAGCAAACAGGTTCCCTGCTGAGCAGAGAGCCCCATGCGGGCCTTGATCCCAGGACCTTGAGATCATGACCTGAGCGGAAGGCAGAGGCTTTAACCCACTGAGTCACCCAGGCGCCCAAGTTATGAAATGTTTTAACAGAGAAGAAGAGAGAATATAGCATCTGATGACTTGCCCCTCTTTTTTTTTTAAATCTGGTTTTAAAACAGCTGAAGCTTTTCCATTCTTCATCCTTCTTTCCTTTTAGCAGTGGCAACCAGTACTTATTGTCTTGAGATTGGTATGTATCATGTTTATCCATGCTTTTTTTTCCTCTTACCATATCTCTGCATATCCATAAATACACTGTTTTAACTTTTACATGGTTGTTCTGGTGAAGGAATGTATATTTTTCCAACTTATTTTTCTTTAGCTCACTCACTCACTACTTGCTTGCTCATTCATTTAATAAATAGGCATTATTCTCAGTCCAGGGGAATTTCATGATGGATAAGGAAGATGAAGCTATCTGCCTACTAACATTTCAATGAGGAAGATGTATAATAAGTAAATAAAATCGATATGCTGATCAGGGTAGGATAGATAACATGAAAGAAAAGTGAGCAGGATCAGGGAGTAGAGAATTATGTGGGAGTAGTGATGTATGCTATTTTAGAAAAAGTGCCCAGGGAAGTCCTTTTTCAAGAAGTGATGTTTGAGCAGCTGAATTAATTGAAAGAATAAGCCTGTTAAATAAGATCAGGGAGAATTCCAGGGGAGGAAACATCAAGTGCAAAAGCTGTAAGGTAGAAATGACTTTGGAGCACTTGAGAAGTAGAAAGATGTGGTTAAGTGGTTAAGTGGTTAAGTGCAAAGTTAGGTAGGAGGATGGTAAGAAATGACTTTGAAGGAAAAGCTAAAAGCCAGATCATGTGCCCTATAAAGTGATGTTAAGGAGTTTGGTACTGAGTGTAACGAGAAGCCACTGGATAATCTTTGAGCAGAGGAATGACATAGTTTGACATACTTGTAAGATTACTTTTATACTGGAATTCTGTATATTAGAAAAGAATGTAGAAGCACTTTCTATATTGGAATGGAAAGATATTGAGCATATATTGTTCATATGTTTTTTTGTACCTGTTTCTTTTTAGACTACAACTATATAAAGAAAGATTTTCTGTATGTATTTGTATTTGTTTGTATTTGTGTTAAATTTCTCTGTTCGGGTATGAAAGACAAATACAAAAGGATTACCCTGAAAGAGGGGGAATTGATTGATGATGGGGAGAAAAATGGGAAAGAACCTGAGCACTCTATACTTTTTTGTATGTCCAGAAAATTTTGTAAAATCATACAGAAGTGTGTACACGTGTATCCTAAGTATCCCACCAGCTGGATTTTCACAAACTGAGCTCTCCCATATAATCACCCATAGGAGAACCAGAACTTCACCAGGATGGCAGAAACTCAGGTTTCCTTCTAGTTCTTTCAAAGGGAAGCCACCTTCTTGACCTCTAATAAAGCATGCATTAATTTTACCTCCTCGTTGTACTGGCACTTGTAACTCTGTTCTCTTCACAGCAATTTGTTTCAGATTATTTACTGTTTTTATTTTAGTATTATGCAGGTATTGTGTTAAAAGATTCCCTTTGTGAAAAGGTTAAAACAATAAAGAAATACATAAAACAAATCACAAGGACCCCTTTCTCTTGCCTTTCCCCCATCCAACACCTCTCCCCAAAGGTAACTGCAATGATGAATTTAGCATGTAGCCTTCTGGTCCTTGTTCTTTGTATACACACAGAAGTAACTTTTCCTTTTTTCTTTTTTCTTTTTTTTGGTTAATACATAATATGGTTAGTACTTGATGATGATGATGATGACAATGATGATAGTGAGATTAGTAGTTAAAATTTATGAAGTACCTTCTAATGGTAAATTACAGTCTGGTATCTCTCCTCAAATTACTCTCCTCTTATCCTTTTTCCTCAACTTAAACTCTCCATTCTCCATATATTCTCTCTCTCACACACATGCACTACCCTCTCTAGTCTCTAATTATGTTCCAGGGTTACTGGATAAGATCTCAGTTAGCCAGACCTGTCTATTCTCTGTTTTAGGAAATGCTCTATTCATGTCTGCCCACAGATTTTTTTTGTTGTTGTTTGTCCAATGCCTTTGAAATTTTTCTTGTCTTAGATAAGCCAATGATACTTTGGCTTACTTTGTTACCTTTACTCTCTGGCCCACATGACTTTTATCCTGTACCCTTGATGTAGCTACAGCTGAGCTCAGCTGTTTTAGCACAGTCTGTGACTTGTTACTGACACATACTACTTTCAGGCTTTCCTTCTATTTCTTTAGTTTAATACAGCCAGTTTTGTCTGTCCTGGCAAAAATTACCCCACGTAGGTTTGGGAAGTCTCTCCACACAGGAGGACTATGACTTTACTTCTCTGCACCTTTGCACCCATGATTCTAGGTTCTAACCATGGTTCATAGCAGTCTGGATAGCCAGTGCTGGTTGATCAGCATCCAGAACAATGCTTGGCACTTACTGGGTCTCAGTAAGTGTATGTTGAATGAATGAATCAGTTGGCTCTTAAGATGAAACATAATTTGGTGTGTGACTTTTTTTTTTAAGCGCCGTCATGGTATTTCACAGTGTATGGCACATAGCAAGCAGTTAGTTATTATTTGTTGAATTCATCCCAGTTTTATTTTAATCTGTTTGCCTGAGTCTTAACGGAACACATGCATTCTTTTCTGGGAAGATGGATCCCATTCCAGAATGGTCTTGATGCCAGAGTTTGGTAGAAATTGTCAAAGGCAGAGCTGCAGCATTATTTTCAATTTTAGTCACAAGAAAAGGAGCCTCTTGGCTTCCAGTTTGTTACTGACATCCTTTTTCCAAACACTACTCCTGCTGTTTCGCTAGCTACTCATTGTCTGTAGTTGGCTGTGTAGTGACCACAGGGAATTGGACCCTTTCTTATCAGTGCAGGGCTGCTGCATATCTCTTCCTCTTGTTATCATCTCCAAGAGCTTTGTGAAGGTGCAGTGGGGCAGTTGGCCTAGAGCATTTTCTTTAACTTAGCATGCCTAAAATATCACAGAAGGCAATAGGAATTATAAAATTATAAACTGTCCTTTTCTGGGTTAAACTTTGAATGTATTCTGTTTAAATCTATTCAGCATTTTTAGTTTTAAAAATAGGTACTTCCCATTTTTCTGGCAATTATGTGTGTTATGATTTATCTGAGGGTTTGTTACCTCTTATGAAAACATTAATACAAAATTTGGTAAAATTTCCATCTAATGTGACTTAAATAGGACTATAGCTTTTCCCAAACCTTATATAAGTCTGAAACACTTTACGGAGAAAAATGATCTAGGAAAGTGTTAGATTCTCTGAAGACTTGTGTAGACATTAGGATATATTATGTTCAAAATCGACATAGCGTGACATGGGTTTCAGTGAAGGGAAGTACTTCAGAATCAAACCTTACAAGGGCGTTTGGGGGCTAACTGGCCTGAGGAAAGGAACTGACAGTCTAGAGGCTTATTTGTTTGGAAAGTATATAGGAGAAGAGGTAGAGCAATCTGTTTTTGCTTTTGGTGTTTGGCATTGCCAGTGAGTTATTTGTTCGTGTTCTGAAGAAGGGAAATGAGTAGTCACAGGACTTTAGGGAAAATTTCTCTTTCTGGACTTAGGTTTTTTGTAATGCTTTACAATGCTTTTCTGCTCTTATTTAAAAATAACATACTTTCCAGTTATATTGATTTAGATGTATGTTAATTGCATTCATTTAAGTTAGAGGTCTTATACTTTTTCCCTCTTTCTCTTTCAGGACTTGAACCAATGAAAGAATTTTATGGCACTTATGAAGATAAATGTCACTCCTCCCTTTTTAATTGGAACTTCTGCTTAGAACCTGTGTGTAATTTTTCATCTGTGAGCTGTTCTTTGAGTAGCCACTGACTTTGAGTTGGAGGAAGGTCTCTGAAGATTTATATCAAATGACGTCAATGGCCAGCTTGTTTTCCTTTACTAGTCCAGCAGTAAAGCGATTGTTGGGCTGGAAGCAAGGTGATGAAGAAGAGAAATGGGCAGAAAAGGCAGTCGATGCTTTGGTGAAAAAGCTAAAAAAGAAAAAGGGTGCCATGGAAGAACTGGAGAAAGCCTTGAGCAGTCCAGGACAGCCGAGTAAATGTGTCACTATTCCCAGATCTTTAGATGGACGCCTGCAGGTTTCCCACAGAAAAGGCTTACCCCATGTTATATATTGTCGTGTTTGGCGCTGGCCCGATTTGCAGAGTCATCATGAGCTAAAGCCATTGGATATTTGTGAATTTCCTTTTGGATCTAAGCAGAAAGAAGTTTGTATCAACCCATACCACTATAAGAGAGTGGAGAGTCCAGGTAGGTTTTACCTTGAGAAGAATTACAAAAACTTGTCTCTTCCTGAGTTACATTTCAGTGGATTTAGTAATTAAAAGGCCATATTAGCCTTGTGTGTCCATCCTGAAGATTTTAATCTTGGAAGAAATAGTGGATTTTGAATTTAGCTTTTTATATATAGATATAATAGCTCCCAAGTAGCTAATTCTAATTCATGCTCACTGTAAGCAGTCAGTCATATGCACATGAATCAGTCATTTGTATGCATGCTCTGCCTTTCCGTGGATGGCATGTCTCTGTTTTATCTAAAACCTAAATGGATACCTGTGCTACATCCCACTCCTTTTTGTCTACTCAAGCTTTGTTCATACAGTTATCCACCCCTCTCTCCAGGATTACATTTTCCCTCTCTATTAGACTATTTCTGTCAGCACATAAGCATGTCATGCTACTGCCCATCTAAAACAGAAGTTAAAAAAGAATTTTGGTCTTGTCCTCATTCACATCCCCTCACCCCCAGTCTCCTGTACTGTTTCTTTGAGACCTTTTATAGGAGTCTCCATTTTTTTAATCTCTACGTTACTTTCTTCCCACTCTTTTTGGATACTCACTGTGCTTGGTCTGTCTTCCCTACCATTTGACCTGTCAAGATCACCGGTGACTGCCTTCTGGTTGGAGGGGTCAGTCTCAGTCCTCATCTCACTTGCGTTCTCAACGTCATTTGAGGCACTTGCTCTCCTTCCTTCCCACTGACAACTTTTTCTTTATTGGTTTCTGAAACACAACACTCTTCTGGTTCTCTTGTGTCACTGGCTCTTTTTGCTTAGTCTCATTATTGAAGTCTCGTTATTTTCCTGTTTTCACATAACTCAGTCCCTAGACTTTTTCTACATATTTTTCCTCTATGGGTTCTCATGCAGTCAACATGTCAAAACCGTAAGCTCATTCTCACATTTTGAACTCCAGAGTGAACAACTCCTTTGAGTTTTAGACTTCTGTATTCAGTTGTTCACTTGACATCTCCACTTGAATATCTCATAAACATGTCAGATTTAATATGTCTAAATAGGACTTCTGATTTTTCCCCCCCACCAAGTCCTTTTTACCTCCAGTTTTCCCTGAAGTAAATGGTACTAGCATTCATGTAATTGCTACCTAGAAGTCGTTTTTTATTTCTCTTCTCTGAAGTCCTCATTTAAGTTATGAGCAAATGCTCTTTGCTGTACCTCAGAATGTATCTTCATAATGTCCCCTCTCACTGTTTCTTAACACCACTCTTCTAGGATAGACCATCATCACCTAAGCAGTGTCCTAATTGGTCTCTGCCTCTTTTCTTTATCCCCAACCCATTCTGGTTTTTTTTGCACAGCAGCCGAAGTGATCTTTAGAAAATAGCAAATCATGGGACATCTGGGTGGCTCAGTCAGTTAAGTATCCCACTCTTGGTTTCGGCTCAGGTCATGATCTCAGGGTCGTGAAGTTGAGCCCTATGTTGGGCTCCGTGCTCAGTGGGGAGTCTGCTTGAGATTCTTTCTATATATCTAAAATAAATCAGTCTTTTAAAAAAAAATACCAAATCAGTTCTGTGTATGCTTAAAACACTCAAGACTTTTATTACACTTGGAACATATTTCTACAAGACTCTGTGTAACCTCTTTTCAGACTTCCTCTGTTCCATGGACTTGTCCTATTCCTGAATCTAGACTTTTTTTTTCTTCTCTGTTTCTTCTACATAACTCTCTCAGAGAACATGATCCTTTCATGATACATTTTCTCACTCGGTTCAGTCCTTGCTCATAACCACCATCATTGCTTGATGCTATGTTAGATATTTATTTTATGTATTGACTAATATAAGCGGGAACTTCCTCTGTCTTATTATGTACTGCATCACCAGTACCTAGAATAGTAGTGGTACCTAGTACTTAGTAGGTGGTACACAGAAAGTATATTTTTAATGAATTATATAAGCTGAGATATTAGTTGGGTGCATTAGTTATCTTTTGCTGCGTAACAGATTAAGTAAGTGGCTTAATCTGTTATGCCCAGATTTCGAGATCCCCAAAGACCACAGGGAGTCACCGAGTCCCATGCAAAAGCAATGAGCGTTTATTCGAGCTAGCTCAGGCTCAGTCTCCCATACCCACCAACGCAGCAGCGAGATGCAGAGAAAGCGTGGTTTTCAGAAGCACAATAGTTTTATAGCGGGTAGGTGGCAATAGGCAGGGTGGTGTCAGTGGCTTATATTGATTGGCTAAGCGTCAGTTGCGTAAGGCGGGCTAGGCCAGGGTTGGGCAATATTTGTGCGTGGTTTTTCTGCGGAGGGGTCCAGCTGGGGGTTTACACAAGATGGAGGGTGCAGCACACAAGATGGAGTCAGTCTTATTTTGCCCTTTCAAATCCACATTTATTATCTCACAGTTTCTGTGGGACAAGGGTCCAGACATGGCTTAACTTGAGTCCTTTGCTAGGCTATATTTAAGGTGTTGGGTTTCATGTAAGGCTCAGCTGGTTAAAGATCTTCCCAGCTCACGTGATTGTTGATGGGGTTCATTTCCTTGTGGGCTGTTGGACTCTTCTTGCTGGTTGTTGACTAGAGGCTGCCTTCATATGTTTGCCACCTTTTTCATAGGTAGCTCATATTCATGGCAGCTTACTTCTTCAGAGACAGAAGAGAGAGGGTTTTCTTGATAGAAGGGCATTATATTCTTATATTGTGTCACACATAACATCCTATCACCTTTGCCATATTCTATTGGTGAGCAGCAAGTCAGAGATAATACCTTGAAAGGGAGAGAATTTTTACAGGGGTGAATACTAAGAGGCAGGAATCATGGTGGCCACCTCGGAGGCTGTCTCCTATGCTGCTGAATTTCACATGGAGATAATAAAAGCCTGGTATGGAAATAACACTGGGTATGGAGACTAACTAAAAGAGTGGCAGTGATGGTGCTGTCAGGGATAAAAGAAATTTTAGTATATCATGGTTAAAAAAGAAGATTCTGAAAGCTCCCAGAGAGAAAAGACGTGACATACAGAAAGGACTGAGAGTGAGAATGTTGGGTTTTCTCAGAGCAGTTCTGGATTCCAGAAGACAGTGAAGCAGTGCCCCTAAAATTCAGAGAGAAAAAGTTGTTCTGGAATCTGTCTGCAGACAAACAGAAGACAAGATATTTTCATATATGCAAGGACTAAAAATTTATCTTCCTTTTACCCTTCTTTTTTTTTTTTTCTTAATTATTTGAGAGAGAGAGAGAGAGAGAGAGAGAGAATATGAGCAAGTGGAGAGGCAGATGGGGAGGAAGAAGCAGACTCTCCATTGAGCAGATAGCCCTATGCAGGGCTAGATCCCAGGACCCCGGGATCATGACCTGAGCCTAAGGCAGGTGCTTAACCATCTGAGCCACCCAGGCGCCCCCTTCCTTTTACCCTCTTAGGAAACTAATAGAGCATGAGGTCCAGGAAATGGGTTCCAATAGGAGAGAAGAGAAGGGAAGTCTAAGGACCTGAGATCTCTAGCAGACTTAAGGAGTTAGCAGTCTAGATCATAGAAGGATGAAGGGTCCAGGGGAAAAAATGAGTTGATAGATTATTTATGGAATCTGGAAAATAGTATTGATAGGCATTTAACAAATCTGTTAGACTTGTGGAAATATTAGTGGACTTAAGAGTAAGTAAGTAATTAGAGGACTTAAGAGTAAGCAAATGAAGTAACAAGTCAATCAGCTTAAAGTTGTGTTCAGGAAAAAAAATAGTACATACTTGGCTCAGGAATGAATAATATTTGTACATATAATAAACCCCAGATGTTGATTTAGCCAGCATTTTTTTTATGTAACTTTATTGAGGGGAATGGGAGTGGGTATAATAATGTAAGAAAGCTACTTCATTTGCCACAGTGGCAAACCGGCAAGTGATGTCTTGGCAAATTAATAATAGCAGTATAAGCATATTACTTAGCAGTGCACAAAGTAAATGTTAGAAGAGGTGGCTAAGGGTTTAAATTTGTTGTCTCTGGAAGCAGTATGGGAGGAGGCTTAGAAATTGCTGTGTTTGTTATCTCTTGTAGCTTCTGTCTTTTTAAACTATGTGTTTTGGAGGAAAGTAGTCTTTAAAAAGTGATGTGTATAGATAATAGACAAGAGACAAGTCAGTGATTTTAGCTCTGCCTTGAAAGTAAAAAAGTAAAGGATTTCTTACTGGATTGAATTCCTCATTAATTATTTCACTTAGTCTTTCGGCTTGCTAACCAGCTAAATAGAAATTCTTATCGTTTAATGCCCTACTCTCCAGTGGCAGCTGTCCCATCATTCTGTAAAGCGAACAACGGTTGGTAATACACTACGAAACAATTGTAATCAGATGTTAACCACATAATTACAACACTGATTCCGTACAAAGAAAGAGACAAACAGTATGAATACCAAGTTACAGAGCCTCTCATTCCTCAGGTACATCCCTAGTTCGGGCAGGGAGGTGTGATCTAGTTAAAAACAGATTGATTTTGTTGCTGCTGAATGATGTCAGAGTGATATTTTTGGAAGTTAAATTACATTGACAGGGACGCCTGGGTGGCTCAGTTGGTTAAGCCACTGCCTTCGGCTCAGGTCATGATCCTGGAGACCCGGAATCGAGTCCCACATCGGGCTGCCTGCTCGGCGGGAAGCCTGCTTCTCCCTCTCTCACTCCCCCTGCTTGTGTTCCCTCTCTGGCTGTGTTTCTCTCTGTCAAATAAATAAAATCTTTAAAAAAAAAAAAAAAAAAAAAAAAAATTACATTGACAGATATGGGAAAGTTGTGTAAGAGATGAACTGATATATCAGGAGTTTAAAGAAATCATGTTGGTTTCACTTTCCTATAAGGAAGCGTAGTCAGAAATTTTTATGTGATTGGTTATTTGGGTCTTCAGAGAAAATGAATGTTTGAATAAAGTTAACCTTTTAAAAAATAGATCCCTTAAACTGTTTAGGCTTTGTGGGATATATTTTCATTATGATCACATATAGAAGACTGATTTTGAATGGAAGAATTCTACTTATGAGATGTTACTGTTTTCACTAGAGAAGACTTGACTGAAGAACATAAAACTCTTTCTTAAACTAAGAAAGTTGAAATGTTCAAAATTGGAAACACAGAGGCTTTCAGGGGATCTTAATAGATGACCTCAACATCACACTCTAGTCTCAGCTCCTAGTTCAATGCTTAGACCAACTGAATATGCTTTCTTATCCCCCCTCCTGGAGTCGCCCCATCTTCTTCCCTACTGACCTTGCACCTGGCACTCCTGTTCTTTAATGTCCAGTCAGATGTAATCTTTTCCAAAGCGTTTTGTTTGATTCTTGCTAGCTGGAAGTGTTCAACTCTGCTGAACTCTCACTACATTAAATTCTGTGTTAGGATTGTTTTTAAATATGCCTTCTCTCCTATAGAACAGGGGTGGTATCTTTTCTGGATTTTCTGTTTTCCAGAGCTCTTTATTTATTATTATTATTTTTTAAATTTTTATTTTTGACAGAGAGAAACACAACTAGAGAGGGAACACAAGCAGGGGGAGTGAGAGAGGGAGAAGCAGGCTTCCCGCCGAGCAGGGAGCCCGAAGTGAGGCTTGATCCCGGATCTCTGGGATAATTAGCCGAAAGCAGTCGCTTAACCAACTGAGCCACCCACGCGCCCCCCAGAGCTCTTTACATAGGGCTAAATCCGTTGAGTGCTTTTGGTTTAGTATTATGTAAGTATACATTCAAGGTTCTACAAAGCAGCCTTTCCTGAAGGTAAATTGTTACAATTAATAGGTTTGCAATTTTACTGAATCCTTTCTGTCCTTTAAAGTGTTTGGGATATTTGCTTTTTTGTCTTTGCTGACAGATAACTTTTGATTTTTCTCTTTCAGTTTTACCTCCAGTATTAGTGCCTCGTCACAATGAATTCAATCCACAACACAGCCTTTTGGTTCAGTTTAGAAACCTGAGCCACAACGAGCCACACATGCCTCAAAATGCAACGTTTCCAGATTCTTTCCACCAGCCCAACAACACTCCTTTCCCCTTATCTCCAAATAGCCCTTATCCCCCTTCCCCTGCCAGCAGCACATATCCCAATTCCCCAGCAAGTTCTGGACCAGGAAGTCCATTTCAGCTCCCAGGTAAGAATTCATTTTATTGATTAAAAAGATGACCCTTGAGAATCAGCAGTTGTTCTTATACTGCCAGCCCTCTGGGTGAATTGTTAGATGCCAAGAAGTGGCTGTTTTTAACTCTGTGTTCTTTGGTAATTATTTGATTTCCAGAAGAGTTTTGGATTTTATTTTGCCATGTACCATATGTTTTTTAAAAAGGGAAGTAGCCGTATTTTTCACAGCAATAGAAAAGACAATCCTAAAATTTGTATACAACCATTAAAGACTCAAGAATAGACATTGAAGTCTTGAAAAAGAAGAGTCAAGTTGGAGGCATCACACTACCTGATTTCAGACTATATTAGAAAGGTATAGTAATTTTTGAAACAAATTTGTAAAAACTGAAGTATAATTAACTTATGGTTTTAAAGATACTGTACTTAAAACAATATGGGATTGGCATTAAAACAGACCTGTAGGTCAGTGGAGCTATGAGAGAGCCCAGAAAAACCCACACTTACATGGACAATTCATTTATGGCAAAGGAGCTAAGAATATGCAGTGGGGAAAGGAGAGTCTCTTCAGTAAATGATGTTTGGAAAATTGGACAGCCACATGCAAAAGAATGAAACTGGACCACTGTCTGACTCCATGCACAAGATTAAGTCAAAAGGGATTAAAGACTTGAACAATAAGGCCTAAAACCATAAAACTCCTAGAAGGGAACATAGGCAGACAGCCCCTTTACATTGGTCTTGGTGCTGTTGTTTTGAATTGGCCCAAAAGCAAAAGAAGCAGAAAATAAACAAGTGGGACTACATCAAACGAAAAAGTTTCTGCACTGCGAAGAAAACCGTTAATAAAATGAAAAGGCAACATACTGAATGGGAGAAAATATTTGAAGATCCTATCTGATGAGGGGATAATAAGTGAAATACATAACTCCTACCGCTCAATAGCACAAAAGCAAACATTCCAGTTGAAAAATGGGCAGAGGACCTGAGTAGCCCTTCTTCCCAAAAAGACATACACACGACCAATAGGTACATGAAAAGGTGCTCTACATCATTAATCGTCAAGGAAACACAAACTGAAACCACAATGGGTTATTTATCACCTTATACCTATTAGAGTAGATATTATCAGAAAGACTAGAATAAGCTTTGGTAAGAATGTGGGGAAAAGGGAATCCTCATGCAGTTGGTGGGAGTGTAGATTGGTATAGTCCTTGTGAAAAACAATATGGAGTTTCCCAAACTGAGGGTTTGCTGGCATGGGGAGGTGGTTGGGGGATTGGGGAAACTGGGTGATGGACATTCAGGGAGGCACATGTTGTAAGGAGCACTGGATATTACATAAGACTAATGAAGCACTGACATCTTCCTTTGGAACCAGTAATCTGTGTTGAGTAATTGAATTTAAGTTAAAAAGAAAAGAAAAACAGTATGATTAGATTTTCCCTCAGAAAATTAAAAATAGAAGTGCCACATAATCCAGTAATTCCATTTTTTGTTCCATACCTAGGAAACAAAAACACTAACTTGAAAACATACGCAGTCCCAGGTTCATCGCAGTATGATTTATAGTAGTCAGGACACAGAAGCGACCTAAGTGTCTCTTGAAGGATGAATGGATAAAGAAAATTGTGGTATATTCAGCCATAAAAAAGAATGAAATCTTGTCATTTGTGACACCATGGCTGGACCTTAAGGGAAAGACAAGTATCCTATGATTTTTCTTACGTGTGGAATCTAAAAACAAACAAACAAATCCAGGTCATAATAGATACTGAGAACAGGTTTGGTAGTTGCCAGAAGCAAGGAGTAGGAGAAATGGATGAACTAGTTTTGTTTTTTTTTTAGTTGAAATAAATTGAACATGAAGAACAATGAAAAAAAAATTCACTTTCTCCTTTCATCCTGTCTTCTTTTTCTTACTACTTGATTTTTCTTGATAGCCTATATTACAGTCCAGCAGATTGTCTGTATTTATATTCTGTCCTTTCCTACTCTCCCTTTCTTGACTGTAAACTCCATGAGAAGGGGAATTTTAGCCTTTTTTTTTTTTTATTGCTACATCCCCAGTCCCTGTATCAGAGCCTGGTATACAGTAGACCCTCAGTAAGTATTTGTGAAATGAATGGGTAAACTTACAGAAACACATATGTATATTTATAACTAGCTATGCAAAGTGGCTGCCACTGCAACTTGAGCGTGAAGCCAAATGGTGCTAACTTGAAATGCTTTGTAGGGAGTTCATATACGTGAAAGCACAGTGTTCTAATAGGTCATCAAAAACCCGGTCAGAAAAGACTCTGTGTTTGATGACTTTGATGTGGAGTAGGTAATCTGGAAAACTGAAAGTGTACTCAGGTATCTTTGGATCATTTATTGGCCCATACACCTAAATTACGTATTTTTAGGCATTAAAAATAAAAGTTCTACCCCCAGAAAACTGAAGTAGCCGTATTCGACTTAAATATTTTCATGTAATTTATAATATGAAGTACCAAAAGTGCCTTTTGTATAGCTGGTACTGTGATAAAAGATACTGCATTAAATTTAATCTTCAGAGCAACCAGCATGTGAGATAGATAGTACTCGAGTCGTGTAGGTGGAGAGAGAAATTGATCCGTGCTTCAAGAGTTTAAGTACCTTGCCTGAACTTTCCATCCTAGGTTTCTCTAACTCTAAAGTCTGTGCTTTTTTAACTTTTCTGCTTGTCATATCGTTATAGACTTGGAAAGTTAAAAGGCACCCCAGTTATCTTTAATTAGGTAACTGATGAACTGGTTTGCCTGGAGAAAGTTCATAAGTAGATTTTATAAAGTGCCCAGATTTTGTTAATGGCATGTCATGTATGGATGCATCATTATATCACTTTGTCAAGAAATACTTGAATGTCTACTCTTCCAGGTGGAGTCATGTGTAAGTATATTGTTTCTGGTTTCTTTGTTGCATCAGTTGATGTGTTCTTTTTATTTTTTTCAAGAAGAACTAAGTATGAACTATTTAACTTATTATTAGGTATTTGTCCCAAAACTGATTTTCATGCTTTGTCCTAGATTCAGTCTGATTACAGATCTGTGTCAAAATATATCTCATACAAACCTTTGAGTGAAGGAAATACAGCTGTAGCTTCTGCAAAGATTTTTAACTACGAGTGCTGGAATTCAAAAGATTTTCTAGTTCACATTCACATTTCCTAAGAATTAAGCTGATCGTTTAGTAGAGCATGACAGCCATTTCAGGATATTGAAAAGAAATAGATGTCTGGCTGATGTTCATGTTGGTACATTTTGCGGGAGTATAGTTTTAATTTCTGATATTAACAACGTACAGTGTGTGATCTTGATAATTTAAAAGTGTCTCTGCAGAGATACACTCAAACTAGGTTAATCTGCATCCTTCAGATTGGTTTGTATTTGTTGCAGTTCCTCTCAGCATGGTTCTAAGCACATAAAGATAAAATTCTTGACCCTTGAATTAATTTTTAGTGAATTTTAGCACTGATCTTACTATCCTGGATTGGACCGAATACATGTGGACCGTTAGCAGGTTTTCAGTAACTAATGGGTGTGCTGTCTTTATCTCCTTTTCTCTTGCGTCAGGTAGCATCCTACATTTTTGTTTGTCTGCAATGTTCAGTGACAAACCCTGCAGTTGATCTTAGGAACTTTTTAATGCTTTTAGAATACATTTAAGCAGGATGAAGATACTAACATTTCTTTTGGGACTTCAGCTTGTCTCATTTTCTTCTTAGCTGATACTCCTCCTCCTGCCTATATGCCACCAGATGATCAAATGGGTCAAGATAATTCCCAGCCAATGGATACAAGCAATAATATGATTCCTCAGATTATGCCCAGTATATCCAGCAGAGGTAAGAAAAATTCTCATCATAAGTTGTTGTTGCTGCTGTTTTGTTTTTAACTTCCTACTACTTTTCAAAAAACAACTTCAGTGGAGTATAATTTATAAACCATAACATTTATCCATTACAGGTGTATGATTTCAATGATTTTTAGTAAATGTATAATGTTTTCTACCATCACCACAATCTAGTTGTAGAACACTTTCATAATTCTTTAAAAAGGTAACTTTGTGCACATTTGCAGTCTATCCGTGCTCCTGTCCTCAGCTCCAGATACCCGTAATCTGTTGTCTGTGTATATAGATTTACCTTTTCTAAATATTTAATGTAAGTAGAATCGCATAATGTGTAGTCTTTTGCATCTGGCTTCTTTCACTTGGCGTAATATTTTCAAGGTTCTTTGATGTTGAAACATCTATCAGTAGTTCTTTCCTTTTTATTGCTGATCAGTTTTCCATTGTATGGATGTACTGTATTTTTTTAGCATTCACCTGTTGGTGGGCATTTGAATTATTTCTAGTTTTTGGCTAGTATGACCACTACTGTTAGGAACATTTGCATATAACTTTTTGTGTGGGTTTTGTTTTTATTTTTCTTGGGTAAATACCTCAGAATGGAATTTCTGAATCAGTATGGTGAATTTAAGTATTTTAAGAAAAACTGCCAAATTTCTCCAAAGTAGCAGTGCTGCTTTTATATTCTTACCACTAAACATATGAGGGTTCCAGTTTTGCCACATGCTCTTATTTATTTATTTTTTAAAGATTTAATTTATTTATTTGAGAGAGAGAGAGAATAAAAGCAGGGGGAGCAGGAGAGGGAATCCAGCGAGATGCTTCATCCCAGGACCCTGGAATCATGACCTGAGCGGAAGGCAGATGCTTAACCCCTTGAGCCACCCAGGTGCTGCATCTCCACATGCTCTTGATACTTGTTACTGTCAGTCTTTTTGAATGTATCCATTTTAGTAGGTATGAGGTAGTGTCTCATTGTGGTTTTAATTTGCATTTCTGTTTAATTTGCATTTAATTTTCCAACATTTGCATAATCAGTGATGATGAACATATTTTTTTTTTTTTTAAAGATTTTATTTATTTATTTGACATAGAGAAACAGAGCTAGAGAGGGAACACAAGCAGAGGGACTGAGAGAGGGAGAAGCAGGCTTCCCATCAAGCAGGAATCCCGATGTGGGACTCGATCCCGGGTCTCCAGGATCATGACCTGAGCCGAAAGCAGTCGCTTAACCAACTGAGCCACCCAGGCGCCCCGATGATGAACATTTTTTATGTACTTACAAGCCATTCATGCATCTTTTTTTTCATGAAATATTTAAATCTCTTGCCCATTTTTAATTGGGTGTTTGTTTTACTGTTGAGTTGTAAGAGTTCTTTATATATTCTGGATAGAAGTCCTTTATTAGATGTATGATTTGCAGATATTTTCTCTCACTCTGGGTTGTTGTTGCATTTTCTTCATGTCTTTCAAAACACAGAAGTTTTCAGCAGTTTTTTTTTTGCACATTTTTATTTTCTCCTTAGCAAGTTGAGGGGTACAGTATCACATGGATTCTGTGACAAATACCTTTAGCAGGAAGGTTGCTTGAGAATTTGTTACAAACCATGCTACTGTTTCCATGAATACAAGTTACTTTTCCCTACATTACTCTGGTTTTGTACAGTTTGCCATAGGAGTCACTGTGGTGTTGTTCGCTTTGTACAAAGAAGCACGTCTCTTGCCTTGGTAAGAGTTCAGTTTCATTTTGAGCATAAACACCTTCAGTTTTAAGAAGGGCTGTGTGCTCCCTCTAGTCTGAAGATCTCACTTAGAGCCAGCAAAAATGGCCCTGAACCACAGCCTTCCAGACATATTTTTCGTTTTAGGAGTCCTGTTTCCAGCAGGCCTCTACAGGCTGCAAGATGGCAGAAAGAACTGAAAGTTTAATTTCAAGAGAGTCTAGTTTCACTAGAAAGTTTCACTTTTTTCTTCCCTTGTTCATATTTTTGGTGTGCATCTGGAAGTCTTTATCTATCCCAGAATCATGAAAATGTTCTGTTTTGTCTTCTAGAACTTCTGTAGCCTTAGCTTTTACATTTAGGTCTGTGATTTATTTTGAGGTAAGCTTTCTGTATGGTAGAGATGTGCATGTAGATATCCATTTGGTTCTAGCACTGTTTTCTTGAAAACAGTATCTACCATTTCTCCACTGAATTGCCTTGGCATGTTTTTTAGAAATCAGTGGAATAAATGTAAGAGGTTATTACAGGACTCAATTTGTTCATTGATGTTTATGTCTGTACTTCATAGTCTTAATGCATACCAAAGCTTCATAGAAAGTTTTGAAAGCAAAGTGTTATTCCTCCAGTTTTGTTCTTCAAAATTGTTTAGCACTTCTGCATTCTTTGCATTTGCCAATCTTTTTAGTATTGATTTGTTAATTTCTGCCTCCCCAAATTCCCCTCCTCAGATTGTGATAGAGATCACATCAGTCTCTAAATCAGTGGGGGAGGTCTGCCATCATCTTCCAGTGAATAGATGTGGTATGTCTTGCCATTTATTTAGATCTTCTAGTGTTTAATATAACTTTTTTCCTTTTGCTTCTCTTTATAGATATATTCCTAAGTGAATGGAATTTGGTTTCTTCTTAAATATTGAAATACAGTTGGTTTTTCATATATTAATCTTGTAACCTGCAGCCTTGCTGAATTCATTTATTAATTCTGGTAGGGTTTTTTTTTTGGTGTGTGTGTGTTTATATATCTAGATCCTTAGGGTCTTCTAAATATAAGAACATGTCAGTGACAGCATTTTTTCCCCCTCTGCTATCCAGTCTGGATGCCTTTACTTTTTTTTTTTTCTTTCTTACTCCCTCTCTCATTATTAGAGGGCATGTATGAAAAACCTATAGCTATCCCCATCCTTAATGGTAAAAGACTGAATTACTGTTCCCCTACAGTTGGGAACAAGAGAAGGATGCCTGCTCTCAATACTTCTGTTTACCATTGTTCTGGAGGGACTAGCCATAAACTGTTGGTTGTCTTCCTAGTTTGCTGAGAATTTTTACTGTGAATGGATGTTGGATTTTGTCAGAAGCTTTTTCTGCATCTGTTGAGATGATCAGATGGGTTTTTTTTTTTTTTTCTGGTTAATAGGGTATATTACATGAACTTATTTTCTAATGTGAAACCAGGCTTTTATTCCTGGGATATTCCCAAGTGGTCTTGGTGTATAATTCTCTTTAATATTTCTAGATTAGATTTACTGGTACTTTGTTGAATATTTTTGCTTGTATATTTGTGAGGCAGGGATAGTGGTATGTACTTTTGTTGTGATGTCTTTATTTAGCATTGGTATCAGGGTAATAATGACCTCCAATGGAGTGAGTTGGGAAGTGTTCCCTCCTATTTTTGGAGGAGCTTATTTGTATTATTTCTTTTTAAAATATTTGATAGAACTTGCCAGTGAAGCCATTTGGGCTTGGACTTTTTTTTGTGGAGAAATTTTTAATTACTGATTCAGTTTTCTTAGTTGAATCAGTCTATTCAAGAGTCTGTTTTTTCTTGAGTCAGCTTTGATAATTTGTGTCTTGCCAGGAGTTTGTCCATTTTGTCTAAATTGTCTAATTTGTAGACATAAAGGTTTTCATAGTATATTTTATAATATTTCTAATTTCTGTAGGGGTTAGTGGTGATGTCTTCATTCCTGGTTGGTATTTTGTGTCTTGGTTGGTTTAGCTAAGGGATTGTTAATTTTGTTGATCTTTTGATAGAACCAGTTTTTCTCTTTTTCATGGATTTCCAAATCCATTTGCTATTTTTTCCTTCATTCTGTTTCCTCTATTTTAGTTTGCTTTTCTTTTTATGTTTCTTAAGATGAAATCTTAGGTTATTGGTTTCATTTGTTTCTACTTTTTAAGCATAGGAGTTCAAGACCACTCCTTTAGTTGCATCCCATAATTTGGTATGTTTTGTTTTCCTACTTATTTATTTCAAAATACTTTTACATTTTCCTTGTGATGTCTTACTTTGTTGGATTATTTAGTGACACGTTAATCAATTTCCATGTATTTTGGGATTTCCCCACTTTCTGTTGATTCCTAATCTAATTCCACTGTGGGATTACAAAGCATTGAACATACTTTGTGTGATTCCATTTCTTTTTAAAATTTATTGAGAATTGTGTTATATATGTTTTATGTAGCCTGTGATCTAAGAATGGTTTTTAGATTATTAAAGGGGTGTTAAAGAAGAATATGTGACAAAGACAAGGGTAGTACATGGCTTGCAGAACCTAAAGTATTTGCATTCCACTTGGGCATGGTATTTAATCCTTTTTATGTGTTCCTGGATTTGGTGGACAGGAAAGGTTTTTGAACCCCTGGCACAGTAGTGGTCTATTTTAGAGATTATTCCTTGTGTGTTTGGGGGAAAAAACAACAACAAACAAACCTATACATTTTAATACTGTAGGGTGTCCTCAGTTCTGTGGATTTTAATTAGATCAAGTTGGTTGATAGTGTTTTTCAAGACTTCTTGTATCCTTGCTTATTTTCTTTCTAATTGTTGTATTAGTTGTTGAGAGTATGAGATTGCAAGTTGGGATATCCCCAACTGTTACTGTTGGATCATTTATTTCTACTCTCATTCATGTTGGTTTTTGCTTCATATGCTTTGGAGGCTCTGTTGGCAAAGTGAACAACTCAGTGTCATTACGTGTATGCACAGTGTCATGCAACCATCACCACTATCCATTTCCAGAACGTTTAATCATCTCAGATGGAATTCTGTACCCATTAAACAGTAGCCCCTTGCCCCTTAGGCCCTTGGTAACCACCATCTTACTTTCTGTCTCAATGAATTTTCCTAAGTGGAATCTCATAATATTTGTCCTTTTGTGACTGGCTTTTTTCACTTAGCTTAATCTTTTCAGGGTTTATTCATGTTACAAAATGTATCCGAATTCCGTTTCTTTCAAGATTGAATGTGTTCTCTTGTATGCATAGACCACGTTTTGTTAGCCCGTTTATCAGTTGATGGACATGGAGTTGTTTCTGCCTTTTAGTAGAATAGTGAATAATGCCACCACGAACATTATTATATAGGTATTTGTTGAACTCTACTTTTTAAATCATTCGGTATCCTTTGCTTGAGAGTAGAATTGCTGGATTTTACGGTAATTCTGTTTAACTTTTTGAGGAGCTGCTGAGCAGGTTTCCACAGCAGCTATACCATGTGTACATTAACACTAGCAGTGCTTTAGAGTTCTCATTTTTCTACATTCTTGCCAATCCTTGTTAATTTCTAGGTTTTTTTTTTAATACAATAGCCATCCTAATGGATGTGAAGTGGTATCTCGTTCTAAAGTCACCTTTTTTTTAAAGATTTTATTTATTTGAGAGAGAGGGCATGAGAGCATGGGAGAGCGTGGGGAGGGGGAAGGGCAGAAGGTGAGGGAGAAGCAGACTCCTCACTGAATAGGGAGCTGGATTTGGACTGATCCCAGGACTCCAAGATCATGGAAGGCAGACGTTTAACTGAGCCACCCAGGTGCCCCTAAAGGCACTTTGTTTTGAGACATTAATCTTCTTAGTTTATAACAAGTTTAGGAGAAGTAAGGTACTGCCATTTTATATGTTTTTAAAAATAATGATGTTTTTGTGTGCCTTGTATGTATTTGTGATGATACTGAAGGAGTGAGTGTATGTCACATTTTGTTTTTCTGGGAACCCTCCCATTTCTAAGAACAGTTAAATTTTAGCCCTCTCTAGTACTCTTTTTAATGTGTGAATACTGTCTTTGCTTTTTCAAGGTCTAGAATTTATCTAGGACTTCTGTCATTCTAATTTTCTTGTAGAATCTACATTCATGTAGAGCAAAATGTCTCTGGATGTGAATTCCTCTACTGCTCCTTACCCGCTTTGTAGCCTCAGGTAGTATTTAAAGATTTTTTTTTTTTTTTTTTTTTTTTTAATTTGACAGAGAGAAACACAGCCAGAGAGGGAACACAAGCAGGGGGAGTGAGAGAGGGAGAAGCAGGCTTCCCGCAGAGCGGGGAGCCCGATGTGGGACTCGATCCCGGATCTCCGGGATCATGCCCTGAGCCGAAGGCAGTTGCTTAACCAACTGAGCCACCCAGGCGTCCCGCCTCAGGTAGTATTTAAAGTCTCTCCACTTCTCTTTCCCTATTTGTATGGTAAGCAGAGAGAATATTTGCACAGGAATTATTGGTTGTTGACCATGTGTAATGACCATAACATACTGCGTCAGAGGATGACCAATAAATGGCATTCTCATTCTCCTTCTGAAACTTCGGACTGGATTTACCTCCCTTGTCATCTTCCTTCTGTTCTTTGTCCTGGCTGTCCAGAGATCAGAGTGAGCTCCATGCTGTTGTCAGTTAGATAACCCTGGCACTATCATTATTCGCAGCCAAATAGCTGAGTCCCCTTAGGGAGACTTGGCACTCAAGTCTTCTGGCCCTCTTGATGTCTTTATTCACCAAAGTTTCCTCTCGTTTCAATCCTATTTTGTGTTTTTTTCCTCTGTTTTATTTTGACAGGTGACAAAAGGGACATCAGAGTTAAACTGCAGCGCCTTGAATTGCCAGTTGACAGGATGTCCTTCTTGAGCAGAGCTCTCTTTTTCTTTTCTCTGAACCAAAATTGTCTTTTTGGTTTTGCTTAGCAATTTTTTCTCCACAAGCTTCTGTTCATTCTTGGCTCTAGCTTTCCTGACACTATTCTTATAACTGCTTGCCACTCATTTGTATGTGTCTTTGGCTGTGGGCCCCTCCCTCCCTGTTCCATCTTTTATATAAACTTCTTTATATTCTGAGCCCTTGGGACTTCTCTAGATGGGTCCACATTGGTTATTTTTTTTCCTGTTCCTCCTCATTTGAATTCTTTGCAATTGAATAATGAAAACTGAGTCTTAAAAGTTAACCAATTATTTTGTACTGCCTACCGAGGCCAAATAGCCACTCTTGAGGGTTTTTTGGACATTTTTAATTTGTGCCTTTATTGAAAGGGAATTTGAAGATTCCCAACTTCTCTTTCTGATTTCAGCCCCAAGAAAGATCATGTACCAGCACTGAGTGAAAATTTACATGTGTCCTTCCCATCCATTACATCCATTATGAATTGTTGACTTTTACAGTAATAGGAGTTTGGCTGGTAATTGATTTTGTGTATATATCTGTCTCCAGAGGCAGTTCCGGCATTTAACATTAGATTGTATACCACCTTTTACCTAAAGTTCATGCTCGCTTAGTTGTTTTTTTTTTTTCTTTTAGTTTCTTTTTTTTAAACATACTTTATTTTTTATATGAGTTTTAGGTTCACAGCAAATAAGTGTGGAGAGTACAGAGAGTTCCCATAGACCCCCACCTCCACACATGCACAGCCTTGCCAGCTACCAAAACCCTACACTGGAGTGGTACATTTTTACAGTCTTATCTATCTTCACACATCATTATCACCCCAAATCGATGGTTTACATTAGGGTTCATTTTGCGGATTGTAGTAAATGAATAATGAGAGGTATGTGCCACTGTCATACTGGTAGTATACAGAAATGTATCTACAGGGTACAGAATATTTTTACTGCCCTAACAATCCTCTGCATTCTGTTCATTCCTCACTCCTTCTGACCTACAACCACTGATATTTTTTTTAAAGATTTTATTTATTTATTTGACAGAGAGAGCACAAATAGGCAGAGAGGAGGTAGGCAGGGAGAGAGGAGGAAGCAGGCTCCCTGCTGAGCAGAGAGCCCGATATGGGCCTCGATCCCGGCACCCTGAGATCATGACCTGAGCCAAAGGCAGAGGCTTTAACCCACTGAGCCACCCAGGCGCCCGAACCACTGATATTTTTACTCTCTCCATAGTTTTGCCTTTTCCTGAACGTCATTTAGTTAGAATCAATGTCAGATTAGAATCTTGTCAGATTGGTTTCTTTTACTTAGTAACATGCATTTAGCTTCCCTCATCCCTATTCATGTCTTGATAGTTCATTTCTTAGTGGAGCTGGAAATTACCACAGTTTATCTGTTCACCTGCAAAAGGACATCTTGGTTGCTTTCCAGTTTTTGGCAGTCATGGAGAAAGTTGCTATAAACTTCTGTGTGTAGGTTTTTATGTGGACATAAGTTTTTATCTCCTTTATGTAAATAAATACTGAGGAGCATGTTTGTGAATTGTATGGTAAGGATGTGTTTAGTTTTGTAGGAAACCACCAAACTGTCTTCTAAAGTCGCTGTACCATTTTATACTCCCATTAGCAGTGAATGTGAATTCCTGTTGCTTCACATCCTCACCACCTTTTGGTGTTGTCAACTCTTGTGGATTTTGGCCACAAAATCTTTGGCCATTCTTAAGGGCGTATTGTGGTATTTTATTGCTATCTTAATTTACATTTTCTGATAATACATGATGTGGAGCATGTTTTTGTGTGCTTGTTATGTATATATCTTCTTTGATGAGGTGACTGGTTATTTCTTTGACCCATTTTTTAAATTGGGTTACTTATTTTCTTGAATTTTAAGGTTCTTTGTATATTTTGGGTAATAGTCCTTTACCAGATATGTCTTTTGTACATATTTTCTCCCAGTCTGTGGCTTGTCTTTTTATTCTATTGAGTGTCTTTTGCAGAGCAGAAGTTTTAATTTTTTTTTTTTAAGATTTTATTTATTTATTTGACAGAGAAACACAGCCAGAGAGGGAACACAAGCAGAGGGACTGAGAGAGGGAGAAGAGGCTTCCCATCGAGCAGGAAGCCCGATGTGGGGCTCGATCCCAGATCTCCAGGATCATGACCTGAGCCGAAAGCAGTCACTTAACCAACTGAGCCACCCAGGCGCCCCTAGAAGTTTTAATTTTTAATAAAATCTGGCTTAGTAGTTCTTTCATGGTTTATGCCTTGGGTGTTGTCATTACCGTATTCATGGGTCATCTAGATTTCTGCTGTGATTTTTTTTTTTTTGGTATGAAAATACATTTTGTTTTAATTAACATATAACGTATTATTTGCTCCAGGGGGTAGAGGTCTGTGAATTATCAGTCTTACACAATCACAGCACTTACCCTCCCACCTTCCATAACCCAGCCACCCTATCCCTTTCTCCTACCACCTACCAGCAACCGTTAGTTTGTTTCCTGAGATTGAGTCTCTTGTGGGTTGTCTCTCTCCCTGGTCCCATCTTATTTCAATTTTCCCTCCCTTCGCCCCATGACCCCTCCTCCCTGTCTCTCAGATTCCTCATATCAGGGACGTCTGGGTGGCTCAGTTGTTAAGCGTCTGCCTTCGGCTTGGGTCATGATCTCAGGGTCCTGGAGTCAAACCCCGGATTGGGCTTCCTGCTCAGCGGGAAGCCTGCTTCTTCCTCTCCCACTCCTGCTGCTTGTATTCCCTCTCTCGCTGTGCTCTCTCAGTCAAATAAATAAATAAAAACTTTAAAAAAATTCCTCATATCAGAGAGATCATATGATAATTGTCTTTTTCTGATTAACTTATTTCTCTTAGCATAATACCCTCTAGTTCCATCCACGTCATTGCAAATGGCAAGATTTCGTTTTTCTGGCTGCATAGTATTCCATTGTGTGTTTGTGTGGGTGTGTGTGTATATCAGCTTCTTTATTCATTCATCTGTTGATGGACATCTAGGTTATTTCCATAGTTTGGCTGTTGTGGACGTTGCTGCTATAAACATTCAGGTGCACATGCCCCTGCGGATCGCCACATTTGTGTCTCTGGGGTAAATACCAAGTAATGCGATCGCTGGGTCGTAGGGTAGCACTATTTTCAACTTTTTGAGGAACCTCCATACTGTTTTTTGAGTGGCTGCACCAGCTTGCATTCCTACCAAAAGTGTAGGAGGGTTCGCTTTCTCTGCATCCTTGCCAGTATCTGTTGTTTCCTGACTTGTTAATTTTAGCCATTCTGTCTGGTGTGAGGTGGTATCTGACTGTGGTTTTGATTTGTATTTCCCTGATGCTGAGGGATGTTGGGTACTTTTTGTGTCTGTTGGCCATTTGGATGTGTTCTTTGCAGAAATGTCTCTTCATGTCTTTTGCCCATTTCTTTTTCTTTTTTTTTTTTTTTAAAGATTTTATTTATTTGACAGAGAGAAACACAGCCAGAGAGGGAACACAAGCAGAGGGAGCGAGAGAGGGAGAAGCAGGCTTCCTGCCGAGCAGGGAGCCGGACGTGGGACTCGATCCCGGGTCTCCGGGATCATGACCTGAGCCGAAGGCAGTCGCCCAACCAACTGAGCCACCCAGGCGCCCCATCTTTTGCCCATTACTTGATTGGATTATTTGTTCCTTGGGTGTTGAGTTTGATAAGTTCTTTATCGATTTTGAATACTGGCCCTTTAACTGATATGTCATTTGCAGATACCTTCTCCCATTGTGTTGGTTGTCCTCTGGTTTTGTTGACTCTTTCCTTTGCTGTGCAAAAGCTTTTGATCTTGACAAAGTCCCAGTACTTCATTTTTGCCCTTGCTTCCCTTGCCTTTGGTGATGTGTCTAGGAAGAAGTTGATGTGGCTGAGGTTGAAGAGGTTCCCAAGAATTTTGATGGATTCCTGTCTCACATAGAGGTCTTTCATCCATTTTGAGTCCGTTTTTGTGTCTGGTGTAAGGAAATGATCCAGTTTCATTCTTCTGCATGTGGCTCTCCAATTTTCCCAGCACCATTTGTTGAAGAGATTGTCTTTTTCCCATTAGACATTATTTCTTGCTTTAAGATGAGTTGATCATAGAGTTTGAGGGTCCATTTTTGGGCTTTCTATTCTGTTCCACTGATCTTTGTGTCTGTTTTTGTGCCAGTATGGTCTTGATGATAACAGCTTTGTAATAGCTTGAAGTCTGGAATTGTGATGCCGCCAACTTTGGTTTTGTGTTTCAACATTCCTCTGGCTATTCAGGGTCTTTTCTGGTTCAATATAAATTTTAGGATTATTTGTTCCATTTCCTTGAAAAATGTTGATGGTATTTTGATAGGGATTCCATTAAATGTGTAGATTGTTTTAGGTAGCATTGACATTTTCACAACATTTGTTCTTTCACTCCATGAGCCTGGAAAGTTTTTCCACTTCTTTGCGTCTTCCTTAATTTCTTTAATGAATACTTTATAGTTTTCTGAGTATAGATTCTTTGCCTCTTTAGTTAGGTTTATTCCTAGGTATCTTATGCTTTTGGGTGCAGTTGTAAATGGGATTGACTCATTAATTTCTCTTTCTTCTGTCTTGTTGTTAGTGTATAGAAATGCAACTCATTTCTTTGCATTGATTTTATATCCTGACACTTTACTGAATTCCTATATGAGTTCTAGCAGTTTTGGAGTAGAGTCTTTTGGGTTTTCCACATAACGTATCATATCACCTGCAAAGAGTGAGGGTTTTACTTTTTCTTTGCCAATTCAGATACTTTTAATTTCTTTTTGTTGTCTGATTGCTGAGGCTCGGACTTCTAGTGCTATGTTGAATTACAGTGGTGATAGTGGACCTCCCTGCTGTGTTCCTGACCTTAGGGGGAAAGCTCTCAGTTTTTCCCCCTTGAGAGTAATATTTGCTGTGGGTTTTTCATAAATGGCTTTTATGATACTGAGGTATGTACCCTCTATCCCTACACTGTGAAGAGTTTTCATCAATAAGGGATGTTGTGCTTTGTCAGATGTTTTTCAGCATCTATTGAGAGGATCATATAGTTCTTGTTCTTTCTTTCATTAATGTACTGTAGCACATTGATTGATTTGTGGATGTTGAACCAATCTTGCAGCCCAGGTATAAATCCCACTTGGCCGTGGTGAATAATCCTGTTGGATCCTTTTGGCTGGTATTTTGGTTAGAATTTTTGCATCTGTGTTCTTCAAGGATATTGGTCTATAATTCTCATTTTTGATGGGGTGTTTGTCTGGTTTTGGGATCAAGGTAATGCTGGTTTCATAGAATGAGTTTGGAAGTTTTCTTTCCCTTTCTAATTTTTGGAACAGTTTCAGGAGAACAGGTATTAATTCTTCAAATGTTTGGGTAGAATTCTGCTGGGAAGCTGTCTGGCCCTGGACTCTTGTTTGTTGGGAGATTTTTAATTACTGCTTCAATTTGGTTACTGGTTATGGGTCTTTTCAGGTTTTCTCTTTCTTCCTTGTTCAGTTTTGGTAGTTTATATGTCTCTAGAAATGCATTCATTTCTCCCAGATTGTCAAATTTGCTGTATAGTTGCCCATAATATGTTCTTATAAGTGCTTGTATTTCTTTGGTGTTGGTTGTGCTCTTTCCACTTTAACTCATGATTTTATTAATTTGGGTCCTTTCTCTTTTCTTTGTGATAAGTCTAGCCAGGGGTTTATCAATTTTATTAAGTCTTTCAAAGAACCAGCTCCTGGTTCCCTTGATTTGTTTTTCTCTTCTTTTGGTTTCTATTTCATTGATTTTTGCTCTCATCTTTATTATTTCTCTTCTGTGCTGGATTTAAGCTTCCTTTGCTGTTCTTTCTTAAGCTCCTTTCGGTATAGGGTTAGGTTGTATACTTGAGGCCTTTCTTGTTTCTTGAGAAAGGCTTGTATTGCCTTCCTCTCAGGACCACCTTCGCTGTGTCCCAAAGATTTTGAACAGTTGTGTTTTCATTTTCATTTGTTTCCATGAGTTTTTAAAGTTCTTCTTCAGTTTCCTGGTTGACCTGTTCATTCTTTAGTAGGATGCTCTTAGCCTCTATATATATTTGAGTTCTTTCCAGCTTTCTTCTTGTGGTTGAGTTCTAGTGTCAAAGCATTGTGCTCTTAATATATGCAGGGAATGATCCCAGTTTTTTGGTACCTGTTGAGACCTGGTTTGTGACCCAGGATGTTATCTATTCTGGAGAATGTTCCATGTGCACTAGAGAAGAATGTGCATTCTGTTGCTTTGGGATGGAGTGTTCTGAATGTATCTGTGATGTTCATCTGGTCTAGTGTGTCATTTAAAGCCTTTATTTCCTTGTTGATCTTTCGTTTAGATGATCTGTCCATTTCAGTGAGGGGGTGTTAAAGTCCCCTACTGTTACTGTATTATTATCAATGTGTTTGTTTGATTTTGATGTTAACGGGTTTATATAATTGGCTGTTCCCATGTTAGGGGCATAGATATTTAAAATTGTTAGATCTTCTTGTTGGACAGACCCTGTAAGAATGATATAGAGTTCTTCCTCATCTCTTATTATAATCTTTGGCTTAAAATCTACTTTGTCTGATATAAGGATTGCCACTCCAGCTTTCTTTAGATGTCTATTAGCGTGGTAAATGGTTTTCCACCCCCTCACTTTAAATATGTAGGTGTCTTGAGTCTCTTGCAGACAGCATATCAATGGGTCTTGTTTTGTTATCCATTCTGATACCCTGTGCCTTTTGATTGGAGGCATTTAGTCCATTTACATTCAGGGTAACTGTTAAAAGATATGAAATTAGTGCCATTGTATTGCCTATAAGGTGACTGTTATTGTATATTGTCTCTGTTCCTCTCTGGTCTCTTTTAGACTGTCCCTTTGCTTAGAGGACACCTTTCAATATTTCCTGTAGTACTGGTTTGGTGTTTGCAAATTCTTTTAGTTTTTGTTTGTCCTGGAAGCTTTTCATCTGTCCTGTTTTCAGTGATAGCCTAGCTGGATATAGTATTCTTCCCTGCATATTTTTCTCGTTTAGTGCTCTGAATATATCATGTCAGTCCTTTCTTGCCTGTTAGGTATTTTTGGATAGGTCTGCTGCCAATCTAATATTTCTAACGTTGTATGTAATAGACCTCTTATCTTGAGCTGCTGTCAGGATTTTCTCTGTGTCACTCAGACTTGTATGTTTTACTATCAGATGACGGTGTGTTTGACCTATTTTTATTGATTCAGAGGTGCGTTCTCTGTGCCTCCTGGATTTTGATTCCCTTTGCTAAATTAGGGAAATTCTCTGCTATAATTTCCTCCAGTATACCTTCTGCCCCTCTCTCTTTGTTCTTCTGTTGGGATCCTAATTATTCTAATATTGTTTCATGTGATGGTGTCTCTTATCTCTCAAATTCTTCCCTCATAGTCCAGTAGTTGTTTATATTTCTTTTTGTCAGCTTGTTTATTCTCTATCATTTGGTCCTCTGTATCACTAATTTTCTCTTCTGCCTCATTTATCATAGGATAAATAGGAGCCTCCATTTTTGATTGCACCCCATTAATAGCTTTTTGGTTTCAACTTGGCTAGATTTTAGTTCTTTTCTTTCCTCAGAAAGGGATTTTATTTCTCCACAAAGGTATTTTCTAGTATCTTAATGCTTTTTCCAGGCCCAGCTAGCACTTTGATAATTTTCATTCTGAACTCTAGTTCTGACATCTTACTAATGTCCATATTAATTAGGTCCGTAGTTGTTGGTAGTGCCTTTTGTTCTTCCTTTTTTGAGGTGAGTTTTTCGGCCTTGTCATTTTATCCAGATAAGAATAGATGAATGAGAGAACAAAATACTAAAAGTGTACCAATAACTCCAGAAGAATATACACTAACCAAATCCAAAGAGACCCAAAACTGGGGGGAGAAGAATGGAGGAAAAGAAAAAAAAAAAGAATTATATATGTTATATGATAATTAATCATATATCATATATAGAATTATATATGTTATATGATAATTATGTCATATATAATAATTATATAACTTTATATGTACATAAATAAATATATATAAATATATAGATATATATTAGACTGGTGACTAGAACAGAACCACACACTTGATTTTGGGTATATTTTGGTCTGTTAGAAGAAACTGCCTCCCAAAATTTTAAAGAAAGAAAATCTTATATATATACAAAAATAAGGGTAAACACGATGAAGGGATGGAATATGAGTGTAAAGATTAAAGTTAAAAATGATTCTAGAAAAGGAATTGATATGTCGGTTGAAAAGAAAAAAAAGAACGAATATGATCAGGCTGAAGACTAGAACAAAGCCATGTGCTAGAATTGGGGTATATTTTGATCTCTTAGAAGAAATCGTATCCCAAAATTTTAAAGGAAGAAAAACCTATATGTATACAAAAAATAAGGTTAAAATACAAGGAAGGGATAGAATGTAACTATGAAAATTAGGATTTAAAAAAAAAAGAAAATTAAGATTTTTTAAAAAGGTATTGATAAAACAGTTAAAAACGGTTAAAGTTGGAAAGAGGAAATATTAAAAGAAATACAATAAGAAAAAAATTTAAAAATTTTACTTTGAAAGACTAAAGAATCATGGGAACAAAGCCATAAATTCTGTTTTGCATTCCCCTAGTTCTGGAGTTCCACAGTTCTCATTGATCAGTGAACTTGGTCTTGGCTGGATGTTCTTGCTGATCTTCTGGGGGAGGGGCCGATGTGGGGATTCTCAAATGTCTTGCCCAGTCAGAAAGCAGCACCCGTGCCAGGGGCCAGGCTAAGCAATCTGCTCAGGTTTGCTCTTGGTAGCTTTTGTTCCCTGAATGCTTCCCTTCCCTGAATGGTTTCCATACAGCTTTGGAGGATGAGAATGAAAATGGTGACCTCCCAATCTCTGGCCCCATAGGAGCTGAGATCTCGGGGCCTTACTCCTCAGTGCACCCGCAGAGAAAAGCAGTCAGTCACTCCCGTCTTCCTGGTCTCTGGCCACACTCTGAGCTCACCCAACCTGTAACTGAACATTTCTATCTCTGGTGCCTGGCCCCATTTGGAGCCTCCAAACCCATCAGATTCCTGCAGTGTGCTCCTGTGCCACTCTTCCCAAAAGAGAAAGGAGGGAGTTTTCCCGTATCTGCCACTTGTGGGGTCCCTGCTTGAAGAGCAGTGGCCCAGCTGTGCTTTGGATCACGGTTTAAGGTAACGCCGAACTGAGAGCCCCCTCCTCCACTACATCTCTGCAGTTGGCTTCCACACTCCAATACCTTGGAGCTCTGCCACACTCAGAAAACTCTTATCTTTCTGTGATCCTGTGGGTCCGAGACCACACTGTCCCCAGAAGGCCTGACCCCCTTCCCCCACTAAGCCTCTAGAGCAACGTCCCTCACTAGAGCAAACTTCTAAAAGTTCCAATTTTGTGCTCTGCTGCTTTACCACTTGCTGGGAGCTGGCCCCTCCCCATGCAGTCTCTCTTCCTGTATATCGTCTCACATTGAATTCTTCATATGCCGTACCTTTCAGAAAGAGGTAGCTTTTCTGTTCCTAGAATTGCTGCTCTTCTTGTTTTCAATCTCCTGTGGAGTTTGTAGGTGTTTAGAATGGCTTGATAACTTTGTAGCTGAACTCCTGGAACCCGACGATATTTAGGTTTCCTACTCCTCTGCCATCTTTCTCCTCTCAGTTTTCTGATGTATTATCTTCTAGAACTCTTACAGTTTTGTGTTGTACATTTAGGTTTGTGATCGACCTTGAAGGAATTTTTGTGAAGGGTGTGACGTCTGTGTGTAGATGAATTTTTTTGCATGTGAATATTACTTGTTAAGTGAAAAGACTTTTCTCCCTTATTGCCTTTGTTCCTTCATCAGAAATCAGTTAACTCTATTTATATAGGCCTTTTTCTAGGCTCTCTCCTCTGTTCATTTGATCTATTTGTGTTTTCTTGTTGCCAGTACCATACTGTCTTGGTAACTGTAGGTTTTTATGGTAAGTTGAATAGAATAGTGTCAGTCTTCTGATTTTGTTCTTCAGTATTGTGTTGGGTATTCTCAATCTTTTGCTGCCCCAAATAAACTTTAGGATTGGTTTGTTGATGTCCACAAAATGATATGCTGGGATTTTGATAGGGATTGCATTGATTATCTATAGATCATATTGGTAAGAATGGACGTCCTAGCAGTATTAAGGCTTCCTTTCTGTGAATGTAGGCTATCTCTGCATTTGTTTACTTCCTTTCTGGTGTCTCTCTTTGGGGTTTCATAGTTTTTCATCTAGATCTTGTACCTATTTTGATTTTTACCTAAGTATTTCTTCTTTTGAATGCTAATATAAGTTGTGATGAATTTTTAATTTCAAATTTCACATGTTCATTGCTGGTATATAGCAGTATGATTGACTTTTGTGTATTAACCTTGCATCCTGCAACCTTGCTATAATAGCTTAATTAGTTCCAGGAGGGTTTTCTTTCTTTTTTTTTTTTTTGTCATTTTTTTAGGTTTTCTATTAGACAGTCATATTATTTGTGAATAAAGAGGATTTTATTTCTTCCTTTCCAGTTTGTATACCTTCTATTACCCTTTCTCTTATTGTATTAGCTAGGGCTTCTAGTGCAGTGTTGGAAAAGGAGTGGTGAGAACATCCTTATCTTGTTACTGATCGTGGCAGGAAGTCTTCTAGTTCCTTACCATTAAGTATGAAATTAGGTATAAGTTTCCTATAAATATTTTTTATCAAATTGTAGAAGTTACCCTCTATTCCTAGCTTGCTTAGACTCTCACTTGGTTTTTTTAGTTCGTATTTTTGTTTGGAGTAATTTTACAAATACTCATAGAGTGAAGTCTTTCAGGTTGCTGATACAGAGACTTATTTTATAAATTTAAACCTTGATTAGATTGTGCCAGGAAAACAATTTAAAATGTCAAAATATACCTATTGAGAAACTATGGGACGCAACATAAGCAGTTCTTTTTTTTTTTAAGATTTTTGTTTATTTGACACACAGAGATCACAGGTAGGCAGAGAGGCAGGCAGAGAGAGAGTGGGAAGCAGACTCCCTGCTTAGCAGAGAGCCCGATGTGGGACTCGATCCCAGGATTCTGAGATCATGACCTGAGCCGAAGGCAGAGGCTTAACCCAGGCACCCCAACATAAGCAGTTCTAAGAGGGAAGTTTGTCGTGGTGCAGGCCTACTTTAAGAAACAAGAAAAATTCGAAATAAACCATCTAACCTTACACCTAGTAGATCTTGTAAAAGAAGAACAAACAAAGCTCAACGTTAGTAGAAGGAAGGAAATAATAAAGATCAGAGTGAAAATAAATGAAATAGAGTCTTAAGAAACAGTAGAGAATATCACTGAAACCAAGAGTTGGTTCTTTGGAAAGATAAGCAATATTGACAAACCCTTGGACTGCTCAAGAAAAAAAATCAAAAAGGCTCAAATAAATAAAATCAGAGACAAGAGAGAACAGCTAAAACCACAGAAATACAAAGGAATGCATGAGACTGCTATGAACAATGATGTGCCGGGCGCCTGGGTGGCTCAGTTGGTTAAGCGACTGCCTTCGGCTCAGGTCATGATCCCGAAGACCCGGGATCGAGCCCCACATTGGGCTCCCTGCTCAGCGGGAAGCCTGCTTCTCCCTCTCTCACTCCCCCTGCTTGTGTTCCCTCTCTGGCTGTGTATCTCTCTGTCAAATAAATAAAATCTTAAAAAAAAAAAAAAAAAAGGAAAATGGTGTGCCAACAAATTGGACAACCTAGAAGAAATGGCTAAATACCTAGAAACATGTGAATGACATATTTCCAAAACTAAGGAGGAAGTAGAAAATTTGAACAAACTGATTACTAGTAATGAAATTGAATCAGTAATCTAAAAACTCCCCCAACAAACAAAAGCTCAGGGTCAGATGGGTTCAGAGGTGAATTCTATCAAATATTTAAAGAACAGAGGTGAATTCTATCAAATATTTAAAGAAGAGTTAGTACCTATTTTTCTCAAACTATTACTAAAATAGAAGAGGAAGGAAAGCTTCCAGATTATTTCTACAAGGCCAGCTTTTCCCTTACACCAAAACCAGACCGAGACACCACAAAAAAAGAAAACTATGAGCCAATATCCCTGATGAACTTAGATGCACAAATGCTAAAAAAAAAAAAAAGATATTAACAAACCAAATTGAACTGTAAATTAAAAGGATCATTCACCACAGTCAAATGGGATTTATTCCACAGGTGCAAGGTGGTTTAATCTGTAAATCAACCAGTGTGTTCTATTACATTAATAACATATGAAGGATAAAAACCATATAATCATCTCAGTAGATGCAGAAGCATTGGATGGAAATCATCATTATCTATTTATACTAAAAACTCAACAAAGTGGATTTAGAGGAAACATACCTCATTATAGTAAAGACGATATATGACAAACCCACAACTCACATCATACTCAGTGGTGAAAAGCTGAAAGTTTTAAGATCAGGAACAAGATAAGGCTGTCCATTCTTGCCATTTACTAAGTATTCACCATAGTACTGGAAGTCCTAACTGCCACAGTCAAACAAGAAAAATAAATAAAAGCCACCCATATTGGAAAGGAAGAAGGAAAACTATCATCATTTGCAAATATGTGGTTTGTGTAAGACTCCAGCAAAAAAACTACTAGAACTAAGAAATGAAATCAATAAAAGTTGCAGGATCAACTTTAGATCAATTGAACAAGATAGAGAGAGCCCAGAAATAAATTCACACTCACATGGTCTGTTAATCTGCGACAAAAGAGGAAAGAATATACAGTAGGGAAAAGACAGTCTTTTCAAAAAGTAAACAGTGTTGGGAAAACTGGGCAGCTACATGTGAAAAAATGAAACTGGACCACTTTCTTAAACCATACACCAAAATAAACTCAGACTAAGGACCTAAATGTGAGACCTGAAACCATAAAACTTCCCAAAAAACATGGCAGTGATCACTTAGACATCAACTTTAGCAACATATTTATGGGATATGTCTCCTCAGGCAAGGAAAACAAAAACAAAAGTTAACTATTAGTACTACACCAAAATAAAAAGCTTTGTAACAGTTATGGAAACCTTCAACAAAGGAAAAAGCAGTCTGCTGGATGTGAGAATATATTTGTAAATGATATACTTGGTAAAGGGTAATATCCAAAATAAATAAAGAACTTCTACAACTCAACATCGGAAAAAAAAAAAGAAAAAGCCACAAAAGCAAAACCCAAACCAAAGAAATAATTAGATTAGAAAAATGGGTAGAGAACCTTAAAAGACATTTTTCTGAAGAAGACATATAGTCAACAGACACATGAAAAGACGTTCAGCATCACTAATCATCAGGGAAATGCGAATCAAATGGCAGTGAGATGCCACCTCACACCAGTCTGAATGGCTAGTATGAAAAGGACAGATAAGTGTTGACAAGGATGTGAAAAAAGAGAATCCTTGTGTACTGTTTGTGGGAGTATATATTGGTGCAACCACAGTATGCAGATTTCTAAGAAAGTTAAAAATAGAAATACCATATTATCCAGTAATTCCACTACTGGGTATTTACCCAAAAAAAGCGAAAACACTATTTTTTTTTTACCCAGAAACACTAAGTTGAAAAGATAACAGCACTCCTGTGTTTATTGTAGCATTATTTACCATAGCCAACATACGGGAGTAACCTAAGTGTCCATCGATAGATAAGTGAATAAAGGAGATATATACACAATGGACTATTACTCAGCTATAAAAATGAATGCGATCTTGCCATTTTGGAACAAGGTGGATGGACCTAGAGGGCATTATGCTAAAAGGAATAAGTGAAACAAAGAAAGACAAATACCATGTGATTTCACTCACATGTGGAATCTAGAAAACCAAGCAAATGAACACATCAAAAACCAGAAACAGACTCATAAGTTCATTGAACAAACTGGTGGTTGCTGGAGGGGGTGGTGTACAGAATTGGAGAAGAGGATTAAAAGGTACAAAATTCCAGTTACACATTATTAAGTAAGTTATGGACATGAGAAGTACAGCGTAGGGAATAGTAATAATATTGTGTAGTGTTGTTGGGTGACAGATGGCAACTGCATTTACCGTGGTGAGCACTGAGTAATGTATAGGAGTATCTAGATGCTACGTTGTACACTTGAAACCGTTGTGATATTATATGTCATCTCTACTTCAATAATAAAAAAATTAAAAGAAAAAAAATAAATGTGGTATTGCCTGTCCTTGTATTTGTATTTGGATAAGTTTTAAAATCATCGTATTCAAAGCAATACTGATTTTTCATTTTCTTTTTCTTTTTCTTTTTTTTTTAAGAAACAGACTCAAAGCCAAGGAGGACAGTGAGGCTTAAGTGAAATATCTGAAAATATTTTTCATGGAGTGCTTGGGTTCACTTAAAGGGAAACACATAATGAATCTGGGGTTTCTAATTCTCTCATTAATCATTTTTTTCTGCTTGGTTTGTTTATAGACGTTCAGCCTGTTGCCTATGAAGAACCCAAACATTGGTGTTCAATTGTCTACTATGAATTAAACAACCGTGTCGGGGAGGCTTTTCATGCATCTTCTACTAGCGTGTTAGTAGATGGATTCACAGACCCTTCGAATAACAAAAGTAGATTCTGCTTGGGCTTGTTGTCAAATGTTAATCGTAATTCAACAATCGAAAACACTAGGCGACATATCGGAAAAGGTAATTTTGTCATTTCCGTGTGTTTACTTGAAATCATTCATTTATTGTGCTCGCTGTGTACTCTGAGTTGTGTAAAGCGCTGGGGTATACTGCGAGCCTGAGGCATGGGCTTTGCTGCAGGTCGCAGATGCTGAAGAGTGTACTAAGGCAAGACCTAATCAGTCCTCTTTTCCTTATCCTTATTCTCATGGTACTTGGGATCTGTAATCATACTATTTCTATATTTTTTTAATGCCTTCTTGACTGGAATATAAGCTTTACAGAAGTTTGCTTTGTTCACAGCATTATTTTCGGCAGCTAGAACAGTGCCTGGCTCATAGTAAATACAGATAAATATTTGTGAAATATATGAATGTTGTTGAAGGATTAGAATTTTTTTAATTAGGGTATTTTGAGTTGAGGTGCCTTGTAACAATTTCCGTTATGTTGGAGGAGCTGGGTTATGGGTAAGAAGTCCAGTTTGAATGATGACAAGTCTCCAGTGGCTTCACCACCACCCCTCCTACCTTTTAAATTCAGGTAACTAGGTTTTATTTATATTTCATCCCGCAAGACAGTTGCCACAACAAACAAGGAGCTTTTCCCACCTCTGAAATGTCCAGATCTATCTCAGGTAGAGTGAATTCCTGTCTCATAAATTTAGTTTTTGCCACTAGCTCTGTTCTACTTCTTGGATTTAGAAAGTTTTGGTCCAAGCTAGAATAAAAGGTACACTTACACCCTTTATGTACAAATGGTAAACTGTACTTTTATATAAAAAAGTACTTTTATGTACAGAAAGTACAGCTATAATTGTAATGTGATTTCCTAGAGAAGAGATTCAGCAAAATACTGTGGCCAAAAATAAGTTGAAAAGAAAGTTTCCGTTCTTTTTTGAGTCTCTTACCAACTTGGCATTGATTTTTTTAGGTGAAATGCCTCGCTTCTGTGTATTTGTTTTCCCACTACAGTAGAGTGATTTAAGAGAAATCTACCTAGTCAATTCTAAAATTCTAGAATTTGTTTTCCCATTTTTCCTGATATCCAGTTCTAGAATTCTTTCTTCCATGGGTCATTTTATTTGTTCAGAAACAAAACGTTTTTTTGTGTCATAGTTGATATGTCTTTGACTCACATGTGTGTGAGGTATGAGTGTACAGGAATGGTTTTTTTAGCACTGTTTGTAGTGGTGAAAAGTTGGAAATAACTTCAGCTTTAGCTATGTAATTTGAAGGTTTTTTAAATTTTTTATTTTTTAAAGATTTTATGTATTTGACAGACAGAAACACAGGCAGAGAGGGAACACAAGCAGGGGGAGTGAGAGAGGGAGAAGCAGGCTTCCCGCCGAGCAGGGAGCCCGATGTGGGACTCGATCCTGGGTCTCCGGGATCATGACCTGAGCTGAAGGCAGTCGCTTAACCAACTGAGCCACCCAGGCGCCCCTGTAATTTGAAGTTTTAATATTCAAAGTATATTTACATATTACATACATATTTTTAAAATATCCAAACCATTCTTTTCAAGGGAAATAAAATAAATCTGCCATTTAAAGTCTCTTCCTGTGACCTGAAATACTACATGTGACTTAGCACCTTTCTTAATGCTCCTGTACTCCATTCGTAAAAGAGAATGAGAGCATCTTGCCAGTTGACCCTTTGTGATCACTAAATTAACTTAGCACTGAGTATTCCTTTGAAAAGACTGTTCATCGGTGCTTTTTGTCTTTTGCCTTTGCTTCCTTTCATAGAGGTAATGAAAGGTTGTTGGCAAAGAGAAAAGAACCTAAAAAGTGATAAACCTGATAAGCTGCAAACCTGAAGCGTATTAACTCTTAGTTCTTTAAGGACCATTGTAGACCTCGAGATTCTCTTCGGCAGTGTAGGCCCTCTAGTGGTAGCTTCTGTCTATACACTGTTGGGCGTTTGCTCTAGGTTAGTGGGTATTCTTGGATGCGCCTTATACTACCACTTTGGTTTCATTATACTGCTGTATTAAGGTGAGTCTTGTAATGCTCATCTTTTTAAGGTGTTCACCTGTACTATGTTGGTGGAGAGGTGTATGCGGAGTGCCTCAGTGACAGCAGCATATTTGTTCAGAGTAGGAACTGCAACTTTCATCACGGCTTTCATCCTACCACTGTCTGTAAGATTCCCAGCAGTTGCAGCCTCAAAATTTTTAACAACCAAGAGTTTGCTCAGCTTCTGGCTCAGTCTGTCAACCATGGATTTGAGGCAGTGTATGAGCTCACCAAAATGTGTACTATTCGAATGAGTTTTGTCAAGGTGAGTGTAGTAAGTAAGTATCCTGTAGCTTAATTAGAGTCACTGTAAATATGTGTATTATATTTCTCTAGGCTGTGATTTCAAAATGTCTTTGTGACATGAAAGTCGATATTTACTTTTGACCTGACTTAATAGGTTTTTATTAAGAATTTTTTTTAAAGATTTATTTGACAGAGAGAAACACAGCTAGAGAGGCAACACAAGCAGGGGGAGTGAGAGAGGGAGAAGCAGGCTCCCCCCAAGCAGGGAGCCTGATGTGGGGCTTGATCCCAGGACTCCGGGACCGTGACATGAGCCAAAGGCAGACGCTTAACGACTGAGCCACACATGCGCCCCCTTAATAGGTTTTTAAATGATATTCTTGAATATAAAGTTTTAAAACCACACAGTAGGTCTCAGTTTTAATTTTATAATCTAGAGATTATATAATCCATGATACTGATACTGATTTTGATAGTGAATAGGGGCTGAGTTTATAAAGAGCTTCAGTTAGAGTCTGAATTGCTAGAAAGCATTTAATATTAAAATTGCTTTTGAAGTTCCTTAGCTTCAGCAGTTTTAAGTATTATTAGATACCACTGGTGTGCCTTAAAAAATTCTTTAGAAGACTAAAATTATCTTCTTGCATTTAACCTCTGTTGTTAAGGATTTGCGAAGTTGAAAGAACTTTTCAAATTTATCATTTGCTCTTGGCCTGATTTTACTGGCCTTCTGAAGATCATGGTTTGTGAGTAAGAGTAGGGAAGAATTTTAGTGACATATATAAGCATCTTGTACAATGTCCATTTGGTCCTTAAGGATTTAGTCAAAGAACAACAACTGTGAAATGCTCTGAGTGGGCTTTCTCTTTTTGGCATTCAGACCCACAGTCCAGTGTTGCCTTGCTGCTTTGCTATTGGTCTTTTTTTGTGCGTCAGTTTATCAGTAGCCCCAAAGCATTCCCCCTTCATAGAAAGATAACTTTTTAAAAAAAAGATTTTATTTATTTATTTGATTGAGAAAGAGAGAGAGTATGAGGGGTGGGGAGAAGCAGAGGGAGAGTGAGAAGCCGACTCCTCGCTAAGCAGGGAGCCTGACTATGTGGGGATGCAGTGCAGGGGTGCAGGACTCAATCCTAGGACTCTAATCAGCTCTTCCTCCCAGGCGCTCCAGAAACATAACTTTGATATGTTTAATCTCCATTCCCTCATCTCCTCTGTCCCAAGCCTAATTTTCCTGAGCCAGCACTACCATAAGCTATAAAACAGAGCTTGGTGAATTGAGGCAAATAAAAGTGAAAAAAAATTGTGTTTTAATATTAATCTAGAATTTTAGGCTAAAATGTTCCCAGTTTAATTTAGTCCAACTACTTTAATTATAGTTACGTGCATTGATCAGATCTATAGTGTCTTACCTCGTAGTTTAAAAAAAAAAATCCCAAACGTGGAAACCCAAAATTTTTTCATTGCAAAATCTGATGTGAACCTTGTATGAGGCTCTTTGTGGGTTTTATTTATCCTATAAATAGGATATCCACTAAGGAAACCTTCTCTCTTTCAATACTGTAATTCCATTGCTTTTAATTCCATGGTGAATCATAAGATTGGTTTTGTGGTCTCTGCTGTTAAAGTATCTCTTTGTTAGTATGTTAAAATTGTTTTAGGCTGGTTGACAGTTTAAAGAGAAGATATCTTTTCATTTTCTTAGGGCTGGGGAGCCGAATATCACCGGCAGGATGTTACCAGCACCCCATGTTGGATTGAGATTCATCTTCATGGGCCTCTTCAGTGGCTGGATAAAGTCCTGACTCAGATGGGCTCCCCTCTGAATCCCATATCTTCCGTCTCATAGTGCAGAAGTTGTCTTTTCAATTATATTATTAGTGGACTTGTTTTACTTTTAGGGAAACTTTCAGTACAGATACTGTGAGCTTACATGGAAAACAGATATTACAGCTTATTTTTTTTTTCTACATACTTGTGACCAATACATTTGTATTTTGTGATGAATCTACATTTGTTTGTTATTCATGTTCATGTGATTAACTCTCAAAAGTATTGTGAGAAATGCAAAGTAAGTGTTGTACCCAGTTCATGAGTTTGGCATTGATCTTAAACTGGGACATAATTTTGCCTTCTTGTCCCAACCAACTTGTTATTTGTTCTTTTTTTTTTTAAAGTAATACATCACATGATGACAAATTATAATAGCATGACCCTACGGAAGCTCCACTTTTACCAATTTCTTTGTCCTACCAATGTGAATAAAGTGTAATTCGTTATTTTATAAAAGCATATGGTAGTGGCTGAAAAGAAACTATAAAAAAAAACCCAACACCCTTTTATTTGAAGGAACACTATGCACTGCTCTAACAAGTGGTGTTCAGTTAAAGCAAAGTGGTAGTTTTCTAGGTGATGTCCTAAGATTTACATTTAATACAGTTAAATGTTTGTCAGTCTCTTGTGACTTCACTCAGTATATCTTTTGTAAAACATTTCCTTTTTTTAAAAAAAATATTATAAACAGATCTCCAGTATATGTCATTTACTCAGAATCTGTCGTAAGTACTACTTTATAGCTAGTGACAGAGCACGCGCGGCCTGGTTCAGCTTTGCCGCTTTGGGCCAGTGTTGCAGGAACTCTCATTTTGACATGCATTCATCTTTTATTTTGCACTTTGATGGGTGGCGGTTTTATTGTAACCTTTTGTGAAACACACTCAAGTGACTTGGACTTGGATGCTCATCCTTACTTCCTTGGTACCCCTTTTGTATTAACAAACACTGCAGTTTATAGATGACAGTTGTAGGAAGTTACACTTTTTCTAGCTTTTGTTGTGTTTTCAACCTAGATTATAAGACTGTTAATCTATTGCTCCAATTTAAGGTGCCTTTTTAATTCCCTCCTGCTTTATGGGTGTTACTCATGTTAGGAAATCACAGACTTAATCCCATTGCTCTTAGTGGCGTCAGTTGCCCTGAGCAAGGAAAGGACCTGTGTACTGTGGGCAGAAGAGCCTCTTCAGTCTGCCCCTAAGTTGAGGCTGCTGGTCTGGTGCTTGAATGAATAAGCAGTGGTTGTGGACACAGTTGACTTTAAAATAGACACATATCAAAGACTGCAGACTGTTCTGTTAACATGCATGCTGGTTTTTTTGTTGTTGTTTTGTTTTGTTTTTGTGGCACTTCTGTGCCTGCTGGTCTCTCAGAACACAGTTCTCAAGAGAGGAAAGACATGAACTCTCTAAAATATCCTTTTAGTCAGTCATGCTGGAGGGCTTTGGGTAAAGAACTTTTAACCTCATTTTCTAGAGAGCAGTCAGATGGACGCTTTGTTATGGAGTGAGAACAGAGGCATCATTTAAACAAGAAAATGACCTAATGTCCCTATAGGAGAAAACATTTTCTGGTGCCTTTTGAAAATATGTGGAGCCCTATCAGTCTTCTGTATAAAATGTTAGTTTGGTTTGACTTTCTACTTTGTCCTTTTTGCTTTTAAGAGAAGAAAAAATACATTTTTTTTTTTTTTTTTTGAGGAAAGGAGAATGCAGTTCGTTTTGTTTTCTGTGCCATTATTTATTGCTTTTACAAAGTGCGGCCGGTGGATGGCTTTAGTTCCCTCAGGTGAGGAGCCGTATGTGTTTGAGCTCGTGGTCCTTTGCGGGGTAAAAGGATCCTTTCTAACGCTCACCTGAGCCTTAAACATAAGCTCTACATGGCATGCATTCTTCATCTTCCAGAGTCGTGTCAGCTTCAGGAAAGAGAATTATTTACTTCATGTTCGAACCTAGCTACTCAAATTACTCTTCTACTTACCAGGTGTATGGCACAATCTTTGGAACAAATTTATAGGAAAAAAAACCAAACACCCTGGTTGAATGACAGATACATGTAATCCACTTCAGTGGGCTTGAACTGGTGGAAACTATTGAATTGTTTTATTGATGTTTTCAATTGAGTTCATTAAAAATTGTTTTTATTCATATTACAGCCTTTATAGTTGGTAGGGTTTTATGTGATTGGTCTTTTCTGTGTTTTCCCAAGAACTCTTATCTCATGAAGGACAGTACTGAAGCTCTTAACTGTTGAGAGTTTCATGGAAAAATATAAGCCTGTTGTATTTCCTAAAAGTGATTAACTTTTAGGAAAGTTTTAAGTTTAAAACCAATAAGGGATTTTAAGTGAAAACTGTACTCAGTGTAGCTGCATCTCTAATTCCCAAGGCTGCACAAAATCTATGAATGGGACATAAAAATTGCCAGTGACCAATGAAAAGAAGACACTTCTGAAAGAAACCTTTTCAGAAAATTACAGTTTTAAATTTTTATTTAATCTCTAGAATGGTTTATAGTCAAATTTATGGAAACCTCAACACCACTGGAACAATCACGTTTTATAGGTTGTACAACATACTGACATGTGAGCTGAAAAGACTAGAGTCTGGAAATAATAAAATGACAGCCGGTTTGGTAAATGCAAAAAGAGACATAGAATCAAAATTAGTCTGAGTAATGAATTAATGCAACAGAAAGATGGTTGGGGAAAAAAAAGTTGCATTTGATCAGTGTCTCTGTAATAAAGTATTATGGTCTTTTTGGTATTGCTTGGCTTACGTTATGGAATGTCAACTAGTAGGCATGTATTACATTGATGTACTGAAGCTCACACTTTTTCTTCAGAGATTGAAGAGGACATCAGTCAAAATGTCAAGTCATATACATCAGAATATAAATAATTTTTCACATTTTATTGTTATATAAGGCAACTGTGGTAATAGAATTGGCTGCGTTTCTGAGTTGAAATCCACAGTTAGATTACTAGGTAGTTCAGTGAGCTATATACCTCAGTACAGAAAGAGGATTAAGCTACTTTATACTTTTCATAGCATTTGGGAGTAAGATGTCCTTTTAAGGTGTAAAATGATCAGTAAGTGTTCAGATTGAAATTGTTGTCAAGATAAGAACTGGGGCTCACATTATAAAATCCTCAAGTGTATCTGTGGGAAACAGTCCTATAATAGTTGAAGGACAAGGTTTATATAAAAAAATGAAATCCTACCAGGAGCAGAGACCTCCAGAAAGTCTGATAAGACCTGTTTAAGTACTGTCTTTCTGTTACAGAGAGCATCTATATATCAGCTTAGATCCATTTCTTTATACACTCTATGTAGATGTTTGTTCAGTATTTCTTTGGATTGCTATCACTTTTCCACTTAAAATATATTAATATCTTTTATACTTACTGAAGAAGGGAGGCTCTTCTGATAATTTTGAATTCATCTTCCAGTGATGACTTCAGTTTTGGATCTGTTAACTTTTAAGAGGATCTGAGCCCTTTGTTGTATTAGTTAAATCCTCACTCACTCTCTCACATAGGAGTATAAATATGTGTCTTCATTATGGAAATGAGCTGGATAAGCAAGGATCTTTTAAAGCAATAGATAGCAGGGTGGTTTCAGGCGTGTTTGGTGATTTTTTATGGGAGGGAGTTTTCCTGAACATTGGTTTATGGGAGGTCTCTTGAGATATTAACTAGGGCAGCTTTATGGGGGTAATATCAGGTTTGAGGCCTGTTTCCTCTAGAGCAGCAGCCATTTTCCTTGAAGATACAGGTGGGATTTGGGATAGGTTTTCTTCTCACAGAAGATGCATGTATGGAGAGTGACGATTCAAGGCATTTCTTCTGCGTAAACAGTTGTGCCCGCTGGACAGTTCTTTGGAATTCGCTGGATTGCAGTTTAGCATTTCCTAATTACAAGAGGTAATGGTATTTATCAAGCCTTTATTATATTGCATTATTCATAATAGAAGCTTATCTTCTAAAATAAAACTGTGTGATAACTGAAGTGTTAACCTGAAATTGGATGGTGTACAAAAACCAATAAGGAATTTTATGTAGCAAATTTTTTCTTTTTTTTTTAAGTAAGATCTTATGGTACAATACTTGCTGGTTAGCAGTTGCTGCAAAACAGGTGATGGGATGTTTTGGTGAAAAGATCCAAGAGCAGAATTCTTCTGTCATTCGTGGCGGAGTGAAAAAGGTTTGTGTGGTTCTTGTCCAAATAATTCAATTCTGAAAATTCTTGCAGTCATCGTAAACCGTTGTCCTTTAAGGATTCATTTGAAGACAGTGTCCTTCAAAAGTTCAGAATTTTGTGTACAGGTAGGTTCTTTACCCTCATTAATAAGTGGTGCCTTGTTGATACTAGCTGGTATTAACTATAATAAGACTACAGTGAGGCCAAACAATTCCACATTCCTTACTTTTATAAGGAATTTTTTAGAAACACATCCCTTCTCAAGTCATTGGAGATGATGCGCTTTGATTTACTCATGAAGTATTTTATATGTAGGGACTCTTGAAGGTAATAGTTGGGAAAGTGATTTTTCTTAATCTGGTGGGTTAAAATTGCATTTTGAAAATCACTGATTTTTAAAATTGGATAGGATTGTAATCAAGAAAACTGGATGTATGTATGTACCTGTCCATCTTCTCTTAAAAAAGGTATTTCCTATGCAGATGATAAAGACCAAACCCATGGCTGCACTATAGATCTGCTTCTTTGTACTTGTTCTGCTTCTGTTTATGTTGTAGAAAATGAAATTCTAGCAACATGCTTCAATTTTGTTGCCTTTTTGATACTTATAAAAATGTATTAGGTTTTACTTTATTGTGCTTTTCAAAGCCATAAATAACTCTTAAGAACTTTGTTTTTGCGTATTGTTTGCTAATACTTTATTTTAATAAATTTCAAAACCTGATTAATGTATGTGTGGGGGTTTTTATTGTTTGTTTTTTGGGCTCTCTTTTGACTTAATGTGTTTCACTGAGTGGAGTTATAAAAGGATGACATGACCAGTTGCTGTGACCAGCTGTGTTATCCGTGTGTGCCTGGGCAATAGAGAATGGATCTACCGTGCCTTTCCACCCAGCGGGAGGTTTGCTCGGAGGGATCAGTTTTTTTCCATTCTATTTGTAAGAGAGTTGATGTATTTTTCTTTGTTGAGTTTAATTTAGTTGTGTTTTGAAGAGTTTATTAGATCTAGTCTCAGGTATTTTCGTTTAAACACTAATTTCCCTTCTCTTGGCTTTCTTAAATGAGTGGTGTTGACCGGATAATTAGAAGATAGAGTAGCTCTTAGCAGAAGTGGCTCTGGGTTCTGCCTTCCTCTTGGGGCTCCTGGGCGTCATAGCTCTCTTAGCTCTGTGCCCTTTTGCAAGGTGCTTAACCCCTCTGTACCTCACAGTTTCCCATCTACTTCATAGTATTTTGGGGAAGATTAAATAAAGTACTTAGAACAGTGCCTGGCACACAGGAACTCGTATTTATTCTTACTATCTTGTATATTTCTTCTGCTTCTTTGATTGAGAGGAATTATTTCTGATGCTATTTGACTTTAGGAGATCCACCCTTGATTAGTTTTATTTTCTTCTTTAAAATTTTTTGTTTAAGTCACAGATTAATTTGATTAGCCCCACTGAGGACATACTTTCACAAAACACTGCTGTGCTGTGTGTAGAAGAGCAAGCTCACTCTCATTAGGAAGAGCTGGGGTCAGTATATGTGCTCCCCACTAGAAAAGGAGGAAGACCCAAACTAAACATTTGAAGTCAAAAGAATAAATATAAAAGCTCTTACTGTTCTGACTTCAAAAGAATTCATTTCTGCAAATCAGCTCCTCTTACACCTTTTTATTTTAAGTGTAAAGTGTTCAGTAGTGACTTCAGTGGCTGTCTTAGAAACATATTCTGGCACAAGATTTCAGTAAACGGGTGTTGGCTTCTCTCCGATTTAAGGTGATTAGTTTTCAGATTGCTATAGTCCAAACAGTTCAGGTGATGAGGTGGATCAGCCATGACAGCCGCTTCGGTTTTCTTTCAGACAAGAGACTCAGTAGCTAATGCTCCTCCACATTGCAGCAGTTTTGATGTAGCTCATATTTTGTACATATTTATAAGAAGGATGTCGGCAGGCTAGGGCAAGCTTTTAAGAAAGTGCTTCTTGAGAGCTCTGTAGTATATTTGGTTCAAAGAAGGATGCATTTTTTTTTAGAGTTTCTCCATTTAACATGTTAAATATTACTGCGTTGAATTTGTGAGCCTTTCGTTAATAAAGACTTGATTTTTTCCAAAGAAGATTGTTCTTCTGATCTAAATCACTTTGTGATTGTAGTTTAAAGAAAGGAGGATGAGACTGGGGGAAAGTATACAGAAGAGTTGTTGGTAGCTTCCTTAACCATCCTTGTCTTAAAAGTATGTGGGATGGGTGGTGGCAGGGGCACTAGACTCGTATTATCCATATCGTGTAAGTGGGTATGTGTAGAATTTCTGTGCGAGGCAGTTCCTGGGGCAGGGTTTTGAGGTTCGAAGGTGGATTTTGAAAGTACCATCATACTTTGTTTTTAATTTGTTACCCCCTTCCCTCTCTGATAAAAATCTCACATGTTATTTCATTTCATTTTTTTAATTTGCAAAAGACTTTATTTTTTATTAACATATAATGTCTGATTTGTTTTGTACAGGTCTGTGATTCTTTAGTCTTAACACAATTCACAGTGCTCACCATAGCACATTTTAAATAATACTTTTATCTGAGATAAATGCTGAGAATTCTAACAATACAGAAAAGGATAAACAAAACAAAACAACCCAAGCCACTAGCTAACCATTAAACATTTCCGTGTGTAGTGTGTGTTCCCCTCTAACCTGGTGGGGTAGTTGGTGTACGGTAGTCCTTTCCTTTCTTTGACAAAAATTTAGCTGATTAGTAGGAGTGGCGCTATAGCTCCTTGTTTTGAAAGCATTCAGAGAAATTGGTTCCAAGTGTTTCTTGGATTTTATATACCCAAGAGAACATTGTCCTCTCTTCAGGGTCTTCTTTTGTTGAATGGCAGACTTTCCAAAATGTGTATCCAGCCTCGCTATCCAGATATTTTAGTGAGATCGCTGAAGTGACAAAACCAATTGGGATTAATCCGAGAAGGCTTTCAGAAAGAAGGAAAATAAGACCTTGGAAATGAAGGAGCAAGAAAAAGGTTTTCATTCTTCATGGCATTTATCCTCACCTGACATAGTATAGACTTTATTTCTTTACCCCATTTACTGACTGTCTTGCCTCATGGGAATGTAAGGTCTCTGAGGCCAGACCTGTGTTCTCACTGCTAGAGCAGTTCTTGATGAATTGTAAGCATGCCAGTATTTGTGGAATGAATGAGGCGACAGAAATCAGATGTGATTTTTATACTAGAATTCATCTTTTGAATTATGTAATATGATAGTTCTTAGTTGAATGGCTTATAGTTCAGCATTTTAAGTATTAGATCTCTTTACTGCATGTCTCATGGGGAAGAAGGGGAGACTCAACTAAGAAATTAGGAGACCAATACCTGTTCTTTCTCGTTGAACTTTGATATCTTTGCCCCAAGGTTATCAGGTTCCTGGAAATTGTTGGTCAGAGAACCTACAAAATTGACCAACCAACTTGGAGCTTTAGCCTGTTGATGTTGAATATTTTCCTCAGGCAAGGTCGAAGGGCACAGCTTATTTGATGTTTTTGACCAGAAGAACCAAAGAATGCTTCTTACATCTTTGCTTGCAGGTGTAGTGGTGTTACAAACCTGCAGTCGTTCTAACTGTAGCACCCTCGTTTTTGATCTCCTAATAGCACCCCTAGTTGTGCATGAGGGACAAGACTTTAATTGCATTCAGGCAGGGCAACACAAGTAAAACCTTGGAGAAACAGCACAGCAACCATGTTTGTACTTCCAAATATAAGATTAGTTTTGCAGAAGAGTGTGTGTGGGATTGTTGTGGGTTAAAAAAAGCACAAAGGAGTTTGAAGGGCTATCCCAGTATTTGTTAAGATTAATAGTCAGCATTCCCTGATTGCTTTCTCTTCGCATAAAATTCCTTAAGTTTTACAAAATTTGCTTCATCCTACTTAGTGATAGCAGTGAGTGTGAAGTTGAATGCAAACACAAACTAGTTACGTACAAATGGTAAGACTGGAAATGAAGAGCAAGGTGCTTTGCCTTTATTGTCTGTAATGAACTGCTAGAATTTGACCAATACTGCATCCTCTTCTTCCTTAATTATAGAACACACCTATGTCAAGCTGCATACCACACCTCCTAGCCTCCCTTCAGCTAAATAATGGTGATGTGACTAAGGATAGGAACAGAAATATGTGCCATTTGGCGTGATGCTCCAGAGAGGACTGTTCTTGCCCCTTGCCCCCTTCCCAGTGGCTAGAATGCAGAAATGGTGGCAGGAACTGGAGTAGCCACTTTGAAATGGACGTGGAAGCCCAGGGGTGCGGGTGACAAAGCTGTGCTAGTCAGGGAAGGTTGTGTGAAAAAGAAAGTCGGAAGTGGGAGTGTGTTTTGCTAGGACAGTCAGACTCATTCACTTACTCGCACCAGATCTTCATGAGTGCTTATCACAGGTCGAGCTTTATGCTAGGAGGGCAGTAGAGCTGTGGCAGGGGTGTCAGCAATCCTTGCGGAAGGCAAAGCTGTAACAGTTGAGTGTGTTTGACTCCTATCTAGTTAGGGTTACCCAGTCAGTTTGGAAGGTGGAGAAGAAGGAGAAATGGAGAATGAAGGAGACTTGAAGAAATAGACTCTTATTATATAGGCTCTTATTTTCTTGATGATTTTTTTTTTTTTTTGGATGGAACAGTATCCAGTTGGTTTGCTCATTCATTCAGCTAATATTAGATGTCAGGTGTAGGGTAAACTGAATAAAACAAAAGTTCTTTTCTCCAAGGATCTTCGTTCTGATTGATGGAGACACAAAACAAGAACAATAAAATATATAAGGTAGTGGGAAATTTTAAGGGGAAAATGTAGAAAAGGGGGTTCTGAAACATCCGGGGTTGGGGACTAGAGGGGGGTAGGGAAGGTAGTTATAGTTTTAGGTCACAGATCCAGGGAAGGTCGCATTGAGAAGGAAATCTTTGATCCAGGTTCAGGAAGAGGTGAGGAAGTTAATGTGTGAAGCAGTGATTTAAATGATTCTTAGTCAAGACCATCCAAAAAGCATGAACAATGCTACAAAGATCTCTGCTTCCCTTTTGGAAAGAGTGATTCAAGCAGAAATAGCTAAGTGTACAAACTTAAGTTTCATCTTCTTTAGTCTCTGCAGGAGACAATAATAACTGAGGTGTTACACAGATGGAGACAGGAAATGTCAGATGCTAATGTCAGTTGCTAACAACTGTGGAAATGTCAGTTGCTAACACCTCCAGGAAAGTAGCCACTTGAAGGGCCAATCAATACGGAGAGTTCAACTCACTATTTTATCTGATACAAGTTTAGTTTAAGGCAGAAAATCAAAGGCAAAGTGTTCAGATGAAGAACCCACAGGTAAATTAACCTTAAACCTTTAGCTGTGTCTTCCCACTATATTTCCTTCAACAAAGACTCGGTGTCTCTTTTGTGTTTAACACTTTGGTAGGCATTGAGAAAGCAGCAGTGAACAGGGCAGATGTCCCTGACATCATACGACTTACATGGTAGTAGGGAGAGAGGCATTAGACTCTGAATTGCGCAGTCATTTAAGGGACCGACTGGGGGCTTTGAACGAAAAGAACTGGTGTCTGAGGACTCGGCCAAGTCCTTTTGAGGAGGAGATCTGTCAGTTACACCTGAACGATGAGAAGGCACCAGCAAGACGAGGGACAGGAGACAAATAGCTCAGGCAGGAGACCTTAAGACTTGAAAGGCCACCGTGACTGGAGCCTGGAGTACAAAGGAGTGTGAGGAGATGAAGCTGGAGCAGTTGGTGGGGGGCCACATGGTGCTAGGTCTTGAAGGCCAAGGTTAAGTCTTTGTTTTAAATCCTGAGGACAAGGAGAAGCCATTGGAGGATAAGCTCGAGCTGGAGGCAGGGCTCAGATGTTGCTTTGGAGAGAGGCAAATGTGAATGTTGACCTTTGAATTTGGGTGGCAGTGGTGGAAATGGAGAGGAGTAAAAGAAGTGGAATGGTTGGTACTTGGAAGGTGGTGGATTGCACGTGGGAGGATGAAGATTGGGGTCAAGAACAACACCATGACTTTCACTTGGGGCCACCAGATACTGGTGCAATTTACTGAGCTGGAGGACTGGAGGAAGATGTGCTGTTTATCAAAAGATGATTTCCTGGACATGCAGAGTCTGAGTTTCCCCATGAGCTGTGCAAATAGGAGATAGTGAATGGGCTCAGGGATAAGGTCTAGAGCGAGTCATTTGAAAAGCCCCATGAGAGTAGATGAGCTAGTTTAGTGATAATATGTAGAGAGAGAAAGGACCCAGGACAGCTGCCCTCCGACTCTGGGCAGGCCTGCTGGAAAGGGGCAGGCTTAGGAACTGCAAGTCCTTGAGGGACAGCAGTTTCGTTAGTGCTGCTGCACCTCCGGCACACTCATCCTGGTTAACAGTGAGGATAGCTCACATCCAGGGCACTTAACTCTGTCACACATGAGCTAAACACATCACCTGCAGTATCTCACACCATGGTGAAAACCTGTGAGGCAGGCGCCGTTATGATTTCCATTTTACAGCTGAGCAAACTGAGGCTACCAGAAATCCAGAAACACTATCACGGTACCAGCTGGCAGCAGGACTAAGGGTCTCTGTCCCTACACTCTGTTGCTTCTCCCTGGTTCCTGGCATCTGCCTCCACCTTCCCTCATTCCTACCCTACCACCCCCGAAGCCCCTATCAGGGAAGTGTGCTCGGCTCTCTTGCCTGCTCCCAGTGGCTGGTTGTGGCAGGGCGGCCCTATGTCATGGATCCTGTTCTTGGGTTTAGCCTGCCCTGTCCCGCTCACCTCCAGAGGTGGTTCGGAGCTTTCATGGGACCTGTTGGAAGAGCAAAGGGCAGAAGGACGTGTGTGTATGGACCTGCCTCCCTGATGGCCATCTACATGTCCAATTGCCACATTGTAGTCCCCTCACCCTGCCTGTCAGTAGAGGGGAGACGTGAACTCAGCCACATCTCTGCTTTCCAGGGAAGGCTCTGTAGCTAGGTCCAGCATGGCAAAAGCAGAACTGCAGTCTAGTTCTTCTCATGGACCCTGCCTGGTTCCTAGATTCCATCTCTGCATAGGCCCTATTACCCAAGAGCTTATTTCAAAAGGATCTGCATATCTGAAGTGGCCAAGCCTTTGGCTTAGGTGGCTGACTCGGCTGCAAGCCTGCATACTCAGAGAGGGATGCTCTCTGGGCTGTCTCCATCTTACTTTGCACTTTTCAGCTTCTACCTCTTGAGGCCGTGGGCCAGTATTGTATCAGGGATCCCAAGAGCCTCCTGGATCGCCCTGGCTCTAGCCGACTCTGGCTCAGGAGCTGCAGGTGACCGCCAAGCCAACCATATTTCCCCCTGCAGGGACCGGCCTTTGCATTGGTTTGTGGTCACAGGAGACGGTGAGCCCTAGTGACCGCACATCCTGTTTGGGGTCAGCTTCACCTTTCCGCACTGCTGCCTCTAGCCCAAGGCTCGGTTAGAGTAAGAGCTAAGGTACCGGGGCTGGCTAGCCAGCATGTTCCATCTGTACCATGTTTCAAACCTGTGGAGCTGGGAGACGGAATACCCGTCTCACAGAGGAGGAGGCAGCCTGAAATAGATTAAATAATGTGACTAGAGTCGCACCACCAGTGGGCAGGGGTGCTGGGATTTAAAGCCAATTCAGACTCCAGAACCTGTGCTCAGACTACTTTGCATACCATCTTTAGATCCACACCCTGGGAGATGTGCACAAGGAAGACTCTGTCTCCTTATTGTCTCCTACTCCTCACAGCCCCCAGATCAAGGCCAAAAAGGGTCCTCCTTATCAGCAGTGTACTGTCTCATTATACCAGCCAGGGGGCCTCAGATTTCCTTACATTTATTTCATTTAACCTTCTCTGCAACCAAGGGTCATGCAGATTAGCTGCGTTACCATTACCAGAAGCTGGAGAGGTCTGGCTGTTTCCGAAGACCCAACTAAAACATCTGAGAGGTCTTCATAGAATTAGCACCAGTAGCATGGAATGAACATGACTGGTAGTAGCTTTCTAAGATCTGGTTAATCCAGGCCAACGAGAGACCTTGTCTGCTGCTTCTCTGTCCTACTTCCTGGGATAGGAGCCAGGAGGGAATCTTGGCCGTGTCTGACTGAGGCAAAAGACTGGTGGGGAGCCCTTGCCCCAAACTCCATCCAGCCCTAGCAAATCTCCACGCCCACCCCCACCTCAGCTTGGGCCCTTAGGCATCCCTTACAAAACCTTTTGCAGAATTGTGTGGCTGTCTGCCTTTTGCCTGGTGTGACATCCTAGCATTCTTCAGATTCTCAAAACCTGAGTGACCCCACAGATGGTTTGGCACTACTGAATTAGATAATCTCCTGAATCTTTTTTTAGTCACACATTTTCTGAGCTGTAGTGCCCTACTGAGCCAGGTAACTCCTGCAACTATTTTAAACCCCCATAAAGTAGACTCCCTAGAGTTAGGTTACCTTGGAAAATGGTCAAGGTTATCACAAATCTTTCAATATATTCCCTCTCAGGTTCTCTAGACTCATCCCCTCATAGCTGGCTTTATTCAGGCACTGCTTTCTCCCCTGTGCTCCCCAGACCTGGCTTCTGCCTACTTGGGGAAGAAGTGCTGAGCCGCTGATCCTGTCGCAGGGTCCTCAGGTCCTTCCATCACCAGATGGTTCTGGTCCGGAACTGGTTCTTGGGAGAATTCAGGCCCAAGAGTCTGAGAGCAAAGGAGGGGACCAGGTGGAAGGAAGTGCCTGTAGGAAGGTCTCCATGGAGCCTTCACGGGGAAATTTTTTTTTTTTTTTTTAGCAGCAGATGAGGCAGCAGTTCCTCTTTGAGGGGGAATCTGAAAACACTTCCCAGAACTAACTGATTGAGACTGGGGAAAAGCTGGGGAGGAGGAAGTATCATTAAAACTGACCTGGGTCACGTTGAAGTAGGAGGTAGATTGCCCTGGAGCTTCAATCGCCCGCTTGCCCGGCCCCTAATACCCCTTTACAAAGTGGCGCAACCAAAGACCAGAGTGTTCTCCGCACTGGGTCGAATTCCGTGAGGTTTTATTGGAGCGTGCCGGACGCGGAGCCCCGACCACAGGGCGCTGCAGGTGCGACCCTGTGCCTCTAGGTCAGCTTCCCCTCCGCCCGTGCCCACAGAGAAAACTGAGCCTCGGGATCTACTGAAACTCCGCATCCCCTCGCTTCCCCCGGGGGACGCAGCCTCCAAAAGGCATCATTTCCAAGTCCGGCTGAGTTCACGCTCAGATTCTAGGGGTGCGTCCTCAGTGCCAAAGCGAGGAAGAAGCGGTTAGCAGCCGCGGGAAGACCGCCACGGGGCCAGGAAGTCCGGGCAGGCGGCTCCCGGCTAGTTGCACGCTAGCCCAGCCGTGCCTGCCCCTTCTTTGTGCAAAGCAAGGGAGTCGGCAGGCGGCGGGGAAGGCTCCTGCTTCCGGGCTGGCTCGCGGTCTTTCAATGAAGGCACCCCTGCTAGCCGGCTGTCGGTGGCGGGGGTGGAGGGTGGGAGGGGGGAGAAGACTCCGCCAGGGAATGGGAACCGTGGTAGCCCGCGGCAGCCAGGATCGCGACCCCGCGCAGCCTGCGAACGCCTCCCCTTCCCTTTACGCCGCCCGGCTGGCCGCTCGAGGTCGTAAAAGGTCTCGGGGTAGGGCGCGGTGTTCCCAGGGGCCCGCGACCCCCGGCGTCGGGCTCGCCCCGCCCGGCTCCTCGCCGCGGCCGGCGGTGAGACGGAGACACTGCGTCTGCCGGCCCTGGCTCCCGGCGCCGCTACACCGGCCGCGACTTCCAGGGCGCGCGGGCGTCGCGCAGCGAGCGGTCGTGGGGCAGCGCGGCGAAGGCCGAGTGGCGCAGCTGGCAGCCGATAAAGAGGACGACTAGCGCCACGGACAGCAGCAGCAGGAAGAAGAGCAGCAGGTAGGTGGGCAGGTCGGGCTTTGTGGCCGCGCCGTCCCGCATGCCGCGCGCCGTGGCCAGCTCCAGCGGCAAAGCGCCCTCTGCCTTGACCGTGGCCGCCAGGGCCAGCGCGCCGCCTCCAGCCGCCTCGGGGCCGGCCGTGGCGTTGAACACGTCTCCGTACATGGCCCGCGGGGCCGCCGACCCCAGCCGGACCGCCTCACTCGGTGTCGCGCCGACCAGCGCCGCCGGACGCCTCCATGGCGCGCCCCTCCCGCCGCGTTGCGTGCACCTGACCCGGAGCCGGTGCCTTCGGGTTAGCCCGGGCCGCGCCGCTTCCTCGTCCCCGCGCTCAGCAGCCGTCCCCGCGGGGCGGCGGGCCTCGGGGCTTGCAGCTGGACGGCTCCGTGCACTTGACCCTCGGGCTTTTCCTGGGTCCTGCCGTCGCCCCCCGCACTGCCAATCACCTGGCTTGCGGGTTTGGAGCCGCACTCAGGGCTCCGGCCCCCAGCTCCGGTCAGCTCCGGGCTCGGGGCTCCCCTAGGCTGCAGCGGCGGCAGGAGGTGCCCGGCGAGTGCGGCCGCAGTTCGGATCCTGCTCAACGCCCGCACGCGTGGTTCACCGAGGGCGGGTGGCCGGGAGTCCTCCGGCGCCACCGCGACCGCTGCGTCTCAGAGCAGGCAGTCCTGCAGCCGCGAGTCCCTGTTCAGACGCCTGGTGTGCGGGGAGCCTGTCCCCACTCGCTTTTCCTGCTGCGCTCCTGTCTTGAGCAGGAGACTGAGCTCCGTGACAGCTCCGAACCCGCTCAGGTCCCAGGCGGGAGGGAGGGCCTGGGGAGGGGGCGGGACTGACAGCGGTTGCCCCTGGGGAGCGGCTGCCAGCCAATGGAGTGAGAGAGGACACGCTGCGACTGCCCTGGCCTGGCCTCACATCACTTAAGGCCAAAGGGACACAGAGAGGGAGGGAGGGAGGGAAAACAGGGTCACAGGAAGACTGACGGACAAAGAAATGGTTACAGACCTATGATCAGAGACACAGGCAAAACAGAGACAGTAGTGGGCATCAGACGGACTCAGAGGCAAGGCTCAGCTGGACGTGAACACCTGCTTCCATTCTTCTGGATAGTCTTCCTCCCGGGGTAGCCAGGTTGTCTCTGAGCCCCACTGGCTGCTGGGTAGCACAGGCAGGGCCCTTGACCTCCAGGGGAGGTGGGGGGGCCAGTGCCGCCGCTCCCCCCCCCCCCCCCCCCCCCCC